>CM044889.1:31340753-31764641 GCA_024500025.1 Syzygium aromaticum | reverse complement strand
AGTGTCTAAAATCAAGTCGAAAAAGCCAATGATTTCCTGAAAGATGTGATAGATAATAGGGATGTGCAAAACGGACCGTCCAAACTAGGAACCGCCCAGACCGGATTGGACCGGCTGGTTTGGTTTGATTCTTGAGAGTGTCGGTTTAGATTTCGGTTCTTAAAAGTGAAATTAGTTTCCGAGCAGTCCGGTTCCTGGTTCCAAAGGCAAACCAAATCGAACCAGACCAACTTGACCGGATTGATTACATATAACTTTGTTTTATTTTTTATTTCTTCAAAAAAATTAGTAAAATGTACACTAAACACTAAATGAACTTCATTGATAAAAATTAGTTAAACGTGGACTAAATCCTAAGTGAACTCATTAACAAAAATTAGTAAAAGATGAATTAAACTCTAAGTGATCAGTTCTATTGGACTAGACCGGGCCCGGTTCCCGATTCTAAGACCAACCGGTCCGCTCCTTGGTTCCCAAAATTGGGAACCAGTTTTCTCGGTCTGGTTCCCGGTCATCACATCACATACACTATTGATATGGTATTTTTGATAAATAATCATTGAAAGTCGTATAAGAATCGTCAAATCGCGCTCGATCAAGATTCCGTGCATCTTGAAGAAAGATGTACAGTCTTAACATGTGCAACGCATTGGCGGCTTGGCCCTCGATATATTTGCGACTTTAAGAAAAAAAGAAAACGACTCCTCGAATCACCACCGCGGAACGTATTCACAGCCTGTTTCGATTCTGAGGACAAAAATCAATATTGATTGGCATGGTGGGGCACGATCTCTCTCTTTCAAGGTAAGAACACCACATGCCGCAATGGCCGTCATCCAAACGGCCATTCGTTTCCTCAGAGCAGAATGAATCAGGACGGAGCATGAATCACAAGCACTCCCGTACCGAATCGGGACAATTGATTAGCTTAGCAGTGACGTCGATTCGCAAAATGTATGGTCGAACGTTGGCCACACTTTCTTGGTAGGTAAACAGGGAGATCACCAGTCCTACCAGTTCCGATGATAGTGCTATTCGATGGAAAATGACTAGCTAACCGATACCGAAAGAACAAATAGAAAAAAACCCAGTAAATAGATGTTTTTTCCATTGGAGAAAAGATTTTAGGTTAGGCTAGAAAGTTTCGAATTGCAACTTTTAAAGGGGTGAATATCATCCTCCACCAAAGGAAAAATTTCGGGGGATACCATTCCCAACCATTAGCGACAATATCTTTTTTTTTACTCGTGATTATCTGTATTTCGATATTTAAATTGCTCACCGGGATATTTCTACTTGTGATTTTCGGTACGTCAGCTAGTAATTTTTTCCTTTTCAAATCCTCTAATCTAATCCTAATTAAGTCAAGAAAATAGGAAACTATGGAAGTAAAAAAAAAAAAAAAAAAGGAACCAGTCTCCCTATTTCCTCCATAGAAACTCAAAAGATGACAGAAAAAAATCGTGTGAACCAGTTTTCTCGCCGACAACAAAAGAATTCCAAAGGCAGAAACTTACCGAGGATTTGTGTGCACCGGCCACTCCAGGCACTTCTTTGGCCTTTCCACTATAAATAGGGCCATCCTAATGCACATCAACCTTCACATCAAGACACTTCTTTTGTACCCTTCTCGTGCTTTGGCTGAACCACCATGTCCTCCTATTCTTTGCGATGTTCGCACTTCTCGTCTCTCCCCGTAACTGCTAGTCCGACCGCTGATTCTGGCTTCGTAACGCCTCAACCTAACCGAGTGCAGACATCGAGCAGCGTTGACAGAGGGCAAACTCATCTAGTAAATCCACTGATCTTAGCCTCTTTTATTTTCACCTTCATCGTTTCCTTAGCTCGTGAAAATCACAAAGAAGAAGAAAAGAAAATCACAGACATAGTGTTTGCTTCCAAGCATTATTTTGTAGGGCATGTACGACACCTCTGATGAGAATGGGGATGTCTCCTGGGTCAGTAGCGGGCATCATAACTTCAGATTATAGAGATGAAATATAAGCTTTTCGCAAAATCTTTACGCATAGAATTTCACACATTATGACAAATAATTACCCGAGTTTGTTCTGATCACCTAGGTCCTCAAGTGGGCATGGTGGACCTGTATAGGGCTGGAAATTCGTGTCTCGTCGTGTCAATTGTGTCGTGTCGGGATAGAATGTAATATCAATATGGTTAATCCGAACATTAAACGTGTCGAACTGCCTCGATACGAGTACAATAAGCTTAATAAAACGGATCACCTAGCACGATTAACAAGTCACCGTATTTTTGTATTGACAAAATACAATACTGTAATACGTTTACAACGAGAAGTACGTAAAACACATTTATACAAGAAGTACGTAAAACAAATTTATACAAGAGAACGCGTGTTAGCATGTTTAGGACGTTTCAACAAGTTTCCCGATAATGTGAGTATAATATCACTTTACATTATAGCTAAAGTGTACTATTTAATTAATTTTTTATACTCTATTTCTTTTACATTGTTAAATATGTTTTTGTTTTACCTTTTATTCTTTTCGATATGTGGATTATTTTAAAATTCTTTTGAAAAAACAAATTAAAAATCACACATTAACTTGTTAATTTAAACATTTCAATTCGTATCTAAATGGGTTAAGTGGGTGCATCCTCATGAGATGCAATTTTTTTTGTGCCTTAAATGTATTGGCCCATTCATGACATGAAACATATATGCCAAACCCGAATTTGTTTCTAGTTATGTGTCATGTCATATAAACAGGTCACGTCGAGAATTCCCAGCTCTATTACAACGACTCTTTGGACTCTTTGTTGTCCTACGGTGGTAGGAACGGGACAAAAAATCTAAAATTAGGATATAAGGGAGGCTTATTTACCGATCATATGCAGGGAAACAAGAATGACTTCTCTCAAGGTTCAGTTATTAATGAATCTGCAATAAAAAAACCAACTTATCAATTCCCTGTTAGATTTGACCATTTGAAACAATTTTAACCTACACTGGCTTGTAAGGTCATATAATATGTACCTTGTGCATATGAGCATACTAAGATTTACTAGTATAAAAAAAATATCAACAGAAAACCTTAATCATCTCATACTGAATTACCATGTATGAATTCATGAAAAATTGTCAGTTGATTATTTCATTATTTGTGATTTTGTCTTTGCTCTTTTGTACTTTTGCTGATTTATTTATTTTTGGCTTCATTTCAATAATATTCTAAATTCACATGAGAAAAAGTATCGCCAATTTAGATCATTCCCGCTTAAGTTTTGTTTTTGGCATTATAACATCGACCTCACTTGTAACTCTGGATATCCATGATGCAGGATGATTCCCGGATCAAACATGAAGAAAATGTAAAGAGCCTTATAGAGTTTCTGAATAAAGTGGTGAATGAGCCTGTGGAAAGTTTGATCATTGTCGACACAATTCAGCGGCTAGGAATCAAATGCCTATTCCGAGAACAGATTAAAGCCATTCTACAGTGGCAATACACACATTTTACCTCTCTGAATCATGGCAAAGATAACGTCTATGAGATCGCTCTCCGGTTTCGACTTCTTCGGCAAGAAGGTTATTATGTGCCTGCAGGTCTGTTCCCATGAGATTGAAGTCGGTTGCAATAGTGAAATAAAATGTTGCTGTTGATGCATAACAACAGAAGACAATTCCTTTTGTTTTGACTACTTAAGTGGAAGCCCCATATTTTACAATTTTTTTTTGTTAAGGAGTGAAAATGGAAAAGAATATAAGCCGATTTTTTTGAATTTTTTTGTTGGCTTAAGAATTGGAAATGTTTAATTGAGATGACCTTTCCAATGGGTTTCTATCAATGCATGTTACATGCGTGGACTTATGCCAGATATTAAGAAATGCATTAATGTTCTGGAGTTATTTTTAAAGTGAACAGTAAAATCTTGGTGGGAGTCTTGTCTAATCTAACCATTCATATTACAAAAACCAATTCGAAAAAACCCATATTTTTCACTTGATTTTCCCATTTCCTCCAATTTTTTTTCTCATTTTTAGTTTCGTTGCATTTAAATTAAAACTTTTCATCAGATGAAATATTTTTAACCAATTTAGGATTTTTTTCAAAACCGCAATATCCACATCATAAATTTTGAATGAGTGAAGCAATTGATCTATTAGACACCAGACTACACTTTTTTGATGTATTAAACTCCTTGTGCTTTCTATGCAGATGTGTTCGAATACTTCAACGATAAGAAAAAAGGTTTTGCTATGAAACTGAAGGGAAACATTAAGGGTATGTTGGAATTATACGAAGCGTCACAAATGAGCATAGAAGGAGAGGATATACTGGACCAAGCTGAATACTTTAGCAGCAAGTGTCTGAATGCATTGTTGACGTGTGATCTTGATCATGAACAAGCGAGAATGATAGAAAGTAGATTGCGATATCCATATCGCAAGAGCTTTGCAAGATCGCTAGCTCCTCAAAGTTTTGTAAACGATATGCCTGGCGTGTACTCATGGATGGATGACTTGCTAGAAGTGGCAAAGAGAGAGCGAAGGATTGTTCAATCTGTGCACCAGAAGGAGATTCACCAAATTAATACGTGAGTAACTAATTAATTGCTTACCCAAATTTATGCTCAATTGAAGGACAATAGATGACCAACGTACAATAAAAGATTTTTTTTTTGCTAAAACAACGTAAAATAAAAGATGGGCTTTTAACTGCTGGCCCTCATTCAAGTGAATGAATGCAGAAATAAGATGCTAAATGTAAACTTATATATTTAAGAAATTGGCATTTATGTTCAGACTCATATCAAAGTCACAAAAACTATTCGGATGATGGACTCTACATCTCCGTTTTCTCTAATTTCTATGTTTGTAATATCGATATAATCTTTAAATGAGTAATTTGTTTCAAGTATATGAGAATATTGTTATGTTCTCTCGATAAAATTTTTCCTCATGCGTTTCCTATATGTCAGGTGGTGGAAAGAGTTGAGATTGGGAGAGGAGATGAAGTTTGCTAGAGACCAGCCACTAAAATGGTACATGTGGTCCATGGCAATTCTCCCGGATCCAAGCTTGTCCGAGCTTAGGATTGAGCTCATTAAGCCCATCTCTCTCGTGTACATTATTGATGACATATTTGATGTCCATGGCACGATCGATGAGCTAATTCTCTTCACAGAAGTCATCAGAAGGTATACAGTTGCAGACACCCCATTTTACCTATTATGTCGCGACTATTGCATCAACAAAAAAAAATCTGCATTATACATTTATATTGTCAGAAAGTTCAACTCGAAAGCTTAAACTATTAGGGGAAGGGACCGCATGAATATAAATAGCATTCAAAATCCATTATCAAGCGATGTTAGACAATACTTTAACATATATTATGCTGCCAATTTAAATCTTTCTTGTAATTTCACTTTTTCAGATGGGACAATGCGTGTGCTGAGCAGCTTCCAGAGTACATGAAAATATGCTTCAAGGTTCTCGGTGATATTACAAATGATTTTGGCAACATCATCTTTATGAAGCATGGATGGAATCCCATGAGATTCTTGAAACAGATGGTATTGATATAAAATTGTTATTGATAAGAACTTTTATTTGCAACAATGATGTTAACTCCTATCTCAACTCTAAATGAGCATCACTTAATTTGGGATACCCAACACTCAATAAAAACTCAACCTTGATCATATCCTCATCCCTTTGTCCACTTTGTCTCACCAGACTCCAATACTGCGGTCATCATTTGGAAGTCTGTGTTCACTTCCCCAAATTAAAACCACAAAAACCAATTGCCGTCTTCATCATCGTCAAGTTTCGATCGATCTTTTCTAGAATTCCTTACACTGCCATGCACGGAGATCTTACCACTCATAGGGTTAAGCTGCAACTCTCTCTCTCTCTCTCTCTCTCTCTCTCATACGCAATCACAGACAAATCTTGGCCAGATCTAGGTGCTCATGTCAAGATCTTTTAGCCGTGGAGCCAGAGTAACAAAATGGATCACAGAGCAGCATTAAGCTGCCTTACTGGCAGAGAGACACAGAGATTTCCTAGTGATGCGTCATTTATGAATACTAGGAAAGCTCAATAAGCACACGATTTTGATTTATGATTACATTTTAGATATATCCTTCATCAGTTGCACAACATTTGATGTTGCATTTCAGTCGATCTTTTCTAGAATTCCTTACAATGCCATGCACAGAGTTCTTACCACTCTTTCTCTCTCTCTCTCACACACACAATCGCACACAATTCTTGGCCAAATCTAGGTGCTCATGTCAAGATCTTGTAGCTGTGGACTGGCTTCTTAGCAATAAAATGGAGCACAGTGCAGAATTAAGCTGCCTTACTGGCAGAGAGAGACACAGATTTCCTAGTGATTCGTCATTTATGAATACTACGAAAGCTCAATAAGCACTTGATTTTGATTTATGATTACATTTTAAAATATCCTTCATCAGTTGCACAAAATTTGATGCTGCAGTGGGCGGATTTATGCAATGCATTCCTGGTGGAATTTCAGTGGAACGCTTCTGGGAAATTGCCAAACGCAGATGATTACTTGAAGAATGGAACTATCACTTCAGGTGCGCCCTTGGTGCTAGCTCACTTGTTCTTTCTAATGGGCCAAAACATTGCCAACCAAAGTACGGATTCAAAGAAGGAAGAGATGCCACTGCCAAATGCAATCTTCTTAGTCGCTAAAATTCTTCGCCTTTGGGATGACCTCGGATGTGCCCAGGTAAACTAGTTAACGATTTCGTACCGGGCAATATTCGGGTTTTATTCTTCTTTAATTCGTGTTTTGTCATTTTTTATTGATTTAATTATTTTACTTGTGGGATTCAATTTCCTTGAAGGATGAGAATCAAAATGGCTATGACGGGTCATACGTGGAGTGCTATTTGAGGGAAAAGCAATGCACTTCGAATCAAAGCGCGAGAGAGCATGTGATGGAGATGATATCGAAATTGTGGAAGCTGCTCAACCAAGAATGCCTCTCTCCATGCCCGTCCCCTGCGCCTTTCCGTGAAGCTTGCGTGAATGCTGCTAAAATGGTTTCATTGATGTACAACTATGAAGACAGACATGGTCTTGAACTCCTCCAAGACCATATGAAGTCGTTCACCTGTGATCACGAGACACATTAGCATCATTTTTCACGTTTTCTTTTTTTAATGCTTGTTGAATTACTTCCATGTACTGTACTCCTGGTGACTTTCACTTACCACAAAGTTGCCTCTTTTTTGTAAGTTGTCTTTTTTTTAATAAATATATTTGCAAGTGTTTTCCCGTGATAAGTGGCAACATGTGCGGAAAAGTTTAATATTATTTCAGACATATTCCATCGGCAAATGGTTTTATTTTTACACGTGCAGAATATCATACATGTAAGAAGATATTAAAATTTAAAGTGAAGTATAGCACGTGTTCATGTAAACTATTTAAAGTAGGATCATAAAAAGCGTTGATGTTGCCTTGTGAACAGAACACTAGAAAATTAATTTTTTTTAGCTAAACACTAAAAGATCAACTTGAAACTATCTTATGTGCATCTATGAATTTTAAGAAGCTAGAATACTAATCTTTTTATGAAGCTTAAGTATCCAACTTTGTTGGGTCAAAATGTCGGAAGGCTTTAATATAGTTAAGGCTTTCACTACAAAAAAACAAGGATTTAGCCACGGAAAATTAGCGACGAAAAAAAAATTCGTTGCTAATTTGCTATGAAAAAAAATTCGTCACTAATTTGCGATGAAAAATTTTCCGTAGCTAATTTACGACGAAAATTTTTTAATTTTTCGTGGCTAATATGCGACGGAATTAGTGACAAAAAAATTCATCGCTAATTTTGTGATGAAAAAAATTCGTGGCTAATTTAGCTACGGATTTAGCTACAAAAATAAACTCTCGCTTCACTTTCCCGACTATTTTTTATTTTTGTGGCTAAATTAGCCATGGAAATAAATATAGTAGGGAAATGCAGCGATACTTAATTTCTGTGGCTGTTGACACTTACTTTTAATTTGTTCAAAATTAAATGGCACAAAATTTAGGAATTAATTTTCTTTAATTCCTAAGACAAAAAATATATTTCTATTAAGTGCATTGCATTAATAAGGTATATTAAAGTATAAAAAAAAGGGAATGTAAAAAAAAAAAATCGCGCTGGGCTAGGTCAGGGTCGGGTCGACCCGGCCCCTTTCTTTTCCTTTTCTCTTCCCCCCCTCTCGCGCGGGCTTCGGCTCTTTTCTTTTTTTTTCCTTTCTCTTCTCCCCCCACGCGGGCCCAAGCCCAGCTCACCTTCTCCTCTTCTTTCCCCCCTACACGGCTGGGCCTGGCTTGGCCCAGCCCTTCTCCTTCCTTCTCCCTCCGTTGCTTTCGCTCCCTTGTTTTCCCCTGTTCTTGGCGGCAGCGTGACGCACGGTGGCGCCGCTCCTCGCCGTCATTATCCGGCTAGAGCAGGGCCGGATGAACACGCCAACGGGACTGTCATTAATTGCCAGTCCCGTCTTCTCCATTTCCCGGCTCCCTTATCTCTTCCTCCCTCTCGGTTCCCTGTTCCTCTGTTCTGCACACTGAACCCCCTTGCTTTGCACTGATCTAAGCGGCCGCGAATCATGGGCTAGCGTAGGCCGTCGCAGGCCATCTTCACGCGGACGTCACGGAGTAAGAGGCTTCGTCATTCGGCTATAAAAACGAGAGGCTGAGGCAGAGAGGGGGTCGGCGATTGCAGAACAGAAAATTGAGAGAGAGAGAAAAACAGAGCAAAGAGAGAAACCAAGAGAGACCGAGAGAGAATAGAGAGAGAAAGAGGGGAGAGTGAGTTTTTACAGGTCCTCAGCCGCGTCGCCGTCGCCCCTCGACCAACTGGAAGCCCCCAGGTGCACTGTCGACGGTGAGCTCTCCCCTCGGCTTGAACCGTCTCTGTTTTGCCCTGTTTTTTTGCTCAGTATGGCTGGGACCCGCGCCGACCGTTTCGCGTGAGTCCCGACCCATACTGCCATCCCCCGCCGTCTGTGTGTCGCCATCATAGGTAAGGTAGGTCCTCGGAGCTGACCGGCTCGCCAGAGGAGGTCGAAGTCGATCGTTTTCCGCTATGCCCCCCACGTGCTCGATGAAATGTCCTAGAGAAGCCGGATTCGGTTTGGTCGCCGGCTGGTGCAACAGCAGCCGGACGGCGACCCAGACGGTTTGCGGCGTCGGCGGTGGCCCCAGGGGGCATTTTTGGAGGCGGTGCTTGCCTAGGTCAGCCGGCGGATGGCCAATTTTGGCCCCGCCGGTGCCCACTCCCCGTGGATCTACAAATCAGGTCGGATTTGACCCGAGTCAGCATATCCGACCTGGGTCAACGCCCGGCTCGGATTCGTTGACTTGGGTCGGATCGGGTTGACCCGAATCCAGAGACCTGACCCGGTTTAATGTTATATTATTATTATTTTTTAAAATAATTTTTTAAAAAAAATTTCAAAAATAAAAAAATTTTAAAAAAAGTTTTTTTCTTTTTTCTTCACCGTATATATATTATTTTATTTTTTTTCGAAAAAAAGAAAAAATAAAAATTTTGTTTTTATCGTATATATGTGTATATATTTTCCAAATAAAATTTTAAAAAAATTTAAATTTTTTTATGTGTGGTTTATCTGAATGCTTTAATTTATTTTTATATTATTATGCATGTTATAATTTCATGCTTAAATAGATAGGCCAATTTGATCATGTGATATTATTCTATATGTTATTATTGTTGTGTTTTATTATGTACGTTTTTAATTTCAATTGCATGAGCTGTTGTGTTTTTGAATGTCATTTGACTTAGTTAAGGTTAGAACCTTAGGCTACATGATTTGTTATGTTTTTGACTGTTAATCATTTCTGATTATGCACTCACTTGATCATCTCACATGTTAGGAGAAATGTCTTAAAATCAATCCAAATTGTCTGACAAATGTTTTCAAAAAATGAATAGGGTAAAATGGTACCGAAAGGGCATTAATTATCTAACTAGTGTAACCAAGTCCCCGAATTCAATCAATTTTTGGTTTGTAGGAATAGGGTGATTCTCCCATAACTCTATTTGGGTTTTTAATCGATCCATCCCAAATCGATTAGTGGCAACTCCTTGATGTAAACTATTTGCATGTTAAACACTAAAACCCTAAGTATCGATATGGTATGGGCTTGGGAGGGCCCGAGTTAAGTCCCGAACTTAGACTTGGCACGTACTAGGCGAGACCCTTGTTTTTTGAGCATATTAAAAAAAAAAACCTGGGAGTTTCGGTCACGATAGACTGGCGACTCCGCTGGGACATTCTTTTAACAGTGGACTTAAGCTAAATTTTTGTCCTGTTCAAAATAATTTTTGTTTGGCAGCAAGGACTTCAGGTATTATCCTAACATTAAGCTGTTATTTGTTTTTATAGGTTCAAATTGATTGTTTATAAATTGTTGTACATGCTTTAATGATTTAGCATTACACTGTTGCACACACAACTACGCTGCCGGACTTGGGCTGCAATAGGGCATTTTAGGATGGTGTTAAGAAAGATACGACCTCGAACGTGAGCCCGCGATGTAGAGGTTGTCTTTCTTTTCCCTGAAATTTAATTTTAAAAATTGTAAAAAAATATCTTTAGCTGTTATTCACATGACTATAAGATATTTCTTTCGATTTGCCCGAGGTTAAAAGGACTTGACAACAACACGAGTCTGTAACGGTCAGGCATCCTTTTAATTTCATTCTGTTCGACCAGTCTAAAATAGAAATCGAACCTCACTCTTCATGTACATGTTGTTGTGATTGACATGGTTCAAGGAAAGGTATATACTCTATCCCTTCTTATTTATTATACAGTCTACTTATTCATTTGATTTGTTACCGTTAGGCCACATGTTGATTGTATTCTTTATACGATGGGAATAGCTGATGTCCAATTCGTCCCCACTCCCAAAAAAGAGCTTTTGGCATGGTGGGACCAACTCGACCAGAATGGCCAATAGTATGTCAAAGTAAAAATCGGTCGCCTGCTTCCACTGCTCAAAATCAACATTCATTCTGGTATGATGCAAGCTTTAGCACACTTCTGGTGCCCACAGACATCCACTTTCATATTCGGTAAATTTGAGATGACCCTAACTTTGGAAGAATATAGTATTGCCATCGGAAAACCTTTGGGATTTGAGTTCATCAAATCGCTTTTAGGCGTGTCCCCTCTGCTCGAATTATCCTAATTTTTGCGAATCAAGAGTGACACTGTGAAGAGAGTCATTAAAGCCCATTGTAATGCATGCCCATGGTTTTTCTTAAATGAATGTTTTGAAAGCCAACCTATGAGCCAAAAAGCTAAAATTTTTATCCTTGCTTTTATCGGGTGTGTCCTTTTCTCCCATCGTAGAAATTCAATAAACCCCTAAATTGCTTTTGTGGCCAAACAAATTTGCACCGGCTTGAATTATGTTAATTCGGTTTTGGCGAAAACATTTTTGTCTTTAAACCGTTTTAAATAAAATGATAACAAAATCATGCGGGCTGCCCCAGAATTTTGCAAATTTGGTTTTTATCCCATTTGAGAGGATTTGGACACCTCATGTAGCTTTTTGATGTTGATGACCTTATGCACCCGATACAAAGATTTGAGGTTTTAAAAAATCATTTCCCTGATAAGGATTACGCCACATAGATAAATTTTTTGAAGGACCCCGATCCTAAGGCATTTCTATGGTATACTAAATGGTTCCATGAGGGTCAGACTCGGTATGCCCATCAGTTCTACAACCCCGTTCTGCTGCTCGGTTTATTGGGCGTCACCTCATACTACCCATACCGGGTAGCCCGTCAATATAAAGCCCTTCAAGAGGTCTCGCCGCCCCTCAAAACAGACATGTTTTGAGTTCGATTCACCCGCTCGAACTACAATTATGCCGATGAAATTCGTGCCACCCAGAGGACATGGATTGAATGTTATTTTGAGAACATCCTAGTGCCTAGGCAATTGAAGGGGTAGGAAAAAGTCCACCATGCTTCTCCGTTTTACATTTTGCACCATCAAATCTTGCTAAAATTGTAGCCGAGAGTCTTGGATGTAACCAACAAGCCCACTTGCCAAGCACAAACTAATCAACTCAAAAAGACTATGAAGATGAAGGATACGCTTATTGCGGAGCTTGTCTGTGAAAATAAGCGACTCCGAGAGACTGGAACAGTCATGGCCATGAGCTGGTTTTCGCCCGGAACCGGCCCGGTCAAACCCGGGCCCAACCCGTTGACCAGGCCCATGGTTTGGAACTGGAACTAGCCCAGAACCGCTGGTTCCGGGCCCGGTTCCAAAAAAAAAAAAACCTGCAGCAAGGCCTACACGTCTGTAGGCCCTACTGCTTTGACTCGTTGTCGGGCAACCTTCAGGGTGCCCTGGCAACGGGCAAATTTTTATAAAAAAAAAACCCCGTAGCAGGGCTTGCACATCTGCAGGCCCTGCTGCGGGCTTGCGGCCTGTTGCCAGGGCAGCCTAAAAAGGCTGCCCTGGCAATGGCCAACGTCCAACGGGCAAAAATTTATAAAAAAAAAAAAAGATAACCGTTGCAAAATTGCAACGGTTATCTTTTTTTTTTAATCCTAAATTTTCTTTTCATTTTTTTCTTATAAATTCTCTCAAATTCTCACAATTCTCTCAAATTCTCTTCTCTCAAGTCTCAAATTTTCTCAATACTCTAAATTCTCTCAAATTCTCTTAAATTCTCTCAATATTCTCAATCAACGCAATTTTTTCTTAATTCTCCTAATTAATCCGCTCAATTCTCTCAATTCACTCGAAAAATGGCAAGTAGAAGTCAAGTGCCAATTGGCAAAGGTAAGAATATCACGACGGAATCCCATCATTCTTTTGATCCTCGTGATTATGCAGATTTTCAAGATGATGAAATCAACATTTTTCCCGATGTGGAGCGCGTCCCGACGCAAAAAAGTTTTCATCCTCCTGCAGAAATATCTACAACAAAAGAGGCGGAACGGGAATTTACATCTGACATTTAGAATCATTTCATGAAAATGGAAAGGTTTGATATTGATAAAAAAATGTATGATATAATTTGTAAATATTATAGGAAAATATATAAATATACAGGTCGACAAGGATATGGAATATTCAAACAACATCTTAGGAGTAAACATCCAACCGAAACGGGAATCAATATCGGGCAACAACAAATTTCGGGGTACGTCAATTCTAACACTTCCCCTTTATTTCGTTTTAATGAAAAAACTTATAAGGAAGAATTAGGCAAATTTGTTTCCATTGAGCATTGAGCATTTAATTTTAGAGAAAGATTTGGTTTTAATGAATTTGTACAAAAAGCATTTGCTCCACAAGCAAAACGTGTTCCTAGAAATTCACTTAAACGAGTAATTAAAGATCTTTACAAAAATGGAAAAAAAAGATTTAGAAAATTTTTTTATGCAATTTAATGGATGCGTGCATATAGGTAGTGATATTTGGAGTGATCATTGGCAAAATCATTCTTACATGGGCATAACATGTCATTGGATAGATGACGATTGGAGTATTCAAAAAAGAGTTATTGCATTTAGAGTTTTCAATGGTAAGCATACGGCAAATAATATTTATAAAATAATTAGGCAAATTTTAGAAGAATATTATTTGCTTAACAAAATTTTTTCAATCGGTTTTGATAATGCCACTACAAATACCGCTTCAATTGCTGATTTTGAAAATATTTGTAAACCCGCTTTTGGCGGAAAATTTTTTTACGTTAGATGTGCTTGTCATGTTTTAAATTTATGTGTACAAGATAGTTTGAAAACTCTTGATATTTTTCTTAAACCAATAAAAACGGCGATTCAATTTTTATGGAAACATCCCCAAAAAAATGAAAGAATAGGGTAAATTTTGTAGAGAAAATAGCAAAAAGCCAAAAAGATTTTCAAGAGATGTTCAAACTTGTTGGAATTTTATTTTCCACTTGCTTAGTGAATCTTTAGCATATAAAGATTTATTATGTGCATTCATTTCTAATAATATACCTCGGATTAATTTATACCCACAAGAGTGAGATATTTGCAAAAAAATTTTAGATGTTTTAAAGGTTTTTAATGATGCAACTTATACTTTGTCCTGTGTTTATTATCCTACTACACATTTATTTTTAGTAGAGTGTATTAATATTGTTAGAGTTTTTGATGAATATGAAAATGATGTTGAATTACAACATACTATAGTTGCAATGAAAATGAAGTGGCTACATTATTATAGCGAAATTCCCATTATTTATTTAGTTGCTTGTGCTTTTTATCCGCGTTGCAAATTGGATGGCTTAAGTGATTTTTTGCATATGTATTATCAATATTTACATTATGATACGATAAATGTTGAAATCATACTAAGTGACCAAGTTTGATTATTATGTTGACTACCAGTTGCCGTCAACTTTTTATGAAAACCAGCAGAATAGCACTCATAGCGGATGGGACGACATGGAAAGGTTGACACCGTTAAAGAGAAGGGCCGAGGAGTTGGATTCCTGGAACGATACTTTTGAGAATTTCTTCGTCGGAGTGATAGATGAAGAACTGGTGGAGGGAATGGGCGCAAGCCCGCTTGAGTAGAGTTCCTCTCATCTTTTTGTATAAATCCCTGAAAATGTGGCTATCCTTGTATTTTGTTTCATTTTGTTTATCATCATTTTTGTTGGAAGAAAATGTCTTTTTGAACTCCCCCCTCTTTGAAGGTTGTAAATCCATGTGTTGTAAATAAAGAATGTTTTGAGGGCATGACATAGTACCCCAAATTGGCCCATTGATAATAACTAGCCACGAAAAGGAAGGTATTTGAGGCCCGAGCTATCTCATGCTTCCTCGTTTCTAAAACTTTTCAAAAATCAAAGACATTTCTCAACTTGAAATGCTTCAAGAAGAAGAGAATAATGAAAAATCCATATCCCCATTTGTTTTTCTGACCAATTTATCCTGTGTTTTAGGTGTGATCTTGTGACTTGCAAGGGAATTAACGCGGTCCAGCCCGATGATATAGAAACTCACAGCAACGATTCGGACAATTCAAGTGATGACCCCGCTGAAATCCGAAGAAATTGGGAGTAGTATGAACAATTCAAACCCCTTACAACCGAAGACACTGTTACCATCAATTTGAGCGATACTCAAGATCCAAAAGAAGTCAAGATTGGAGCCAACCTTCCTGAAGAGAAAGCTGTACGCATAATTGCTCTTCTCAAGGATTACCAAGACGTCTTCGCATGGTCTTACTCTGATATGCCAGGACTAGACCCTCAGATTATTGAACACAGTTTGCCCACTAATCCTGACATGCTTCCCAAGAAGCAAAAGTTACGAAGGACCAAGCCCGAGTTGTCGAAAAAGATCGAAGAAGAAGTGATGAACTGTTGAAAGTAGGGTTCATCGAGGTTTCGCAATACCTTGATTGGGTAGCAAACATCGTGGCAGTGAAGAAAAATGATGGTTGAATTCGAGTCTGTGTTGATTACCGCGACTTGAATAAGGCCAGTCCAAAAGACGACTTTCCGCTCCCCCACATAGATGTTCTTGTGGATAGTACTGCTGGATTCGAATTATTTTCCTTTATGAATGGATTCTCCGGGTACAACTAGATAAAGATGAATGAGGAGGACAAGGAGAAGACTGCATTCATTACGCCATGGGGGACCTTTCACTATAAGGTTATGCCTTTTGGTCTGAAAAATGCCGGCGCAACATATTAACGTGCTATGGTCACTTTCTTTCATGACCCGATGCACAAAGAAATTGAAGTCTATCTTGATGACATGATCGCTAAAACTAGATGCGGAGAAAACCATGTTGAAACCTTAAAGAAGCTATTCAGTCGCTTATGCGAATTTAAATTACGCTTGAACCCTGCAAAGTGTGTGTTTGGGGCGACCTTTGGCAAAATACTCGGATTCATCATGAGTAGCAAAAGGATCGAAGTCGACCCCTCAAAAGTTAAAGCAATATGTGAACTACAACCCCCGTCCATAGTAAGGGAGGTCAAAGGCCTTTTAGGAAGGTTGACTTACATCGCTCGATTCATCTCGCAACTTTCTGAGACTGCACAGCCTTTCTTCAAACTCCTTAAGAAGGACGCCCAGATTAATTGGGATGAAGATTGTCGAGAAGCATTTGAAAAGCTGAAGCAGTATTTGATGAATCCCCCGGTATTAGTTCTACCTGTCCTAGGGCATCCTTTGACTCTCTATTTAACGATTTATAGCGAATCGTTAGGAGCCCTGTTGGCCCAGAGCCACCCCGATGATGGAAAAGAACGAGCCATCTATTATCTTAGTAAGAAATTCACCATCTCGAAACAAAATAATTTCGAATCAGAAAAAACCTGCGTCGCATTGGTATGGATGCTACATAGGCTCCGACAATATACCTTGCACCATCAGACGTTTCTAGTAACTGAAAATGACCATATCCGGTATCTGCTTAACTGACCGGTGTTAGTGGGAAAATTAGCCAAATGACAAATTCTAATTTCAGAATTTGACATCTAAATATCATCACAAAAATCGGTGAAGGGTCGAGTGATCGCTGATATGTTAGTTGAATGCCCTAAGGAAATACATGAAGATGATCTTCCAGATGACCGTATTTTATCAACAGAAGAACACACGTGGATCATGTTTTTCGATGGAGCAGTAAACTTGTCTGGTTCTGGCATCGGGGTTGTCTTGATATCCCCAGATGGGCAACATTATCCGGTAGCTGCGAAATTGATGTTTCCTTGCACCAACAACATTGCCAAGTATGAAGTATGTATTCTCAGCTTATAAGCAACAATTGACATGAAGATAGCCAAACTAAAAGTATTCGACGATTCTGCCTTAATTATACTCCATATTGTGGGCGAATGGAATACTAGGGATACTAAACTAGTACCCTATCATGACTATCTGGAGGAGTTGATCTCAGTATTCGATGACATTTCGTTTGAGTACCTATTTAGATCTCATAACCAATTCGCCGATGTGCTGGCTACACTGTCGTCGTTCATGTTACAGGTTACCAATGATTTGGAAATAGAATCTCTGAAGATTGAAGTCTTGATCAGACCAGCCCATTGCATGATCGTGACTAAAAAACTGGATGGTAAACCGTGGTATTAAGATATCATCGATTACATTAAGGAACAGTAGTTCCCCGAAGGGGGTAGCCCTGCAGACAGGAGATATATAATGAAGATGGCAACGAAGTTCTTTGTCGAGGGTGAGAACTTGTACAAGAGATCCTATGATTCTGTTTTGTTAAGATGCGTGGATGCGACCGAAGCAACACGTGTCATGCAAGAGTTGCACGAGGGAGTATGTGGCCCGCATATAAATGGGCATATGTTGGCTAGAAAAATAACAAGATTAGGTTATTACTGGCTTTCCTTAGAAGGTGATTGCATCCGACATGTTCGAAATTGTTACTGTTGTCAGATCCATGGAAATAAGATAAATGCCCCTCCAACAAAATTACACCAATTGTCTGAGTCATGGCCATTTTCAATGTGGGGCATTGATGTGATTAGTCCAATTAATCCGAAAGCATCAAATGGACATCGTTTCATCTTGGTTGCAATTGATTATTTCTCTAAGTGGATAGGGACCGCGTCATATACCAATGTTACCGCTCGGAATGTGATGAAATTCATCAAGCAAGACATAATTGCCCGTTATGGCGTCCCTGAGGCCATCATTACAGATAACGGAACAAATCTGAATAACAAGCTTGTCAATGATTTACTCAGTGAATTCAAGATCCATCATCTGAATTCATCTCCCTATTATCCTTAAATGAATGGGGTTGTTAAAGCTGCCAACAAAAACATTAAGAAAATCTTAGCAAAAACTGCTGAGAATTACCGAAATTGGCATGAAAGATTGCTTTTTGCGTTAATGGCGTACCAAACATTAATTCGGACATCTACTGGGGCAACCCCTTTTTCCCTAGTGTATGGTATGGAAGCAGTCTTGCCTGTCGAGGTGGAAATCCCTGCACTACGGGTGGGTGTTGTCCCAAGTGAAACTATCTGAAGCGGAATGGAAGTAGCAAAGACTGGAGCAGTTGAATATGATTGATGAGAAGCGATTGAAGGCTCTTTGTCATGGGCAATGTTATCAGCAGAGGGTAGCCAGATCATTCAATCAAAAGGTACACTCAAGACACTTCGAAGCAGGCGATCTCGTCCTAAGGAAAGTGCTAACATTACCTCCCGAGCTCGGAGGTAAGTTCGCTCCAAACTACATCGGTCCTTATGTTGTGAAAAAAGCACTCCCTGGAGGGGCTCTAATTTTAACTGAGATGGATGGGCGCCAATTCTCCAACCCAGTCAACTCTGATGCAGTGAAGAAGTACTATCTTTAAAACAATTTCTATGTTCCTATTGATGACAAGAGAATTGGCAAAAAAGTTATTGATAAGTACACTCCTGCGGTAAATCTAACTGGAAAGGACTTTGCATAGGACAAAGTAGCGTCAAAGCTAATCCTAGCAACCACGGAAGTATTAATGGTAGCCATGCCCACATCTGTCGAAGACATTTAAAATAGAGATTAGCTTTGCTGCGAAGTTCCCCATGCAAGCAATTGCACATGCCTTGTGCAGTCAGGAATCAGAACATCCATGAGAAACCCCTCAACATGCTAGAACCGTATTGACATAGCCTGCGCTGACAATAGAGCCCTTTATTCGGGAGCACCCCTAATTATAGAGGATTTTATTCGAGTTTCGAGACCAAGAGTATAGAGGAGCAGAGTAAGATAAAGAAGACCGAACAAAGTAAAGAAGAGAAAAGATTCTGCTAGCTGTGAAGACAAAATGGAAGAAGGAAGGGAATTATTGACATCCGAGAAAACTCAAGGAGTTACCAATCTCGTCTCAAATGAAGAGAACCATGAAGGGTAATGTTGTATCATTCCCAATTTCTGTTCCTTAAAGAGCCATTCATTAACATTGTCTTTTTTATTATCTTGCAGGTTTGCCTTGCCATTGCAGCATAGGTAAGTATCTCCTTCCTTACAAACTTGTTTATATCCCATATATATTTATATCCCTTGCTAGCCCAATCGAGCCGGCGATTTCATTTCGTACGAACCCAGTTGGTGATCATTCCCTACATCAGGGTAAGGCAAAAGTCATCACAGTTTGAGCATCAAGGTCCAAAATACCGAATGAAGATGAAGATTCCAAGAGCCTAATAATGTTGTTTTGTTCAAATTTGTTTAGGTTAGTCTTGACAACACCAAAAGAACAGCAAAAAATGCTGAAAACTAGAGGGCATGAAGAAGCTGTGTGCTTGGTAAAAGCAAGGTCAATGCCCATGAATAGAAAACAAAGAAAAAGAAAAAAGAAGAAGAAGAAGAAAAACGATGAAAAGATGAAGAGAAAGGAGTCCTTAATTTCTTGGTAACCGCTGTGAAAAACAATGGAGTTTTAGTTGAGAAGGTTTCTGAGCATGATGAAGATGCTCTCAAATACCTTAAAGTTGTTAAGTGGTGCACAATAGATGACCCCTAAGAGTTTAAAATTGAGTTCTTCTTTGATACAAATCTTCACTTTAGGAACTCTGTCTTGATAAAGATCTGTCATGATAGATGAAGACGAACCTATTCTTGAGAAAGCAATTGGGAAAGAGATAGAATGGTATCCAGAAAAATGCTTGACACAGAAACTCCTCAAGAAAAAGTTGTCAAAGATGCTAAAACACCGGATTACCTAGACAGTTTTCCAAAAGGATCCTGACGGCGGAGAAAAGGCTGGTGACGATACCAAGATGATCACCAATTCTCACCCTTACACACATTTTGAGCTCAACGATCATTTTGTTCCTCAACCTACAAACCAAGCCCACGTTACATCCCTTATGAAGTCTCTTCTAACTGGGGCACTTGAACTAACGTGAAATTTCAAATGTTTATAAACAACGCTCGAGGAAGTGCGAGCAAGATTATTTTTCGTTCTGCAGGGCTTTTGACTTGTAAACCTGGAGATAATTGCAGAATATTTCCTTTCATGGCCTTGACTTGGATAGTCACCTTTGTTAAGCCATTGACTAAGCCACCATTACGACCCTGAAAAAGACCTCTCGGATGGGCAGTGTCGTACCGCTTACGAAAAAACTCAGACCCTTGCGAATATGATAACAACCAGATTGAGTGTTGTTGATGTGCTCGCATTAATGGATGGGACAAATAACCCTTTTCAATGAGAGCGAGTGGAAAGTCTTTTTTGATTGAAGGTCTCTTGTTCAACATCTTGAGAAGTCCGCCTTGGGAGTAAGAATTGTCTTGATTGACCCACAGTGGATGTTTGGTGACGTAAACATGGCAAAATCACTTTGCATAAATGCATATTCTGCAGTAGCCTGTCTTGTCTATCCTTGATGAAAGCATGCATGTTTGTGCTAATTGTTTTTGACAACCTAGATTTTTAATTTCCAGTAATTGGACAAGATAATTCAGGCACTGGAAAAAGCTCTCATCATCATCCTAAGAGAGATGCCCCGAGAAAGGTCGGCTATTCAGCAGATGATGCATTAAACCTTCAGATAAGAAACCTCAGATTTTTCATCAAATTTCTTTTCAAACTACTTAGGGAGTCAATCAGGTATTGTTTTGAAAATGAAATGCATCTTGACTCACGGTCAAGATATTTCATATGATATTCCATAATAGCCATAGCTGTCTATTTCTCCGATAAATACATATGTCTTTGCACAAACAAAAACTTGTCTGACAGGAGATATGCCCTTAAGAGGCTAGGATATGTCCAGGTAAGTATACTCTACTCATGCCTAGTTCCAAAAATCCATGTACCTACGATTGTTATGGTACCCCTCCTAAGCATGAGATCAACTCCCTCTGTTCACATTAAATCCTTAGGCGATGACCCCCAGGTGCTCATTGTTAAAATCTTTCCAAGACCTGCTGGCGAGGACCCACCAGGCAAACCGTCAAACCCTCGGGCGAGGACCCCCAGGTGTTCATTGTTTGAGTCTTTCCAAGACCTGCTGGCGAGGACCCACCAGACAAACCGTCAAATCCTCGGGCGAGGACCCCCAGGTGCTTATTGGTTGAGTCTTTCCAAGACCTGCTGGCGAGGACCCACCAAGCAAACTGTCAAATCCTCAGGCGAAGACTTCCCAGATGCTCATTGTTTGAGTTTTCCCAAGACCTACTGGCGAGGACCCACCAGGCAAACCATCAAATCCTCAGGCGAGGACCTCCAGAGACGTGCCCAGGTACCTCTCATGAAATGTAGGTACTTTAGCAAAACAAAATCCAGTTAGTCAAGGCGACCAAAAAGAGGTTCGGGTCCTGGACACATGAAATCCAGCTGGCGACCGAAGAAAAGTTCGGGTCATGTGCAAGTGATTTCTCTCCAGTCACGGCAACCGAAGGTAGGTTCGGGTCCGCGACAAATGAAATCCAGCCGGTGATCGAAGAAAAGTTTAGGTCATGTGCAAATGATTTCCCTCTAGTCACGGCAACCAAAGGTAGGTTCGGGTTCGCGACAAACGAAATCCAATTGGTGACCGAAGATAGGTTCGGGTCCTGTGCAAGCAATTTCTCCCAGTCGAGGCGACTGAAAAAAGGTTTGGGTCCGCGAGAAATTAAATCTGGTCGAGGCGACCGAAGATAGGTTTGGGTCCTAGGCAAGTGATTTCCCCAGTCAAGGCGACCGAAGAAAGGTTTGGGTCATAGACAAACAATTTCTCTCGTTGAAGTGATTGAAGATAGGTTCAATCCCCAGATGAAGAAAATTCACTCGGGGCGACCGAAGATAGGTTCGAGTCCCCGACACATGACACCAACTAGCTGGAATTACTTTACCCTTCGGCAAGGTAAGTAGCCCCAGGTATGTCTTTATTTGCTTTAGCAGGCATCATTTCATAGCATAAAAAATGAGACTCACAGTCTCGCAAAAAATAACATTCATTGAGCATGCATGGGTCAAATTTATGTGTCATTTTATCTTTGAATGTAACCTCTACGAGCACAACTTCTGCGAGCTCACCTTCAAAGAGGGGCAGTTATTGACGCCTATTTTTAATTTGCCCAAAATTAAATGGCACAAAATTTAGGAATTAATTTTCTTTAATTCCTAAGACAAAAAAATATATTTCTATTAAGTGCATTGCATTAATAAGGTATATTAAAGTATAAAAAAAAGGGAATGTAAAAAAAAAAAATCGCGTTGGGCCGGGTCGGGGCCGGGCTGACCTGGCCCTTTTCTTTTTCCTTTCTCTTCCCTCCTGCACGGGCTTTTGCCCTTTTCTTTTTTTTCCTTTCTCTTCACCCCCCATGAGGGCTCAGGCCCAGCTCGCCTTCTCCTCTTCTTTCCCCCCCCCCGCATGGCTGGGCTTGGTTCGGTCCAACCCTTCTCCTTCCTTCTCCCCCCGTCGCTTTTGCTCCCCTGTTCTCCCCTGTTCTAGACGGCAGTGTGACGCACGGCGGCGCTGCTCCTCGCCGTCGCTATCCGGCCAGAGTAGGGTCAGATGAACACGCCAATGGGACTGGCATTAATTGCCAGTCTCGTCTTCCCCATTTCCCGGCACCCTTATCTCTTCCTCCTTGTCGGTTCCCTGTTCCTTTGTTCTGCACATCGAACCCCCCCTGCTCTACACCGGCCTAAGCGGCCGTGAATCTCGAGCTAGCATACGCCGTCATAGGCCATCTTCACGCGGACGTCACGGAGCAGGAGGCTTCGTCGTTCGGCTATAAAAACGAGAGGCTGAGGTAGAGAGGGGGTCGTCGATTGCAGAACAGAAAATTGAGAGAAAGAGAAAAACAAAGCAGAGAGAGAAATTGAGAGAGACCGAGAGAGAATAGAGAGAGAAATTGAGAGAGAGAATTGAGTTTTTACAGGTCCTTAGCCGTGTTGCCGTCGCCCCTCAACCAACCGGAAGCCACCAGGCGCGCCATTGACGGTGAGCTCTCCCCCCGGCTTGAACCGTCTCTGTTTTGCCCTGTTTTTTTGCTTAGTTTGGCTGGGACTCGTACCGGCTGTTTTGCATGAATCTTGGCCCATACAGCCGTCCCCCGCCGTCTGTGTGTCGCCATCGTAGGTGAGGTAGGTCCCCGAAGCTGACCGGCTCGCTAGAGGAGGTCGAAGTCGATTGTTTTCCGCCATGCCCCCCACGTACTCGATGAAATGTCCTAGAGAAGCCGGATTCGGTTTAGTCGCTAGCCGGCGTAACGGCGACCGGACGGCGACCCAGATTGTTTGCGGCGTCGGTGGTGGCCCCAGGGGGCGTTTCTGGAGGCGGCGCTAGCCTGGGTCGGCCGGCGGACGGCCAATTTTGGCCTCGCCAGCGCTTACTCCCCGCGGATCTGCGAATTAGGTCGGATTTGACCTGAGTTAGCAGATCCGACTTGGGTAAACGCCCAGGTCAGATCCGTTGACCCGGGTCGAACCGGGCTGACCGGAATCCAGAGACCTGACCTGGTTCAATGTTATATTATTATTATTATTATTTTTTAAAAATTAAATTTTTTTTTTAAAAAATTTCAAAAATAAAAAAATTTTTTAAAAAAGTTTTTTTCTTTTTTCTTCACCATATATATATATATATATATAATATTATATAATATTATTTTATTCAAAAAAAGAAAAAATAAAAATTTTGTTTTTACCGTATATATGTGTATATATTTTTCGAATAAAGTTTAAAAAAAATTTAAATTTTTTTATATGTGATTTATCTGAATGCTTTAATTTATTTTTATATTATTATGCATGTAATAATTTCATGCTTAAATAGATAGGCCAATTTGATCATGTGATATTATTCTGCATGTTATTATTGTTGTGTTTTATTATGTACGTTTTTAATTTCAATTGCATGAACTGTTGTGTTTTTGAATGTCATCTGACTTAGTTAAGGTTAAAACCTTAGGCTGCATGAATTGTTGTGTTTTTGACTGCTAATCATTTCGGATTATGCACTCGCTTGATCACCTCACAGGTTAGGAGAAAGGTCCTAAAATCAATCCAAATCGCCTGACAAATGTTTTCAAAAAATGAATAGGGTAAAATGGTACCGAAAGGGCATTAGTTATCCAACTAGTGTAATCAAGTCCCCGAATTCAATCAATTTCTGATTTGTAGGAATAGGGTGATTCTCCCATAACTCTATTTGGGCTTCTAATCGACCCACTCTAAATCAATTAATGGCGACTCCTTGATGTAAACTATTTGCATGTTAAACACTAAAACCCTAAGTCGCGATATGGTATAGGCTTAGGAGGGCCCGAGTTAAGTCTTGAACTTAGACTTAGGATGTACCAGGCGAGACCCTCGTTTTTCGAGCATATTAAAAAAAAAAACTCGGGAGTTTCGGTTGCGACAGTGGCTAAATCCGTGGCTAATTAGAAATAAATATAGTAGGGAAATGTGGTGATACTTAATTTCCGTGGCTAAATCCGTGGCTAATTAGGCACAGATTTAGCCACGGAAATAAATATAGTAGGGAAATGCCGCAATACTTAATTTCCGTGGTTAAATCCATAGCTAATTAGCCATGGAAATAAATATAGTAGGGAAATGCCGGGATACTTAATTGTGACGAAAAAAAAATTCTTCGCTAATTTGCAATGAAGAATTTTTCGTAGCTAATTTGTGATGGATTTAGCGACAAAAAAAAATCGTTGCAAATTAGTGACGGATTTAGTGATGAAAAAAAAAATTCATCGCTAATTAGCGACGGATTTAGCGACAAAAGATAATTAGCGACGGAAAATAATTCGTCACAAAATTTTTTATTTTCCAACTTGTTAATGTGAAATGTTGTTGCTAAATCCGTCGCTAATTAGTGACAAAAAAAATTCGTCGCTAATTAGTGGCTGATTTAACGACGACATTTCACATTAACAATTTAGAAAATAAAAAATTTTTGCGACAAAAAAAATCCGTCGCTAATTAGCGACGCAAAAAACTTCGTTGTTAATTAGCGAAGAATTTAGTGACGACATTTCACATTAATAATTTAGACAATAAAAATTTTGCGACGAAAAAAAATTCATGGCTAATTAGCAAAGAAAAAAAATTTGTCGCTAATTAGCGACGGATTTAGTGACAACATTTCACATTAACAATTTAGAATATAAAAAATTGAGATGAAAAAAAATTCATGGCCAATTAGTGACGGATTTAGCAACGACATTTCACATTAACAATTTAGAAAATAATTTTACGACGAATTATTTTTCGTGGCTAATTAGTGATGAAAAAAATTCGTTACTAATTGGTGACGAAAAATAATTCATCACAAAGTTTTTTTATTTTCTGAATTAGTGTCTCAAAAATTAGCCACGAGCATAAAAATTCGTTGCAAAAATTAGCCACGAACTTTTATGTTTGTTGCAAATTAGCGACGGACTTAAATGGTTTGTTGCTAAAATTTGCGGCGAACTATAAAGTTCGTTGCTAATTCAATTAAAAAAGGAGCGCCCCAAAGCCCCGCGCTCGCCCCCAATTTCTCTCTCTCTCTCTCGCTCACTATTCTCCCTCTCTCTTCTTCTTTCATTTCTCTCAATCATATCAAATCTGCTTCCGCTTCTCCTTCTCCTTCTTCCCTCTCCCCCACTCCTCCAAACCTTTTGCGCTCGCTAAGGCTATGTTTGGTAGATGGAAAAAAATTCGGGATAGGATAAAATTTATTCTATCCTATGTTCGGTACCTGCTCAAGATAGGATAAAGTCAGATATAAAATGGATATAGCCTGGATAAAATTATCCCATGGGGGAGGTGGGATAAAAGTGGATAGGATTTCTAATATCCATAATATAAAACTTATTTTTCTTGAATAAAAAACTTATTAAATTAAAAAAATTAAAATAATATTCGAATATAAATAATATTTTAATTTTATTTTAAAAAATTCAAAATAACAAAAAATTCCTTTTTATTTATTCTTATTTATATTTATATATTTAAATTTCTTTCTATCTTATGATATAGATTTCATATATATTTATATACACGTTTAGTATTTATATTTATTATGTATTTTAGGCATATCTGTATAGTTTACTATTTAATAAAATTTTATTAGAGAGTGATGGAAGGGGAAGAAATAGAAAAGAAACTAATTAAAAAAGAAAGGGAAAAATAATAAAAAATAAATAAAAATGAAATAGGTAAGAGTGTTGTAAGAAATTTTTATCATCTTCATTTGTGTAATTTTTTGGTTCATTTATACTGATATAACGTTCATGGCAAATAATAAACATAATAATATTTGAAAATATCCAACTTTATTACCGTGATTCATCAAATAGTAGATAGGATATAACAAATCCCTTGAATTTTATATCATATCCTATCCAATCTTATCTTGTGTCATGCCCTGAACCCCCTTCGAGCTCGCGTCATCCCGCCTCTGGTCGAATAATTGCGACGTCCCAGGTTGTCGTCGACCTCAACTAAACACGTCAGAGTTTTAATCGCGTCAACGGAAACCAGAAAGCACCATGACAAAATAAACTGGGGAAACATTGGGAGAATATACATTTACATTCTCAATGAAACTTGTTCCAAACTATATACAATATTACAAACCTTAGTCTACTAGTGCACATTTTACTGAAACTATCGAAACCAAAAGGAATCGATGACCTATCATTCGTTCTCAAAATTGGTTCTCATCAAAAGCTTGGCCTTCCAATCGATACCCGTCGGAAACTCTGCTACTTCGTACTCCGTGTGCACTGGTAATCTAGAATGTACTGGAGTGGCGGTGGTGGAGGATTCATGTCTCAGGTCTGGGTTCTGAAAATTGTTTGGTTTACACAACCATGACAATAAATCTCAGCAAGTACACCCCTAAACCCAACCTAGGCTATCACGTACCTCCAAATAATTACATAATCACACTCATTCACGTGCACCAATATCACAAAACAGGCATATCAATTAAGACTGTCAGGCTCAATAATGCACACATTCGTACTCAGTCACGATCACGTCGTATGCAACACACGTATGTGCCAATTCTCCTCCCATTCTTCCTTCCATTCTCATTTTCCGCTTTCTCAATCCTCGTCAGTGGCCCGCGTTGAAGTACATGCCTGAGGCACACTGCGATCATTCATCACAACACTTCCGGCCCGCGTTCTCATTCACGCCTCAGGCCCCGATCGCGACCTGAGCATCACACGCCCCAGGCCCGATTCCAACTCAGCCTACGCCAAATGCGACAGGCCTACGTGATTGAAATCTAACTTAGCCTACGTCAATTGCAACAGTCCTACATGATTAGAACTCAACTCAGCTCACGCCAAATGCGACAGGACCACATGAATGGAACTCGAGCTTATGATGCCTCGGTCCAATCCCGGTTTCACCCGAGTTGATCGTGTCTCGAACCGATTCTTATATATGCTTTTTGAAGCCTCAGCCCGTGCCAAATGCAACAGACCTACGTGATCGCTGTCCGAGTTTACGATACTCGTCCCGATCCCATTCTCATTCTATCACACATTCACATACTTTCCCACGATCACTTGTCACACCATATTTCATTTCTCCTTACTCATGCACATGCTCGATATGCATTTACCACATGTGACTAGCCCATCACACGCGATCCATGTACGCATCGAGTCACACGCAGACATAGCGCACTCAACAATTTACATGGACAATGTCAACAATTAATTCAATCAACTCACGTGTGTACCCAACAAGTATGTATAGACACTCAATTGCACCATAACACACTCAATTAAATCACCACAATTTATAAATAAATCAAACATGCCTCAAATATGGTAATTGCCATTTTTCTCCAACCAAATGGCGTTGGATTAATTCCGATCCTTCACGGGACTTTCTCGCCATTAAATATCGGTTCTAAAAATCCAACTTGTGTCCCGAACCGAGCATCACAGCCTCATGAACAGTGAATCACAGCTCGTGAACAGTGATTCTTAGCTTGAAATTCCCTCAAATTGTCCTCCAAAAATTCCGAATTAATTCCTTGAGGCCCGCCATACATTCCCGATATAAAGTCCCAACATTTCGTACCCGCACAAGTTCAATTTCACCCAAAAATTGAATTATTCGGCGATACCCAAAATCCTAAATCGGGATTAGGAAGTGACTTACCGCGTTCTAGGCTAAAACGGCTAGAACAGAAAGCGGCGGTGCTCTACGGCGAAGGCGAACGACTCATGGTGGCGGTCCGGTGGGGGCGTGGTCTTGCATGGCTGGGAAACGGTTCACGGGAGAGAGAGAAAGAGAGGGGAACGGTGGCTGGTGGTGGCGGTTTGTGGTTGACACGGCGGCTAGGCGGCGGCAAGAGGGCGGTCCGGCGGTGCGGCAAGCGGCGGCGAGCGGCGGTAGAGCTCACGGCCAAAGAAAACTCACGGCCAAATGACGAAAAGAAAAGAAAATCTAAGGGGGAGGGGGCTGATCGTGAAAATGGAGGAGAGAGAGGGAGTGGCCGAAGGTGATGATGTGAGAATGAGGAGAGAGAGTAAAGGTTTGACTATTTAGTCAAATTTTTCCAAAAATGACCAAATTGCCCTTTAATACTTGGTTCACATTACTCCTTATCCAATAATTGAGGGGTATTTTGGTAATTCACTAGGCTACATTATTGGGCTGATATTATCCATAAAATATCCCCAAAATTCGGAACTGAAAATGGCCTAGGGGCAAAGTCGTCATTTTTCTGGTCCCGGGGCGAAATTCCAATTTTCGCACCTATCAACCCTCCATATGCGTGGCCAACATAATGCGGCGTCAAAATCGCAAAAATAGCTTTTTAAGCCCTCGAAAATTGGCTGCAAAGTTCTGGGAATAAAATAATATTATTTTCCAAATTTTTGTCGAAATTCCAATTTTTGGTCAAAACCCTTCCTGGCATGCGTGGCCACCCAAAAATGGCGTCGGCCTCGAAAAACAACCTCATTTGGCCTCAAAAAGCGACGTGGGTGTCCCGAGGGGCAAAATCGTAATTTTTCAACCCCGGACTGAAATTCGAATTTTTTTTTGTTATACTAGCTCCAAACGCGTGTGGCCAGCATAATATGACGTCAGATTCCCAAAAATAGTCTATTAAACCTTCGAAAATCGACATCAAAATTCGAGCCTAATTCTGTGAACGAAATTCGCTAAACTTTCAATTTCAGGGTCTCTTACTAACGGGTGGCTGTTTAGAGGTTATGCGTATCGACCTAGGGTTATCCATATCATGATGGCCTCAATCATTGAGAGAATGAGAAATTATCATTAGTTCCAGAGGTTACGATCGTTTGGTTCAAGTTCAGGACTGGTTGGTCACGTGTACTTCGGTCTTGCAGAATCACCTGCGTCTCTATGGTACATCATTGGCCTTGGCCAAACTCAATCCATTCCTCTTTCTTAAGATCGGCCCACGTTGGCCCAAAATATTCCCTCAGCGTCTCTCATGATCTGAATCCGTTTCGCAATACGGTTCCCAGTTCACGTATCGTTTTCTAGTTAGCCCTACTCCATTGGTTAGTATCCCGAGAGTGATCAGCTCTGAGCGAGACTTACTAAAATGAAATGCGAAGTAACATCAGTTTTATTGATTCCCGAAATTACATCAAAATTCGGGCTGCTACATCTTGATTAGAAATCCGGACAATCAAACGTAACTTAAAGGTTTTCGGTACCCCTTCCCCCCGCACTTCCTCCTGCGTCTCCTCCTCGCACATGGCCTCTGGAGCCCTAGAGGCCGTGGAACCCGAAGGAGCGGCGGCTCCTCCCCTCGTTGAGGGCAAGGAGGAATGGAAACGCAGAAAAATAAGTTCATCAAGGATTGGAGCACAGCCTGCGAGAACCTGAAGCACAACTTCCGGTGGACTCGCCAGAACCTCGCCCTCATCGGCATCTTCGGCGTCACCCTCCCCCTCCTCGTTTACAAGGGCATCGTCCACGAATTCATACGTACCTTCCCCTCCCCCTCCCCCTCCCCCTCCCCCGATTGATTGGCGTGGCCTTTCGGATCCATTACTTGCCGATTGATTCGATTTGATCGTTATTTGTGAAATCATGTCCATCATGGACCTTCGTTCGCACGAGGTGGTCCTGATTAGCCTTCAAGTCTGACACTGATTGCAACATTTGATTGCGGTGGTGATTCGTTCATCTCCTCTAGTGAATTCTTCGGCCGGAGGGGCTGCGGACTGAGAGGGGTTTGGCAATGGGGAAGATCATGAATGGACTTGTGTTGCCAATGCTTCTTCGTCTTACTTGTCGAAGTTTACCAGAGAATTTTGATGGTGATGGTGCATGGCAGCTCTGGGATGACAAAGTCAAGGTTATGGCGATGTAGTTGTGTTCACTAACAGAGATTCACTGAGATCGTTTTTGGTTATACGGGGGATTAGTTATTAATCGTTGTGTGCTTATGCATAGGTATAGCAATGTATCTGTTTGGTGTGATGATGGACTGTGTATCTGTTAGTTGTGACTCGATGTTTTAGGCTGTCATTTCGATCACGTTGCACATATACAGTATGGTATTGAAGGAATAAGCAAAATAAAGGTCCTGAGATTGAGTTATTAATGATCTATTTTGGTCGATGGGATCCTAAATGTTTTAGGTTTTGGTCAATTGTACGCATGATGTAGCAACCTTTAATAATTCAAGATGTGAGTTTAATATCGCGCTGTACTCTAACAAGCTAAGTTTCTGGAGTGATTGGTTGTGCATGTAATTTATTTAACACTTCACTTAGAGAAGTAGGAGCAGAGAAACCGCACAACAAGTCGGTGTTTGCTTTGAGTGGGTTATCATGATGAACATGATTCCCCTAGGGGTTTCTTATAATGTTACTACTTGCCTCTCTAATGGAACTTCATTTTCTTTCATGATCTCTTCAGTTGCTTTACTCAGTTTGAATCTGATATCTCTGGTCGATTTGTTGGCTTTTCTTATCATGCAGTTCGATGGTTCAAAAGTAGGTAAAAAGCTATGCTAATGTTTCTTTTCGCAATGTATTCATCTCCTAGTCAATACCATCTTAGGTGATGTTTTGGTATTAACATTATTGTCGCTTATCTATCTTGGACGGCTTTTTATCCTTGAAACAGCAGAAAAGGAAATGTTGTTTTTAGTTTGCCTTTTAATCATCCTTGTCTTTTGTGGGGAGTGGAGGTGCTACTTGCCTAACTGACTTTGTATTGGACTTCACTTTCACTCTTTGGTACTTTTTTGAACAGATTGTATTCCTATGCCCCCCTCTACGTCTCTTTTACTCGTGCTGTCTACGTCCCCTCTACTTAAGTGATTGAAAAAGTTAGTTATTGCTTTTATGGAAAAGAACCACGATATACACTTCTAACATGCAATGAAGCATATGAAAGTAAATGCTCAAGATATATATCAGCATGCATAAAGATGGTTGTGCTTACTAGCTGGAAGTTCTACAACCTTATATGTGCTGCCATTTTTCTTACCCTCTAATGTCCTTGTGCCTTGCCTCTTATTGGTCTCCAACTTGCGTTGTGCTAGTCGGGAAGTTATTCATTTGTCCAGACCCTCACAGAAAGAGCAGCCATTTCTTTGGCTACACCAGTTTCCCTTTCTTATATTCCCGTTCGGCTCTTCATCTACTCTTGAACTACTGTTGCAGTAGTGTTTTTGCATTGAATGTTCTTTTTCTTATTAGTTAGTATTTGATACTCTCGATTTTCCTTGGGCTTGTATTTTTTTCTGTGGAAGTGTTTTCCTTTCACAGTTATATTTTAGATTGTTAGGAGAATTATCTTGTCGTAACTTTTGACGATAATGGATTGTTGGTCCGCTTCTCTTTAATTTCTTTGCCAAAAAAGAAATTATTCTGATCATGTTGAGTATAATGTCGATTTGTGCTCCTATTAGGTTATCAATCTAAGAGCCACCATTTGATATCGTATTTTATTTGCATCTTCTCCTTTCTGGCTCTTTTTCTACATGCCATATTCGACTTCATATGGGCTATCGAGGGAGATCAATGGTTTGCAATCAATTCTAAGTGGGCTAAGCTAGCTGGATTTGAAAGGTAACTTCATAAGTATTTAAATTCTTGAAGTTGTTGCAAAGATCATCTGTAATGGTTCTGTGATACACAGTCATAACAAAATTTGGTTTGAGTTTTACAGAATTTACTCATGGAGACCGCCTTCTGAATTGTACTTTTTGCTTATTCAAATTTCCATAGCTCTTGTTGCCCTAAGGAGAATATTAGTGGGTTGGCTTGGACAAGATTTGCAGGGAGATTCTCGTTTGGAACGTTTTTGTTCTCCAATGTGGCTGGTTCAAGGAGGACACGACTTGAAGAGCAAATGACCTAAGAATTGAGTCAACTGAAATATTTACTTGTAGAGAAGGACGAAGAAATAAGAGTGGTCAAATAACAAATGTAATTAATCTTTCGACATCCCAATCTCGATCACGATGAGGTTCCTCTTGTACAGGTGATAGGCACAATGATGATAAGATTGCTGATGATGATGATGATGATTTTGTCAATCCTTGCTATTTAAAATTTCTAAATTCGAGGGTAAGCTTGCTTCAGCATCTTCAGGGCCATAAGTGCAGTTAGCTCAATATGTTCTCTCATTATGTGTATTATAAAGGCAAATATTTATGTCATTCTTGTGAAAAATGTTGATGAATGTATTTCATTTTCATATCATTATAATATTTTGATGTTATTAAGTGCTTAATCAATGTTAAATATAAATTCTAGAAATTAATTTTGCTGTTAATTAGATTTAAATTCGAAATCGTCCCTAATCAATATTCATTGTAGATTTCATCGCTAAAGAGTTAATAAAAATTCGTGGCTAAATAATTAATAAAAATTTGGCACTAAATTCATTTCTGAATAATGTTTTGTGGCAAATTAGCGATGAATTTTGTCACAAATATAAGCTCGTCGCAAATTAGTAACAAAAAAAAAATACTAACCAAAAAAAAAATTTTGTGGCAAATTAGCGATGAATTTTGCCATGAATAATTAGCGATGAATTTTGCGACGAATAATTAGCCACGAATTTTATTCGTCACAATTTAGCGACGAAAATTGAAATTTTTTGTTGCTAAATTTTGCGACGCTGAATTGGCGACGAAATTTTTTCCGTCACAAATTCGTTTAGCGATGAATTTTTCCATTTTTTTCATGGCAAAATTCATCACTAAAACCTATTTTTTTTTGTAGTGTTTGATATAGAAAAAATAGAGCATATACTGCTGGTGTAAAGAAAATTTGCATATTCACCCCCATTCACCTCCATTTGCGGATTACAACGATGTTCTCTCTCTCTCAAATGATTGGAGTATGAGACTTTTTGCGTAAGACAGTTTTTTTTACACTAACGGTGTATGCTCTACTTATCATTTAAGTATTTATGACATTTTCTATTGTTTTATGACAAATTGTTGCAAGTATTGTAAAAATTTGTTAGATATTACTTTTATTTATTTTTACGGTTTTTTGAACTTCATAAGCCTTCGAAGAACATAATTTTTTTAGAAATTAGAATAATTAAATATCTACTACGTTTTTTCGTTGAGTTATGATGATAAACATTGTAAACCATAGAGATTTAAGATACTTAAATAATTACGACCTTTATGATAAACATTTCGATGAAAACTAGTATGGCTATGTAAAACATTGTGAAATATTGAAATTAGAATATCGAAATACTTGTGACATTTTGAACGGCATGCATCACGAGGATAGCCGTAACCTTATGGAAAACATGGTAAATTATTAGAATTTCATACGTTATGATGTTTCCTTTGAGTTTGACAACAGTTTGGCTTTTAGTTAAATAATCCAACACAAATAGTAATGCAAAGCGTGTAAAATGCACTTAGGTCAAATCGATTGTCACATTTTGTACACGAGGAATCTTTGTTGTGCCCTTGATATAATCTGTTAAAAAGTGTTTTTTTACCGTGAGTGGACAAAATGAAGTTTCTATAGTATAATTCTACTGTGCAAAATATCTTCAAAGCGCATATTAACATTTCAAAATTCCTTTTAATCATCATAGACGTATTCTTTTTAAAAGTCAAGTTAAATTAAATGTTGAGCCCTAATCTTAAATTCGGCTGTTGAAAAGGTCAAATCTTTAAAACATAGAAGAAAATGGACTTCAAAGTACAGGAATATAGAAAAATTTGAAGCACACAGCCTACCCATTCTATTTCTACACAATCTACATCCGAATCAATGGAGATGAAAGGGGGTTGTGAACGATAGAGAAAAAAACCATGTCCTATATAGAGTTCAAATAAATATCTCGATAAGTTAGTGGCAAGTAAACGTTAACGTTCACGAGATATCTGCTTTGAATTTGCCAATATTTATTGTAATAACTTAGGGTCCCCTTCAAGAAATTAGAAGTTCAGTGTAATTCAAATAATTGCCGCCCATAAGATGTTGTAAATTAAAGTAAGGTATCAAATTATTTTCTCTTATAATAATATGTACAAATATTTACATAGCTGGCCATATTTTCGTTCATCTGTGGTGGGAGGATAGTTTTTTCAAGTAATGTTTTGATTAGTGGATCACAATCATGGATGGAAATCGCTTGTGTCACAGCATAAATCCACATTTAGATTGGCTATGATTAAACCTTGAAAATCATATTGGCCAGAATTATACCTTGAAAATTAGGGGTGAGCATGGTCCAGGTGGGCGGTTTCCACTCTAGAATCAAGAACCGCTTACTAAGGACTGGTTTCAAAAAATTGGAACTGGGAACCGTCCTTTAGTTCCATGGACCCACTAGCCAAGGATGGACACGTAAAGATGGAAACAGAGACAAAGATTGAGTGTTGAAGACGGTGAGGTGAGCATCAACCAAGAATAGTGAGAGAGTGAGAGTGAGCATGATGCAAAAGCGAAAGAAGGTGTTTCTTGGCTCAATGTGAGGTTGTGAGCATTGAGTGAGTTAGGTTTAGTTTAAGGATTTATGATTTTTCTTTTTTTTTTAAAAGAAAAATTCAATAAATATATTATCTTTATTATTATATTATCAGTCCGGTCTGGTCCGGACGGGCGGGCAGGCGGTTCTATACCTGGAACCGGGAATCGGACTGGTATCCACTGATTCCCAAAAATTGGAACCGGGAACCAAACTGGTTCCCCTAGGAACCACCGGTTCCGGTCTGGTTCCTGGTGGTCCAGGCGGTTTTTGGTTCTTTTGCACACCCCTACTGAAAATCAAATCGGCCAAATCTTGTGTCTCGTGAACATCATGGCCCGATCATGCAGCAGGAGTGATGGAGAAGCAAACACTGGTACTTCGGCCCTTGCGACAATTCCAAGAATCACTCAGCAGGTTTTGTTGACGTGCACCGGTACTCTTATAACTGTAAAAAATATTCCTTCTGAGTCTTTTATGGAAGAAAGACTTTGGCACAGCATATTCCATGCAAACAGCTCGATAAACATCCACCAGGGACGCAGTTTTACTTAATGCAACTAGACTGAATAGCACGTGTGAAACCAACATGTGAAAGGTCTAGCAGGTTAGCATTCTGTTTTTAGAGCTTTCTCATATTCGTTGACTCTGCTCTTCACGTCATTTAGTCAGCATTCACATCACGTGATGACATTCAAATGGAAGTAACATTCATTATCCAATAATCGATATAATCATGAAATCATCACACAAATGATCAACATGGCTCTTAGCATGATCTTAGCGTGATCATATGTCACCATAACATTCTTATCCCATGAGTTGTTTTATTCAATCTCTCAGTTGTACTTACCATAACTATAGGAGTAGATTTACAAAATATAATTGTGAATGGTGTATAAATATATACATTTATAATACAAGAAATTGAATCAGTTCATATTGAGATCTTCCATTTTGTATCATTTCTCAGGGCATCAGAGCAAATATCAATCCCGGTGTAGTTTCTTCTTCATGGCCGATCAAGCACTTCCAATGTCTCTTCCAAGATCGATGCAACTTCTCCACATTTTCTTCACTCAAGTGAGCATCCGAATGCCCCTCTAGTCCCTCCTCCTTGTGATGGAGACAATTATCAAACATGGCATCGTGCCATGCTCATGGCCCTTGAGGCAAAAGATAAACTGTGCTTTGTTGACGGGTCCTTGCTACATCTTGCTTCAACCTCTTCGGATTATCCCTTATGGATACGTTGCAACATTATGGTGAGGTCCTGGTTGTGGTCCTGGTTGATTCATTCTATTGTTCCAACAATCTCACATAGCATTCTTTGGCATGACTCGGCAAATGATGTTTGGAATGATCTTCATGAGCGCTTCTCCCCTCATAATGCTCCTTGGATTTTTGAGATCTGTAGGACATCTACATACCAACAAGGTACAGCTTTGATATCTGCTTATTACACTATGATTAAATCTTATCGAGATGAACTATTGTCGTACTGAGCCTTGTCGACTTGTAGCTGTGGAGCAATGTCGACCGTGCTACAATTTTTTGAAACTGATTCATTCTTAGATTTTTTCCAAGGCCTAATGAATCTTATGCCGTGATTTGGAGTCAGATCCTCCTTATGGATCCTCTCCCTGCTGTTAAATGAGCATATGCCTTACTATTACAAGAAAAACGACAGCGCACTATTCAGGATAGTTGCACTGTTATACCCGATCTTGCTGCCATGGCCATGCTTCGTCTTAATGATACTCGCACTTCTTTGTCTACGGGTTCTTCCAAACCCATTTTACATTGTGTTCATTGTGGAAGGGATGGACATCTCGAAAGAAAGTATTTTAAGCACATATATCCGGAATGGTGGAATGACTGTAACAAGTGCCCCACCAATAATTCTGGCTGCCAACGACGTTCACACCTGACTGGCTTTTTTTTGGTAAGGACTGGTTCTTTGACTGTCGCCGCAGTTGCCATTATTGATGCCCCCTCTCCACCGACCCTTACTGCTGCACAATTAGAACATCTCCTTCATTTACTTCTGGCTGGTTACATCGCACCTTCTTCTCACCCTTTGGTGAATTTAGTAGTTATTACATTTGTTTAAATTCCACTTCATCCTGGATCCTAGGCTCTGGTGCAACATATCATATATCTTGTGATGCAACCTTATTTTATGATAACATAATTTCCAACCCTGTGTCCCTTTTTGATGGGACGATGGCTCCTGTTCAACGAATTGGGTGTACTTCTCTAATGCCAGGTCTAACGCTTGATAATGTTTTATTTGTTCCCCAATTTCGATTTAATCTTCTTTTAATTAGTAAACTTACTACTGCTACTTCTCTCAATAATGCATTTACCTCTAGTACTTGCCTTTTTCAGGACTCAATCTCGATGAGGACTTTAGCAACGGGTAAGCGGCATGGTGGTTTATACTACCTTTCCAAACCTTAACCCACTTTTATGACATCTACCACCGCACTAGGTGCTCACTTTGACCTTTGGTATTGATGGTTGGGACATCCAGGTTTATCTTGCCTTCATCATCTGCAAACTTTAGACAATAACATTTCATTTTCTAATACTTTTCCTTCCACTGTGTGCCCACTTTCGAAACAATATCGCTTGCCATTTCCTTCTAATATAATTTATACTATTTCGTGCTTTGATTTAATTCATTTGGATGTTTGGGGCCCATATCGGACCACCTTTTTATCTAGGGCACATGTTTTTCCGACTGTGGCTGACGATTATTCCTGTAGCACGTGGCTTTATTTAATGTTTCCTAAAGCTGATGTAAACAATTTTATCATTAATTTCTTCTCCATGGTAAAAACCCAATTAGGTAAACAAATTTGTTGTATCCACTTTGACAATGGAAAAGAAATTTTCAATTAGCTTGCCGTTTCTTTTCTAGACTTCATGGATGTGTTCATCAATCGAGTTGCGTGTCCACCCCTCAACAAAATGGAGTGGTGGAGCGCAAGCATCGGTAAATTCTAAATATTTCCCATGCCTTATGTCATGCCCCGAACCCCTCGAAGCGCAATCATCCCACGTACCGGTCTATCTTGATGCGATGTCTCATGACGCGTCGCCGACCCATCTCCCAAAACATAGCATAAGGCGCATGCGGAAGCAATAATTAAAACACCCTTACAAAACAATGCATGACCAAGGGTAGCAGGAACGTCGAACAATTCAAGCCTAATAATCAAGACTCGCATTGGACTTCAAAACATATACAATGTCCACTATCTGCCAATACAAATCACCCAACAAAAACGTGTCAATGGCCACTACTAACAAAATCCCTAAGTGGCCAAAGGGCAGTCTAAGGTGGGGCTAAGGCTGATCCTAGGAAACTTAATCGGGATCAGATCCTAATGACTTGAACTCAGCATCGATTATCTCATCCTCTGAATCCATCTGCTTGACCTCGCCAACCTGATCGGGATCTTGCTCTATGGGCTTCAAATTCTCATATGAATCGGGTACCCCAAGCAACCTCCATTAAGAGTCTGAAAAGTGGGGTTTAAACAACTATGAGACGAATCTCAGTGAGTAGGCCTCTTAAACTGAAACTAGGCTAACATGCACCTCCCGACAAGCAAATCAACACAACCACAAACCTAGGCCCTCGATCCCAGATCAATTATACAACTGACTCTGCAGGTTAGACAATTCTATATATCAAAATCACGGCACATACGTGGCACGCAAAGTCACACGTATGCCAAACATATGCTCATGCACTGAGTCTTACACACTCGCATGCTTATCAATGCATGTTTATGCATGCAAATGTCATCGACATGTCATGCGCATATCTCCGGCCCACTGGCCCACACTAGCACACTTGCCCAATTCATTATTATTTATTACGACTTGAGTAATCACTTTTTTATGGCCCGGTGCGTCTAGCTTGCTTCAAAGTGCATGAGGCGCAGCAACCGATCTGGCCCAGTGTCTCTAGCCTGCTTCAAAGTGCATGAGGATAGTCGTCTTTCGGACGTACCGGGTATCGTCCTGCTTCAAAGTGCATGAGGACGGAATCGACCCAAAGGTCCTTAGGTGATCACGCAACCATTTATTATCTGAACCCAGCGTAAAACGCTTCAGGGCATTTTAGGCGATTACATGCTCATGGCAGGCACGCATTCTCGCACAATTCCACCACATGCCTCACTCTAGGCATACATAATGCGTGTCCATGTTATGCAATGCAATGCACCACGAGCACCAATATAATTCAAACACTCAATGTCACAATACGTGCTCAATTGGCTCAATTAATACCATGTGGCCTAACGTGCGAATTCATAAATCAACAACCAATTTCAAACTAACTATTGGCCAATCGCACTCCACATTAGTCGGCCACACAAGCATACGACATAGCAGTACACGATCAATTACAATTAAGCACAATTTACGCCCAAATCAGCCACTACATGGCCAACCATTTACACATGGAAATTCATGAACAAACCACACATTAGCCGTACAAGGCCCAATTAAACCTCAATGGACGGCCGTTACTCGGTCCGGGAGAGAGAAAACCGGGAATATACCGAAATTGGGTCCAAATTGGGCTGTTGCACAGTGACCGAAATCCATTTGAAATAAATGGTAAATCAATTCCAACAATTATGAAATTTGGATATGTTGTACAAAACATCTCAATGAACATTTTTCATGAAGAACTCGAAATCCAGTTCTAACCGTAAACACCTTGTTTTGACACTCAAAGTCAGACGAAATCCGGTTTGCTCGGACAGCCCCTCAGGCCATCAAAATACAACTCATTCGGTACCCAAATCATTTTGTAAAATCTTGAAATTTTTATATGTTATAGCCACAAATGTTCCCAACAATTTTTGTGAAGGAAGTATTTTGAAAATAGGCCCGAAAATATTTATAAAAATTCTAACAGGCCAAAAGGTCGGATGAACAGTAAATCGGGCAGTTTTATTTCGGTCCAAAAATGGACTTCCGAATGGCCCCAAATGATTTCCAAAAATTCTCAAATTAAAGTATATTATACTTAAAGATGTTGGGAACAACTTTCATGAAGAACACTTCTTCAAATTCTTCCCACACAGGTCACACCAAAAATAACAAAATCCGGCGACGCAACAGTAACTGTATCGGAAATCAACAAATATGCATCATCAAGCAAACCAAGCTCAACAAATCACTAATCCAATTATCCATAGCCTTTAAGCCATCCCTAAATCATCACCTTAGGCCATTAAAGTCACCACAACTTCAGCCCCAAATCAGCCCACACTAATTAATCCATAAAATACCCTAATAACCCCTAAACTTGTCCAAAGTGCACACAAGCCTAATTAAGGGTTAGGGTTTTCACTCACCTAATTATGCTTCCCAAAATTCTAATCGACGGGAACGGGCGGCCGATTGCCGGTAAACGGCGGAATCGGCGGCGGTGTTCCGGCGGCTTACAGCAATGGACAGCGGCTTGCGGACGGCGGTCCATGGTGGGGGCTGCTCACACGGCTGAGGAAAGAGAAGAAAGAAAGATGAGACTGTTGGTGGCGGCGAGGTGGTGTGGCGGCGACGGCACGGCGGCGCGGCGGAGCTCCTCTGGCGAGGGCCTCTCATGGCCAAACAAAGAAGAAAATGAAGGAGGAAAAGGAAAGGAAAATGAAGGAGAAGTGGCGTGGGAGGGGAAGTGCACGGCTGATGGGGGAGGAAAATGGGAGGAGAGAGAGTGGTCAAAAAAGTCTTATGGTCAAAAAGTGGCGCCACGTGTCGCGATCCTACACAATGGACCATTTTGACCTTGATCTAACGGTCCATAATTAGCCCAATCCAATAATTGATGGGCCTTTTGGTAATTCAATAATTCTGATAATTACCCACAATTTAATCCAAAAAATAGTTCAAAATTCGGAATAAAAAATGACCTAGGGGCAAAATGGTCATTTTTCTAATCCCGGGGCGAAATTCCATTTTTTGCTCGTACCCACGCCAAATGTCACATCCTCAATTTCAGTCCCTGAGAAATGGCTATGGTTTAAGTTTGTTGGTTTTCCAATCGAAACTAAATTTTTATTCTTATTTTGGAAAACCCAATTCGGATCCCTTGTACCCCTTCATTTTGTTATTTTTGGGAAGACTTTTGTGATCCGAATTTCCAAACGCTTTCTTCTTGAAATTTGTTCCAAACATCTTGAAGTTTTACATACTTTAATTTTAGAATTTTTGGAGTTGATTTGGGTTGGACGACAGCCTGATTTTCGGACCGTGTGAAACTATCCAGAATGGATATTTCGGTTATGTTCACACCGTCCTTATTTTCTACAAGCTTTTCTGGGATGATTTTGGAAAAAGTTTCCTTCACAAAAGTTGTTGAGAACGTCATTTTCTATAATGTGTATAAATTTGGGATTTTTTTGAGATGATTTGGATTCTTAACAAAGCTTAATTTGAGAAACTAGAATCCTGTTTCAGCGAACTGTTTTTAGTCTGTCTTTGAGCCACTAAAACTGGTGTTTACAGAAAGATTTCGAACTTGTGTTCTTCACGAAAAATGTTTGTTAAGGTCTTATTTATGACATATTAAAATTTGAGAATTTTCGGAGTTCATTTACTATAATTTTAAGTCTGATTTCGTGAACAATGCAAAACTGTCCGGTTTTGCCAGATTTCAAAGATTTAGCATTTTCTATATAAGAACATTGGAATTTCGACTTGATGTCTTCTAATGATTTAAAGTACACATTCTGAGCTTTCAAATGAGATATTTTATGCTTCAATCGGAGGTCAGACCAGGGGGAAAACGAAATAGAGAAGCAAGTTTAGAAAGAATGAAGCTTGTTCAAGAAGTCTAATTAATGACTTGCATTGATTGCTTGGTCTTCTTTTTCCACAAGCCTTTATGAAGCTTGGTCATCAAGTATTGACCAAGAGGAAGAGAGGGAAGTTTCGGCCAAGAGGGGTGAGGAGAGAGAGAGAGAGAGAGAATTTATGACCATTTATCATTTCTTTGACTTTAGTCATGAGCCATTAATTGAACCGATGACACGTGCGCCTGCATCATCATCACCGATGACACGTGCGCTTACCTCATCCAAGCCCTAAACTTTGGCCCCAAGTTTTGTCTCTCTATAAATAGAGAAAGGCCATTCAGCCAAGAGGAGAGAAAGAGAAGCTGAGAGGAAAAGAGAGAGAGAGAGAGAGAGAGAAGAGAGAGAGAGAGAGAGAGAGAGAGAGAGAGAGAGAGAGAGAGAGAGAGAGAGAGAGAGAGAGCTTATCAATTAGCCCGTGTCTCTCTTGTGGTTTGATCGAACGAGGAAGCCACGTCCAAGGCACGAGTGTTCGTGTTCAAGAGCCACTGAGAATCGCCGAGACTCGCGCCTCTCGCTTTTAATTCGAGTTTGGTTGGTTGGGTCCATAGGATGGTCGAAAGGACGGCGGCGACAGGAGGAGTTTGAGCTATGTTAGAGTTCGGGGAAAGCGAGGAGCAAGAAGCAGTAGCAGGCTTAGGACACCCGAGCCATGATGTTTGTTGTGTGTAAATGGCTAAAGTCGGCTAAGTTGGCTTGTAAAATATGTTTGCATGCAATGTAAACATAAGGTTTGCTCATGATGCTTCTTGTCTTATTTCCGCTGTGTGAATTAATTGTGATTGTCCCGAAAAAAATACTTCCGCTTGTGTATAATGAAAGATAATAATGAACGGGACGTCACGTGAATGACCCCGAGGTTGGGGGCGTTACACCAAATGTGCGTGGCCAACATAATATGACGTTGGAATTGCGAAATTAGTCGCGCAAGTCCTTGAAAATCGCCATTGAAGTCCAGGGGCAAAAATGTAATAATTTTTCATCCTTGGGTCGAAATCCCAATTTTCGACCGTACCTACTCCAAATATGCGTGGCCACCTTAAAATGGCATCGGCCTCAAAAAATAGTCCCATATGGCCTCAAAATCAATATCGGAGTCTCGAAGGGCAAAATCGTAAATTTTTCCAATTTTAGTTGAAATTCCAATTTTTGGCTGTATTAGCTCCAAATGTATGTGGCCACACCAAAATGACATTGGCCTCGAAAAATAGTCATGTATGACCTTAGAAATCTACATCGAGATCTGGAGGGGTAAAATCGTAATTTTTCACTTTTGGGTCGAAATTTAATTTTTCAACTGTACCTGCTCCAAATATGCGTGGCCACTCTAAAACAACGTCGGCCTCACAAAATAATCGTAAACACCTATAGAATTTTGACATTGAAGTTTGGGTCCAATTTGGCGATCAAAATTGCTCAATTTAGAATTTTAGAGCCTCTCACTGACGGGTGGCTATTTAGAGGTTACGTGTATCGACCTAGGGTCACTCAAGTCGTGATGGTCTCGATTACCGGGATAGTGTAAGGAATTATTGGTTATTCCAGGGGTCACAATCGTTCGGTTCAGGTTCGGGAATTATTTGCCACGCGCACTCTTGGTTGAGCGGAATCACCCGCAAACCGATCATACGTCGTTGGCCAAACCAAATCCATTACCTTCCTAGGATCGGCCCACATTGGCCCAAAATACTTTCCTGCCATTTCCTGAAATCGGTGCTCGATTCGTGATTGGGTCTCCGGTCCACGTACCGTTTTCCTAATTAGCCTTTCTCATTGGCCAGTATCCCGCGAGGGGCCAGCTCCGGGCGAGACGTACTAAAATCAGATGAGAAATAATATCCACTTCGTCGGATCCCGGAAATAGGTCGAAATTCAGGATGTTACACCTTACGCTTCCAATCCAACCTTTCCATTGAGTTTTGGGGTGAAAGGCGTTCTCATTGCGGTCTACATCATAAACTGACTTCCCACTACCATCTTGAAAGGGTAAACTCCATATGAGGTTCTATATGGTCAGTCACCGAATTTCACTCACCTTTGAGTCTTCAGATGCTTGTGTTTTGGGTGCAACACCTCTCTTCAAAGTAAATTTCATGCACATGCTGCTCTGGGTTTTTTTTTTTGGGATATCCCAATTGTCAAAAGAGGGATCACATTTTTGTCTTCTCACCAAAAAGATATATGTGAGTTGAGAAGTTGTGTTTTACGAAAATATTTTTCCTTACTAGATGCTCCCCAACCCTACCTTGTCAGGGTTGCCTGTATTACCATTACCTGTGGCATAATGTGACGAGATAACCCAACCCTCACCAAAAAACTCCTCGCAACCACACCCAATCCTTATACCACCACAAACACCCTTACCACAATTGCCTAAACAATCCACCAAATCCCAATGGATACGTCAATCTCCCCATTTTTTTGGCTCAAATATGTCAATCTCCTTATTACCTCCAGGAATATTGTTGTTCGCTTACCCAAATTGTCACGCCCTGTATCCTACAAACATATAACATCCCGTCACGGTCGTTAAGAATGCAACTCTCAGGATTCGTCACCGACTCGTTACCATCGAATAAGAGAATATACGCTGAAGCCAAATGAACACTCCATTCAACAAATATTCAACTGGATAATAGAGAGAGACAATTTAAACAAACCAATAAACAATTTTATAAACTTAATGTCACATATAGCGATAATATATACAAGCTTTTTTAAAGGTCACAAACTCAGACCATGCATACTAAAAAAGGGATAGGGTGGTCGATTTGCTCCACTACTCTATTCAAAAGAGGAGCTCCAAAAAGATAGGGATCTCTAACCCTATTAAAAACCTCCACAGCATCCTGGCGGTACTCCTGGCGAAACCGGGTCAGATGCCTCGCTATAAGAACTAGGTGGCAAAGGTTCCAGTTCAGGGTCTGACTCTTCGGATCACACCGGGGGTTCTATAACCATTGGGTTGAACTTAGGATTAACTGCAGCTCCATCAGGGGGATTAATCTCCATAAGATCTCACACTCCTAAACCATCGTTAGGAGGAATATCAAATCCTCAGAGATGACTAAAAATCTGAGCTCCATCCCTCAGAAACTAAGCTATATACTTGTGAGCTATCAAGTACTGCTCACCATCATCAACCCAAATTGTACTCTTATACTTCCAATACTTCCTATCCTCACCAACGGGGTACTCAGTCACCCAATGCTCCGTCTCCATTGGTACCCCAAAATGTAGTGGAGGCTTAGTCATAATCAAAGTCGAGGGACTGAAATGTTTAACAACGGGGAATGAGATAAAATCTTAATAAGTAAACTGCTTAAGCCTCGACTAGGGCAATACGTATCTCTGGCATCCTGATCATGCAATTTTAACTAATAGGGTAAGTTCCATTAAATGAATAATGGTACCATATACTATGCAAAGTCTCGAAATTGCATCACAACCATGGCATACTATCAATATGCATAACAGCAATAATAATAATCCAAACATACTCAATCATTCACACGAGTCTCGATTATAAGATGAAATCACTTCGGCCCATCACATATCATGCTTCACGATTTTATCCTATAATCAAGCGCAAAGCATGCCATATGCACATAACACTCGAAGTTGTCCAGATTATTAACGAGCCACCATTGGTTACATCGAACTCCTGCTGGTCTTCTGACATAGCCAAGCATTATCCAACTACTTTGGGTGTGGCAACGTCCGGGATCGAACCTCTTTCCCGACAAGTCGGGTATCGGACGACATTCCATTTAGGAGCGTTGATCCGGCCTCCACAATGATCGGTAATGTCTAAGATTGAAACCCCCCCCCCCCCCCCCCCCCCCCCCCACCAGGGTCGGGTACTAGACAACATACGAACTTCCGCCGGGCATCGTCTAGAATTTGTCTTAGACGGAACTCATCATGGCCACACACGTAAACAACCACGCATTGCCAATTTTAATCTTTCTTAATTAGCCAATGCAAGTGTTTATGACGTGCAATGTACTACTAATAAATATGCCATGAATCGCACTCGTTTTTGTATCAAACATCAATATATGATCACGGTATGTCATGCTCAGCCAACAATAGCCATAATTAACTACACGATCCACTTTTGAAATCCTACGATTATTCGTCAAGTGCAAGATCAACCACGAAACATCAATTTCAACCATACGATCTTCGCTCTAGGCCACAAAATCATCATTCCAACCACACGGTCATGCCATAGTCAACTACTCAGCCATGATTAAATAAATTAACCATACGATTAAATTATTTAACCATGCGATCAGCATTAAACAACTTATCCACCACATGATTATCATTAAACCTTTAATCGGCACATAATCGACTAATTAGCCATGCGATTGTCAATCAAAGCCACACAATCAACTTCAAATCTCCAATAAGTCATATGATTAAATTTTATCACATCCTAATTTTATCTAAACTGTACGATTAAAATTAGCACATAATCATGATAATTAAGCCCTAAAATTAACATTAACCAATCTAGAATCAATGGGGGCCATATGATCAATGTCCAAATCATCCAATTCAGCCTCTACCACATGTTTATTGTAGCCATAAGACTAACCCATGAATGTAATGAAAACTACCAATAAACAATCATAATTAGCCAAATTAAGCACAATTAGCAACATTAAACATATGCTCAAGCTCAAGTCACATAATCTACCTATCTAAACATTTAAATCGACCATATAATCATCAAATCCAGCCACCAACAAATCCTCAATTCAGCATCTACCATAACCCCTAAATTAATTCTTAAATTACCCTAACAACCACTAAACACTATTCATAAGTAACCTACTAACCTAATCAAGGTTTAGGGAGTTACTAACCACTAATTTAAGCTAAGAACCAAGCCAAAACCAGTAGCACCAGTCCTGGCCAAGCCAAGAGCTCCGGCGAATAATGGCGGCCCAAATGGCGATTCGACGAACGGTGGCTGCTCCGGGTGTGAATGACGGCTTGGGGGTGGCTCATGATGGTCCACAATGGTCCAGAGTGGTGGCGTGAGGTGCTGGTGGGTAGTGGACGGTGCTGATGGGTGTCTCGGCTAAGGGAGAGGAAGAGGGAGAGAGAAAAATGAAGAGAGAGAGAGAGCAAGGAAAAGTGAGGAGAAAGAGAGTGTGAGTTGCTCATATCTCTCAAAATGGAGAGTTAGGATGAGTCATTGGTGCCCAAGCAAAAATCCAAAGGCTAGGAATGCATCTTGACAAAAAGGCTTCTAGAATGGCATTTTTGTAATTAATAAAAAAAAAAGCAAGGGCAAAGCTGTCCAAGAGAGGAAATTTCGACCATTAGGGCAAGAATACTATTATGTCCTTCCATTCAACAAATAAACTCTAGAACACACAGGGATAAGAGCGTCTTTTCCAATTTCCAAGCCAATTTTCACTTTTTCGAGAATTTCTGAGCAAATCGATAATAAAGCGAGCTTACGCGGTGTAGTCCAATATAATAATTTTGATATGCTTGAAAGTTCGATACCCAAGTTCGAATTCCAATTTGTGGGCAAAATCGATCAAATGTGACTTTCGTGTATCTCAAACTAATGGGTGGCTCTTAGGGTGTACGTGTGTCGACCTGTGGTTGATTTGATATCAATCCACATTTAAGTTTACTTGAGCCATGATGACTTCAGTTGTCATGTAATTGCAAGTGTCAATCATTATTTTCAAATGACACGATCGTTAGAAATTGATTTTGGAATGGTCTGAATGCATACAATGGTTAAATGGAATCACTCATGACTCAATTGTATAATATTGTTAAATTGTTCCATAATCATTCTTGGATCGGCCTATAATGGCCCAAAATATCCCCTCGTCAATCCTTATGGTTGAAGTGTCGATCTAGCTATTGTATAACATTGGGTCGTGCATACCGAAATCCCAACTAGCCATTCCCTAACGGTTAGTATTCTCAAGAATGGCCAATTTTGAGTGAAATATAACAGAAAATGCATTGATGATAATATTATTTCATAAATCCTGAAAGTGGGTCGGAATTTAGAATGTCACACAAATGCTAAGTTCCGTCAAAGATAATGGTCTGGGTCTCTTTTATCCCATGTCTAATTTTCTCCAATATTCTTATTTTAAACAACCCTATTTAGCATTTCGTACTTCTTTGTCTATTGCCACTGAGCAATCCACTTTCACCAAGGCAATGCGACATTAGGAATAGAGAGACGCCATGCAAGCTAAGTCAGACCTCCTTCTCAAAATCATACATGGTCCTTCGTACCTCTTCCACCTAGCAAGAAGGCCATAGGTCCAAATAGGTCTATAAAATCAAAGAAAAATTTGATGACAATATTGAACGGTATAAGTCCCACTTAGTCGCCAAAGGCTATACCCAGGTTGAAGGGAAATACTATCAAGATACCTTTGCATCTGTTGCCAAATTGGTTATAGTTCGTGTACTCTTGGCCGTTGCCATAGCTAAGGGATGGTCTCTTGAACAAATAGATGTTAACAACACCTTTTTACATGGCAACATGGATGAGGAAGTCTATATAAAATCACCCTCTAGTTTTCGGCGTAAGGGGGAGAATCTTGTGTGCCGACTTTACAAATCTCTAAAAGACTTGAGTAAGCATCCCATCAATGGCATTCCAAGTTTTCTACTACCTTATGTGACTTCAGTTTCACAAATTTTCAGTCCGATCATTCCCTCTTTGTCTTACACAATGGCAATGACTATGTTTTTTAGGTACCATATGTCGATGATCTAGTCATTACTAGTACTAATGCTTCTTTGATTGATTTAGTGAAGACTATGTTACCCAATTAGTTCCACATTAAGGATCTCGGGCCTCTAAAATATTTTTTGGGTATCGAGGTGGCTTGATCCTGCTCTAATCGTTATTTATGCCATCGAAAATATATCCTAGATATTCTAGAAGATTGTAGTTTTAATGGGGTCAAACCAGCTGATACTCCTATGGAACAAGATATAAAATCGCGCATTGATAAAGGCACTCTATTGGAGGATCCGTCTCTCTATCGATGCTTGATTGGCCGATTCATTTATTTGACTGTTAGTAGGCTAGACATTGCTTATAGCGTCAACATCTTGAGTCAATTTATGCATTCACCATGCTAACCACATTTGTATGCAACACATCGTCTCCTACGGTATTTGAATGTTACTATAGGCCAATGGCTCTTTTACCCAACTAAAAATGAACTCCAACTCATGGCTTGTTGTGACTCAGATTAGGCTAGTTGCCTCATGACTCACCGTTCAATAATTGGGTATTGCAATTTATTAGGTGATAACCCCATTTCTTGGGCAATCAAGAAATAAAGCACAGTCTCATGCTCTTCTGCTGAAGCGAAAAATTGTGTAATGCCAGTAACTACATGGGAAATTACCTATTTATCATACCTCTTACGAGACATCAACATGCCTCTTCAAGCCCCAATTTTCTTACATTGTGTAACCAGGTTGCCCTCCACATTGTTGCCGACCTAGTTTTTCATGAGCGAATGAAACACATTGAAATTGATTGCCATCTCGTTCATGAAAATATACAAGCCGGCCTCATTGCTCCATTAAAGATTGGTACAAAGTCATAACTAGCTAATGTGTTTACCAAAGCACTAGGTCAAGATGTTACGCCCTGAATCTCAGCAGGCTCGCGACACCCCTTGAAGGTCATATTGAACGCGATATCTCAGGACGCGGTGCCAACCCAAACGGAATACCTACATGAACACGCAGGCGAAAATGAAATAAAACAACCAAGACAAAAGATAATTACAGAGGAATAGCACAAAACAATAATTTCACAACAATGAAAATCAGTTAGAGATTAGACCCCTAGGTTACATCTACCATCATCATAAAAAAGGGACATGTGGTAGGGTAAGCTAGCTAACTGCACAAAAAGGGCTCTACCAAAAGCTTCTAGGCCCAGTACTCAAACACTCCTATGATACCCATTCCAAATTAGACCCTGAAGACCCGGACTCCGTATCCGAGTTGATCTCGATTGGCTCTTCCTCATGCTTGGACTCCAAGGGCTTTGGCACGGGCTCTAGCTTAGGCTCGGGCTCTTCAAATTCCTCCTTGAACTTGGGACCCGTAGGTGCTATGGGTTCGGGTTTGGGACCAGGGTTCTCCAAGGGATCTTCGGCGTCCAGAACCTCTTTGTCAGGAGCATACACGTCCTCAGGCTCCTAATCCACGGCGTCCTCAGGCTCCCAATCCATGCCTCGAGTCCTTTCTTGTCTTTCTAGCCACACCCGCGTAACCACGCCTTAGGTTGGCAGCCCTCCGATCAATCCAGGTTTTGTTCCGCGTAATCACGCTTCAGGACATTTCTCTCGACCCATGTAACCATGCCTCAGGTTCTTTCTTGCCTTTCTAGCCACACCTACGTATCTACGTCTCAGGTTGGTAGCCCTCCGATCAATTCGAGTTCAGTTCCGCGTAACCACGCCTCATGACATTTCTCTTGACTCGTGTAACTACGCCTTAGGTCATTTCTTGCATTTTTAACCACACCCGTGTAACCAAGTCTCAGGTTGGCAGCCCTTCGATCAATCCGGGCTTAGTCCTGCGTAACCACGCCTTAAGACATTCCTTATGCACATACACTACAACACAATTCGCCAATACCAGTCTAACACGTCATACTATTCAAATTCAAATCATACTCATCACATTAAGCCCACTAATCTGACCTTCAAGCTGGCCATATTCAAATACCGATTTCACCCACAAACGACACTACAATTCGGTCACTGAACCCATCTCGATCAATCACTAATATAGCACAAAATCACTACCACAATAAACCATAAAACAATCACTTTCGATTAACTAAATCCTACCCGATTTAATCACTAAACCAACACTAATTACTCCTAAACAAGTCTAATAATACCCAAAGTACTAAGTAGGATTTAAGGAGTCACTTACCTAGGTTTGGCTTGGGGAAAAACGGCTAGGGGCCAAGACGGCCTAGTGGAACAGTGGCGGGCTTAGCATAGCATGGGCGTAACAGGCACGGTGGTCGGCCATGGCTCGGCACAGCCCTCGGCCATGCCCGAGACTCTTGGCCACAGCTGGGCGAGAGGCCTAGGCGAACGGGTGAGCGGCTGGGTAACGATGGGCGAGAAGTTGGGCTATTCGGTCATGGCCGGAACAGTTCGACCACGGAAAGGACGACTAGGCTTGCTTGGCTACGGCCTCGGCAGGCGGCCGGTGAGCGGCCAGGCTAGCTGGGTGAGCGGCCTGGCTAGCTGGGCGAGTGGCCAGCCGGCTAGCTAGACGGCGCAGCGGCAACGATGAGCGACAGCGGTGATGACGGCGGCGGTGCTGGGCTCGGCCAGGCGAGCAGGAGAACGGCTAGCAAGATGGGCTACATAGTGACGACGGCGACGGGACGAACAGTTGCTGGGCGGCGATGGCGACAGGCTTGGCCAGAACAGGGGGCGAAGTAGAGGTAGTCGCGTTGTCGCCGGAGCAGCAGGGATGACGACAGCTTGGGGGGAAAGCTGGGGTGGTGGTGGCGAGCTGATAGGGGCAATGACATCTAAAACGGCGGCGTGCGGTGGTCGTGGGGGAGGCGGAACAGGGGCAAGTCGGGGCAAAGAAAAAAAATAGGGGAAGGGGAAGGAGAGAGGGGGGTTGCGGCGGTGATAGCACAGCCAGCAGCAGCGCGGCGGTTGTGGCCGAGCGACGGCGCAAGGCGGGTGGGCGACGAGCTGCGGTTGGGTGAGCGGCGGTTGAGCGATGAGCAGCAAGAAATAGACAGCAGGAGCTCGGCTAAGAAGAAGAAGGGGAAGAAGAAGAAGAGAGGAAGAAGAGAGAAGAAAGAAAAAAAGGAAGAAGAAAAGGAGGAGGAAAGAGAGAGAAAGGGGACGTGAGCGTGAGGGGGGGAGGGGATGTACATGGGGCAGGGGGGAAGGGATGCATGGCAGATGAGAGAGAGAGAGAGAGAGAGAGAGAGAGAGAAGTCAACCCCATCGAGTGCGATCCAATGACCCATGTTCAAACCCGAAATCGATCCGACGGTCCACGAAAAACCCTAATGATAAATTAGGAAAAAGGGCTAAAACACTAACTAAAACACACTACGGGGGAGGTATACTAGTTCAAATTTGCACCCGGTCTAAATTTCACTTTTCATCAATTCCGGGCAATATCGACCTGGCCACAATAATATCGTCACTGTCCAATTAAATTTGTCAGGAACTCTGAGAAATTCGACACCGAATTTCGGGCTTTAAATAACGGTCAAATTTGATCGAGTGCGATTCTAGCGAAATCTCTAATTTAAAAATAATTTAAGAGTGATCAGTTCCGAGCGAGATTTTACTATAAGCATACTGACGAAATACATGCTTTATAATTCCAAAAAATGGATCGAAATTCAGAATGTCACACAAGATCAGTACATACGGCTATTTTGCAAGTTGGGTGTTCGTAACCTACACACGCCAACTTGAGGGAGAGTCTTTGTGTGATAATATACTTATTGTGATCATATGCCACCATGGCATTCTTATCCCACGAGATGTTTTATCTTATCTCTCGGTTGTACTTACCATAACTATAGGAGTAGATTTAGGAAATATAATTGTGAATGTGGTAAAAATATGTACATTTAGAATACAAGAAATTGAATTGGTTCATATTGGGATTTTCCATTTTGTATCCTTTCTCAATAACAAGAGCAAATTGTCGCGACCATCCTAAGGGGCAATTGAAATTCCACAATGGGTTTTACGAACTGCCAAGCTGGAGCGGAGGTCCCAAGCCCTATCAATTGCGACGTTGGTTTTACTCGATTTATTATGCTTATTGATTTTTCTTTAGAAGCTTCTGCTCACCTATTATGGGTTTATTAGAGGCCAAGTAAACTGTGTAAGTTTGTTGTACTTGTACGAACTAGAGATTTGGAGCACAGGGACTTGATTATGCGAGATATTTTCTTTGGTACCTTTATTCTTTCTTAGGAAAATGTTTCATCAACTCTCATGTCTTGCAAGGTACTCATACCACCAAATCTTAACAAATCAAACACAAAAATAAAGTATATTAATTGATTGCACAAGCCCATGCCATCGCACAATAGCCCTAGAATAAGGAAGTACGTAGACAGGGAGTCCAATTTCAATTTTTTGGGTGCAAATAATCTGTCCAATTATGAAAAACTGGGAGCGGATTCCCCAATCAATATGGTGACACGCTTCGGTCAAAAAGCAAAAAAAAAAAAATGCAGACTTTATTATACTACTTAGTACTCATGGATAATGCATGTACTTAATTTGAGATAAAAATAATTGAGCAGGGCTATTTCCACCCAATATGACTAATCCACTTCATTTTTACTAAAGAGACAAAAGTGCCCCCATTCATTCAATTGCAATTTATAGAGACGGTCCCAATTTATTTTCTTTCCTTCTTTTTCTAGTTTTTTAATTTTTCTTTTGTAGGATCTATTTGATAAAATCATGGCTGATATTTTTTGGTTAGTAATATTGGGGACAATGACACCTCAAGTGTTATAACTTGCATACGACGCTCACTTGAGTGTCATAACTTGCATATGACGCTTACTTGAGTGTCATAACTTGCATATGGTGCTCATTTGAGTGCCACAACTTTTTTTTTTGACCACCTAAGTATCATAACTTCTAAAATCGTTTACTTGAATGTCATGACTTTCAATTGATCACTTGGGTGCTATAAATTTTTAAAAATGTTTGCCCAAGTATCAAATATCTAACATGGCATGACACTTGCGGCAAACATTTTTAAAAGTTATAGCACTTAAGTGACTAGAAAAAAAGTTATTGCCCTCAAATTAACGGCATATAAGTGATTGAAAAAAAATTATGATACTTAAGTGAGTACCGTATGTAAGTTATGACACACATGGTGTTATTTTCCCTAAAAAATGAGTATTGGAAACATCCCCACCCAAATAATTTCTGATTAAGCTGTTTCACTTTACAAAACAAGCACCATCTTCCTCCAATAAATAGATCAGATTGCCAAGACTCTTTTGTCACTGTTCTCTCAAACAAAGACTAGCCTTAAAGATGGGTAAACCAACAAGGCTCATTTTGGTGTCCGTGGCATCACAGTAAATCATCACAGACATTCAATCGGTACAATACATGCCAATTAAATTAAATTATTCTCATTCGTTTCCATATAATGCATTTCCAATACTATATTTAGATCTGATTCAAATAGAATTGACATTGGTAAATTTAAATTATTCTCCCTCCAGTTAATGTTGCATATAACCAAACGAGTCCTCGAATTAGTCAAAGTTTGCGTTGGATGTTTCGATTTCCATTCTCTATTAGTAAGTTATGTGGTGAAAAATCAGGTATGAAAAAGTCAATTTTTAAGCGTGTACATTCTCACCATAAAAGCAACCAAACGCCTGTGTAACCCTATTCATGCCAAGCTTTTGAACAGTCTCCATATATTAGTATGATTTTTATTTTTTACACATTCGTCTAGAGATTCACATATAAGGTTTGAGATTCACATATAAGGTTTACTTTCGTTTTCAAATTTCAAGATTTTTGTACTTCTCAATCCTAAAGAAAATTGTACCCGTCAATCTCATAAAGAACATTCAAGACAATCAATTTTTATTCACCAAAAGAAATAGTACGTCACACGGAAAGATCATACTTATTATCAAAGTTTCTTGCACTGTTGATGACTTTATTCGAAAGTTTACATAATTACATTATTGACCGAATTTTAGAATATCTTTTCATTTAAATCCATTTTCTAAATTAATAGAAAAAGGGTTTTTTATTACATTTTTATCTTTTTGGTCTTTATAAATATTACGATAGTTGGTATTTTTTTTTTATCTATAATCTGTATAATAGTAAAGTAAACCTTTGTTTAGAGTTGTATCTGGTTGATATTTTTATTATTTTAATTTCCTTATTTACGCATTTCATTAAATTTAAATAAGACAGTATAAAACATAAAAGCCTGAAAACTTTACCTGTCTAAAAAATTAGTAACAAGATTCTGATTAAAACGAGTGTGAGTATCTATAGGTCAACTATTATCGCTTTTTAGATATCCTTAATTTTTTTTTGTATAATAAAAGGAATATTAGCCTGCTATGAATCTAAATGAGGTTCTACTTTTACTATTAGAGAGAGCACAAGATAATATATAATTAAATGGAACTATTGTAGTATTTATAGAAACCAAAAATGTAAAAATGTAATAAAAAGATAGCACATTCTTCGTTGATTAGAAAATGGGTTGAAAAAACATATATTCTAAAATTTGGGCTCTATTGTAATTATGAAAACTTGTGAAAATTATTAAAGAACTTATTTGAAAAGTTGAGAGACTAGATTGAACAAATTGAAAGTTTAGGGACTTGATGAAACAATTAGGAATAATTCAAGAATCACATTGAACCAATTAAAAGTTCTGGGATGACATTGTACATTGGGCAAAAGTTTATGAACTATTAATTTCATTTTCCCTAAAAAAAAAGCAAAAATCGTTTTCCAAGGATGGGAAGCACCAAAGTTGGTTTGGCACAACTATAGCTTGTAATGGCCACTTGGGGTGGCATGACCTAGGCATGGCCCCTTTGACCAGGTGGGCCTTGAGTCCAAATCGATTGGTCCAGGCCTAGTTTTCTTTTTTAAATGCTAGTGAAATTCATTCATTTTGGATTGACAAAAATTAATATTATTTATGGAGTGTTTACGAAAAATATCAAGATGCCTCAATGTGCATAACTTTCTCATGTCGATTTTTTTGTGTTTTTCTAAATACTCTTATAATGTCTTACATACTCAGTATAAAAGTGTCTTGCCAAAAGTAAAAATAAAACACAAATTCTTTGATATAATATAAAGAGATTTGATTTTTTTTAGACTACTGATATTAAATTCACGAGGAAAGTGAGCTTTTGAGATAGGAGGAAGGAGAATATACAAGTTGTTACAAGAGTAATGATGAAAAGGAGGCTGGTTTTTATTTTCTAAATAGCAATAAATTTTAATTTGATAGAAAACCATAAAAGGAAAACAACTACGTTAAAGGAAACTGTACGAATACGGAAACCATTAAGGCCGATTTTGTTAATCTAATAATACATGGGTGGATTTAGGGGTGAAAAGAGCCCTGCCCAAATAATTTCCAATTAAGCTCTTTCATTTACAAAACAAGCATCATCTTCCTCCTTCAAATAGAGTAGATTGCAGAGTCTCCTTTATCACTGTTCTCTCAAACAAAGACAGGCCTTGAAAGATGGGTAAACCAACAAGCCTCATTTTGGTGTCGTTGGCTTCCCTTGCGTTGTTTTGCTTTGTGTGTGAAGCTGCTGAATCCAACGGTCCGTTGCGGCACTCTAAAGTTCACGTTCTAATCACTAACAATTTGCCCGGAGCGCCGACTCTCACGGTCCACTGTAAATCCAAGAATGATGATCTTGGCTTCCATTCGATTGGTCCTGGTGCATACTGGTCCTTTGTATTTCGACCCAACGTGTTCATAAGAAGCACTCTCTATTTCTGTAGCTTTCAGTGGCCGGGTCAATTTCACTATTTTGATGTTTATGTACAAACTAGAGATTATGATCGATGCCCACACAATTGTTTATGGAGCGTCGTACCGGATGGTCTATGTTTATTCAATTTGGATGATGGCAAATACGACATTTGCAGTCCTTGGAATTCGCCATCATCAGGACTCCCTTTACCAGGATCCATGGCATAGAGGCCAACTTGTTAAGAAATTATTACCCGAGTAAAATAATTCGGATTAATTCATTGAATGATTTCTCTTCTTCTGAGTCTTCTTGGAGGTTTTTTAATAACCAAAAGAATGAATTCACATGATCCTTAATGATACGAGGAAATCAGCAACTCATTTCTTTATTCTCGTAACTATGATTGTTAAGATAGACAATGATATTTTGGACAAGAGAACGGAGGAAAAATGAAAAGTATTATATTCATTCATGTGTCATTCATCCAACGACAAATGTGTAAAAAGATTTGTTGAAAGCTTTTGCTGCGTAAAAATTCGCCCTTCGGTGGTGATACAAGTCGAAATGTGGCTGTTATTTATTAGTAGAGATATTTCCCAAACCATAAACCAAAGTTTGCACCATTTGAATTTAGCGTATCTTGTAATCGCTATTTGATTAGCCTTTTAATTTGGACTATGTCTCGTCTCATATAGTGGTGTAGGATTTGTGCTTCTAGCCTCTACAAGTCAGGTCTTGTCATAACTAGACCCGATCATGGCCCGATTGGACCCGAGCCAGGCCTGCCCAAGCCGCAAACTTATTCAGATATTTGGTAAAGAGGCCTGCCCAAGCCGTAAACTCATTTCTTTATCCGTTTCTTTACACTTGATATCTTTTGTTTGCCTATAAATCTGATCCAATGAGTTTGCAGCACAATGAGCACTTTGAAGAACATCTGTCCAAGCAAAATCGGTAGAAAGTGCACGTATCATTCATCCAGACCAACATGTCACAAAAGAAGTTTCGAAGTTTGCACATATTGCGTACTAAGGTTCCTGACGAAAAAGAAGAAATCCAGTGACAATTATATCGTTTATATAGAGTAGGTGGAAGAAAATCCGGAAAGCAAAACTTTTTAATGAATCGGAATGGGAGTCAACTGATACAAGCAGCCAACTTGGACCGCACTAGAAAAAGGTAGATTAAAGCACTGGTTTTTATATATATATGATCACCAGATCTGATCCTATTGTTGCCGTTGTTGGGTGGGCGAGTATTGATCCGAGTGATGTCGATGGAAATACAGATAGATCGGAGTTTATGGCGACGGATGTCGAGGGGTAAATGAAAATGAAGATATATTACGATTGCTACTAAGGCATAAATGACGTACTTCCAATCAAAGACACAGATGTAGATTGAAGAAGTTCGCTACGAAGGCTTAAAGGACTAATCACCTGCCAATGATCTAGGACTTCAAGATAGAAATACTCACCACCAAGGCCTAAATGTTGAATAGATAACCGTTCACATAATGGAAAATCTTATAAAATCTCAATATAAGTCTCATCTTACAATGAGATTATAGCTCAATTTGTAGAGATATTGCTAAACAAAAGAAAAGGCTCTTCGATTTCTCGGAAACTTAACAAACTCTTATGCGAATTCACCTAATTATGACTTTTTGATAGTAGCACCACAATAAAGGCTCCTGAAAGCTACGAATTAAGAGACTCAATAGCTAGGACTAAAAGCATTTAACTAATCATTAGATGCATAGAAACTTGATAAGACTCTAAATACATGCACCGGTCTTGAAAGCCGAACAAACACAATGGAAGTTGAACAATCTGCGAAGGAAATTAATAAGAATAGCCTCCAATTGCTAGGTATATTCGATTGGGATTCTCGAAGTCGACAAAAAGTCCCGTAGATCCACAACTATGTCGCATAATTGGCAAGCTTCATCCTTGAACCCACATAATTAAATTGTAGCAGAAATTGATTTTTGCTTGCATGAAAAGCGAATATGTTGTTTCAATCGACGAAACATGAGTTGAACCTGAGGGTTGATTGATAGAGGTTGATGCTCCCGCATCAGACTCCTCAGGTTGTTTGGGATTTATCCTCAAATATGATAGTTCCCCATCTTCTATATAAGGAGAAAGGTCTCTTATATTGAAAGTTACCTAGATACCATATTCTCCAAGATGATCAATCTTGTAAGCATCGTCACCAATTTTCTTGAGAATTGTAAAGGGGCCATCAGCTCTAGGCATGAGTTTGTTCTTTTGGTGAGATGAAAATCTTTCTTTCCACAAGTGTAATCACACAGGATCACCGGGTTGAAATTGAGCCTTCTTCCTATGCTGGTTTTGTCTCTGCTTGTTTGACTCGTTTGCTCTTTCGGTCTTGGATCGAATTTGCTCATGAAGCTTCTTCATAACTTTGGCTCTCTCTTCAGCTTCATAGTTGACTTGAAAGTTGGATAGAATGGGTATCACATTGATAGGTGTAAAATGATTGATTCCATACATAATGTGATCGACTAGTAGTGTAACTCGGTGATCAACTATAAGAAAATGCAGCATATGCAAGTCTTAAATCCCAATCCTTCATAGTATTGTTTACCATACTTCGAAAAAAAATGGTGATGGTACGATTGGTTACCTTAGTTTGGCCATTAGTTTAGGGTTGACAAATTGTACTGAATAGGAGCTCAGTGACAAGCTTCCCCCAAAAATAACTCAACAGCTTGGAATCACAATTGGATACAATGGTCTTAGGAACCTCATGTAGACCACTAATCTCCTTGAAATACAACTCGGCCAAGTGAGAAGCATCATTTGTCTTATAAAACGGAATAAAATGTGTCATTTTTGGAAAATCGATCAACAACAACCACCATGATGGCATTTCTGCCCCTTTTAGTTCTAGGGAGCGCCGCAATAAAATCCACGCTTACATCTTCCCAAGGCCGTGTTGGTACCAGAAGGGGAGTATAGAGCCTTTCATGAAAATGACTCTTCACCATCTAGCACGTTGCACATCGGGAAATGATGGCATATACATCTCCGTGCATCTTTGGCTAATAAAAAGTGCTCTCGAAGGACTTCTAGAGTTTTGTTAATTTCGAAGTAGCATGCTAATCCTCTGCCATGTGCTTTTTGAATCAACAGCTCTTTAAAGGAACTCTTTGTCACACACAATCGATTTCCCTTAAAGAGAAATCCATCTTGGATCAAACAAGTGCCTTGAATTTGATGTTTACAATTGTCGATGGTGAGTAAGAAATTGGGATCAATAACATAAAGTTTTTTCATCGATTTTTTTTTGGTAAGAAATATAAACTGCTCATTGATAACTTGAAAAAAAGGAACCCACAGGTAGGGTCTCAAAACAAAGCAAATCTCTAAGATCTTGTAGAGGGCGGGTCAACCAATTTTCGATGAGTACTTTTTTTTTGTGGGTCTTAGCTATCCAGTCAACTACACTATTTTTAGCCCTATTACAAAAAATAAGCTTAATATTAGAAAAGCTAGAAATCAGGTCACGGGCTTCACTTATCGGTACGCGCTGTTCCCACGGTAATTTTTCTACAAAATTGACACTTCTCACTAAACCAAGACAATCAGACTCCAGAATAAGTCTTTCCCCCGCATGTGGAGAGAGGAATTTCAGCGTTTCCACCATAGCTTCGCTTTCTGCTTGTTCGGCGGGGGAGCTGAGGACGATCTTGGCGAAACCATCAATCAGAATTCCAGAAGAGTTGCGGCACACACAGGCAATTGATCCTTCAAACAATTTGGGTTCGTACGCAGCGTCAATATTCACTTTTGTTTCTCCCCTTTCTGGAGGAACCCATAATTCGTTCTCGTCCTTGTTCACCGCTGCCCTGTTTTTGTCGAAATTGCTCCATTTGGTGAAGTTTCTGAGCATCTGTAGTCCTCCTTCGACCAGCGACTTCGGATTCGGAAGGCACCTTGTAAATACGAGGCCATTTCTTTCTTTCCAGATTTTCCAAAGCACAACCGAGACCAGTTCAAATTCTGGTTTGTTCTTTCCGCTGGATATGTAATTTAGCATCCATTCATCAATTCTGGAGGTTTGATGCGTAGAGATTTGGATGTTTAGTGCAGGATCATCCCAAACTTCCCTTGTCCACTTGCAGAGAAGGAATAGATGTTCCGAGGTTTCAGCATGCGCTCGGCAAATTGGCCAAATGAGATTGGATACTACCTTCCTTCTATATAATTTTTCCTTTGTTGGGAGAGCATTTTGGCATACACTCCAAATAAAATTTCTGATTTTGTGAGGAGTCTCCAATCTCCATATTCTATTCCAGAGTTGATTTGGTGTTTGATGGGAAGAGGAGGCATGTTCTGTAGATGCTCTGCTTGCATTTTTGCGAAGAGTGTTGTAGCCTGTCTTTACAGTGTAGTCCCCTTCTCTCGTCCCAATCCAGACCAACTTGTCTGCATTCACTTGCGGTCTGATACGTACTGTGAGTACCTCATTCACTATCTGTTCCTCGAACAAACTTCGCAAGATTGGCTCCTTCCATGTATTTTCCCTTTGGTTGATCAAATCAGCGACCTTTTTTGGATCTTCAACATTAGTTGGTCCCCCTATGACTCCCCTTTTTAGCCACCTGTCTTCCCTGATGTCTATGTTTTTTCCATTCCCTACTGACCACATGACTGAGCCTTCAATTGTTGTTCTCCCCACTAATATGCTCAGCCAACCCCAAGATGGTTTGGATCCCTTCTTTGCCTTCCAGAAACTCTTAGTCGGGTAGTAGATTCCTTTTAAGATCTGTCTACATAGAGTTGTTGAGTTTTGTGCTAATTTCCAAGCTTGTTTCCCAAGCATGGCCTTGTTAAAAGATTTTAGATCTCTAAAGCCGAGGCCTCCCATGTCTTTTCTTTGCTTTTGTAGTTCCCACTTCCTCCAGTGTAGTCCTTTTTTTGAGGTTTGGTTTTTCCACCAGAATGCTGCTATTTTTTGTTCAATTGCCCTACATATTGATAGTGGGATCTTGAAAATCAACATCGCATATTGAGGTAAAGCTTGGACCACTGTTTTTATGAGGATTTCTTTTTCTGCTTTAAACATCGTGTTCTCTTTTCATCCTTCGAGCTTCATATTTATCCTCGCCAGAATCCAAGCAAACATTTGCTTTTTGGGTGCTCCCCAATCAGAGGGAATACCCAAGTATTTTCCTGTCTTTTCAATCTCTAGGACTCTCAATTCTGTTGCCATGTTGGAAGCCAAGAATTCTAGAATCCAAAACAACAAGCATTGAGTATTTTCTCAATAAGGCATATGCTACAACATTTGTTTTGCCAAGTTTATACTTAAGACAAAAGAAAAAGATTGAAGTAGCTCTACGCATTTGGCATGTCTCGTGTTAAGTTTATGCTAGCCGCTTGTATGCTTTAAAGAAATTTTTAATATCTTTTAGTTTAAGATGTTTTTTCTATTCAACATATATATTTTATTAGTTGAATATAATGTGACCCTCGTTTCAACATTAACTGCCGCAATATTTTAAGATATATAATAGAGATGTCGAAAATAAAAAATCCTGTAAGATATGTTTTATTTATGTATTAATTTTTTTAAATATTCGCTTAAGAAGAGATAGAAGTCCTAAGAAAACAGATAAATAACCTACAAACTTATTGGTCGAATATGACTCATGTGGCAATATTGTGTCATCTTTTTGGCCACGTGACAAAGGAAAAAAGAGAAAAAAAATCAACAAAAAATGAAAATTCTCTAAAATTCAACTTTAATTAAAGATAACAAATAGATAATAGAGTAGTGGTGATAATGTTCTTCCATTTTATTACATGGGCTAAGTAATTAGATTGATGTGTCGATACATTAGTGGCAATTAAGTGATGATGACCAAGAGATAGAGTAGTGGAAAATTTCGTTGGAAAACTCGTGGCTAAATTCGTTGGAAACGAATTTTTTTTTCTGACAAATTTTTTTTGTTGGAAATTACAAATTTTTTTTTGGTCGAGCTAAAAATCGTGGAAACTTTTTTTCCATTGAAATTTTTTTTTTTGATCGAAATTTTTTTTTTGGATTGAAAAATAGCCCTCGCCGCCAGCGAGGGCCAACTTCGTCGCCGGCCATGGCGAGCTCGACCCTCGCCATGGCCGGCGAGGGCCGAGCTCGCTGGTCATGGCGAGCTTAGCCCTCGCCATGGCCGAAGATGAAGAAGAAGAAGTAGCAGCAGCAGCATGGGCGGGAGTAGGCTTCGGGGCTGCCACCCGTCAAGTCCGTCGTCGTCTCCTAGCCTCGCCGGGGACGAGGCTTGATGGCGTCGGGGCCGTCGGGGACGTCGGAGGCTTGGTGGCCATGGCGCCGGAGCCGGAGCCGGAGGAGGAGGGGGGGCGGCGGGGGAGGAGGCGGGGTGGCGGGGGAGGAGGCGGAGGGGGAGGCGGAGGGGGAGACGGAGGGAGAAGGTGAAGGCGAGAGAGAGAGAGAGAGAGAGAGAGAGAGAGAGAGAGAGAGAGAGAGAGTGTGTGTGTGTGTGTGAATGTGAAAATTGAAAGTTGTGGGAATAACGAGCGCGAAAATATTGAATAAGGAAGAAGTAGAGTTTTCGTTGTAAAATTTGTGGGAAATTTCCCACGAATTTTGCAACGAAAATTGTACACATTAAAATAATTGCCCGGAAAATTGAAATTCGTTAGAAATTTCCAACGAATTTTTCAACGAAAATTATACACACTAAAGTAATTGCCCGGAAAATTGAAATTCGTTGGAAATTTTCAACGAATATAAAAAATGCCGAACGGTACTGGGTTTTTTTTGGAATTCGTTGGAAATTTCCAACGACTTTTCCAACGAAAATTGTACACACTGAAATAATTGTCCGGAAAATTGAAATTAGTTGGAAATTTCCAACAAATATAAAAAATGCCGAACAGTAACGGGTTTTTTTGTAATTCGTTGGAAATTTCCAACGAATTTTCCAACGAAAATTGTACAAACTGAAATAATGGCCCGGAAAATTGAAATTCGTTAGAAAATTCGTTGTAAATTTTCAACGAATTTTCCAACGAATATAAAAAATGCTGAACAATACCGGGTTTTTTTGAATTCGTCGCAAAATTTGTTGAAAATTTCCAACGAAAAAAAATTCGTTGGAAACTTTCAACGAATTTTGCGACGAAAAATGTTTCGTTGGAAATTTCCAACGAATTTTAATTTTCGTTGGAAAATTTGTTGCAAATTTGCAACGAAAATTTTTTCGTCGCAAATTTTCGTAGCAAAAATCCAGTTTTTTTGTAGTGATTGCTGATGCCCGGTGATAGAAGGAAGAAGAAGGGGAAACAAAGAAAAAGAATATAAAAATATAAAAAAATTCAGAAAAGTTATAAAAATTACCATATCAGTGCTGGCCGTGCCACGTATTACGTCTGGGATCGACGTTAGTAATCTTTAACTAAGATTGATTGGATGGACTAACTTGGCAAATTGAAGATTTATAACTGAATTGACACATGTATAATAGCTTTAAGACTTCTTTTGATAAGATTTCCTATAAAAAAATAGACTTGTTTAAGAAGCACCCATGCAACGCCACTTTAGTTTTTCTTTGCATAAGTAGTTTTGTAATCACGATACATGACTATTTCTTATGTTAAGGAACTACTCATTTGTAATCTAAAGGCTAATTTGTAAAACGGAAAAACAATTGTTACTTTTGTAACTATTGCCCGTGTATCTGATTGTCAGGTACTAAATTATTTTGGTAGTATTATATTCCGAGTTGATATATTTATTCAATAAAAATATACAAACAATGTAAATGATGTAAGTTTCAGGCTTCTACATATTTGAGTAATCTGAGATTATTATTTCATAACCCAACTCCGATTTGGGACGGACTTTTTCTTATATATCACCAATCAGTTCGATTTTGAAATAGGGTTAGACCTCCTAAATCTACCGTGTTGCACTCTCTAACTAAGATAAATTAGTAGAAGATTGTAGACATTTTATGCTAGAGAGAAATTCTATGAGACGACCTCAAGTCGATGTAGCAATAACACATGAGGAATTATTTTGAAGGGCGAGACAAAAACTTTTATAATTATAAGTTTCGAAAGAAATAAAATGCTACGAATCGATTTCATATATTGCAGTTCATGTAATTAAAGGTGATGCGCATATTATGCTTTGAAATGTTTTATCGATGATATGAAAGACACGTAATTGACAATGCGCATGATGATCACTACATGACACAAATTGGTGATTTACATTGATATGTAGGTATGTTGGGCATGATCCCTAAGATTTTATGTTTTAAAAAGCCACAACATCCCTGGCATTAGACGACCAAGTTATCCGGTTCCCAGGTAAAAGTTTTGTGGTCATGAGGAATGTTAATAACATGTTGGCTGACCCAATCGTCAACAACACTTGATTAGACCAATACTAGCAAATTCAAAAGTATATTCCCTTTCTAATCATTTCAAAATTATTGTTGAGTTTTCTATTTTCAATCTAGATTGCGGGGTTTAAGATGTAATTATGAATTCATGTTGTCTAGACCCAAGTTATTGGGTTGGTAGATATGTCTCACGTGACCTTATATACCAACATGACGCATTTAAAGCCAGTGTGAGTGTGGGCAAGTTGTGACCAAATGCGGGCGATATCACTACCGCCGGTAAGTCCAAGTGGGCCTGCCTTCAATAGTATCAAGGTCGGGGTGGAGACGTTGAGTCTGAACACGTCTTCAATGCCGCGTTGCCCCGGACCTAGCTAGGTTTATGCGCTGGTAAATTAGCCTCATGCCATCTTAAACTTAGAACCACCATCTTGAGAGACTATTTGAATAAAACATTTTTTTTTACACTAACGGTGTATGTAATTATAATTCTTTAAGTGGTTATGACAATTTCCATTGGTTCATGGCAAATTGTTGTAAGCATTGTAAAAATTTGTTAGATATTACATTGTATATATTTACGGTGTTTCGAACTTCATAAGCCTTCGAAGAACATAATTTTTTTAGAAATTAGAATAATTAAATATCTACTACGTTTTGCCATTGACTTATGATGATAAACATTGTAAACTAGAGATGTAAGATACTTAAATAATTATGACCTTTATGAAATACATTACGATGAAAACTAGTAAGGTTATGTAAAACATTGTGAACTATTGAAATTAGAATATCAAAATACTTGCGACATTTTGAATGTCACGAGGAAAGCCGTAACCTTTTGGAAAATGGGGTAAATTATAAGAATGTCATACTTTATGATGTTTCCTTTTACTAATGCAAAACGTGTAAAATGGTCTTGGGTCAAATCGATTGTCACATTTTGTATTTGAGAAATCTTTGTTATGCACTTGATATAATTTGTTAAATAGTGTTTTTTACCGTGAGTGGAGAAAATGAAGTTTCTATAGTATAATTCTAATGTGCAAAATACCTTCAAAGTGCATGTTAACATTAAAAAATTCCTTTAAATCATCAGAGACATATTCTTTCTAAAAGTCGGGTCAAATTAAATGTTGAGCCGTAATCTTAAAACCGGCTGTCGATAAGGAAAATGCACTTCCAAGTATAGGAGTATGGAAAAATTTGAAGCACACAGCCTGCCCATATTTTTTTCTACACAATCTACATCCGAATCAATGGAGATGAAAGGGGGTTGTGAACGATAGAGTAAAAAACTGTGTCCCATATAGAATTAAAATAAATGTCTCAATAAATTAGTGGCAAGTAAATGTTAATGTTCATGAGATATCTCCTTTGGATTTGGCAATGTTTTTTTGTAACAACTTAGGGTCCCTTTCAAGATAATAGAAGTTCAGTGTGGTTCAAATAATCGCCATCCATCAGATCTTGTAAATTAAAGTAAGGTATCAAATTATTTTCTCTTCTAATAATATGCACAAATATTTACATAGCTGGCCATATTTTTGTTCATATGTGGTGCGAGGATAGTTTTTCCAAGTAATATTATGATTAGTGGATCACAACTGTGGATAGACATTGCTTGTGCCCCATCCTAAATCCACATCTAAATTGACTATGATTAAATCTTGAAAATTACATTGGCGGTGATTAAGCCTCGAAATAGAACTAATCTATGCACATGTATCTCGTGTCGCGTGAACATCATGGCCCAATCGTGCAGCAGGAGTGATGGAGAAAGACTTGGGCACAGCAGATTCCGTACACAGTTTTACTTTGTGCAACAAGACTGAATGGCACGTATGAAACAAACACGTGAAACGTCAAGCAGGGTCGCTTTCCGTTTATAGAACTCCCTCAGCTTCGTTGACTCACCTCTTCCTGTCATTTAGTCAGCATTCACATCACGTGATGACAGTGGAAGTGGATCGGGCCAAGAAATTTGCGGCAGGACTTGAACGAGGTCCACATAATTTTCTCCAAGTACTACAAATTTAGGGACGCCGAAAGGTGGGTCCAGCTTGGAATCATGTGAACATAAAAGAGCCTCTTATTTAGAATCCTTAAAAATAGGGATTAATATCACCAAAAATCTCAACAAGTTATACTTATGATAATTTTATCTTAAACTAATTTAAAAATCTAATTTAGAAAAAAACATCAATGGTAATTGTAATTGGTATTGTAAATGAGGATAGGACAAAAGTAAGACATTCTTACCCTGATTAATCGAAAAGACGGCCATTCAAACATTTGTGTGATTATCATGCTTAAGGTTTAGCTCGAGAACAATGTTTAGCTCACGCCACTAGTTTAGGAAGATATTATGATCCACACAATCCAAATGTTTTCTACGTGATGTGGGTTTCATGAGGCTCTCCTACGTCGCTGTTCTAAGTGCATGCTGACACTCAATCAGCTGAAGATGTTCCCCGTTTGGAAGCTTGTAAGAAATTCCGGCATAAAGTGTGGTCCACCTTATTTGGCTCTCCTGACTTGGGGTGTCCGATTGGTTGATTTTTTCCTTTTTTTTTTTGCCTACGTGGACGGAGAAATTGTATGAGAAGAGGTATTCTTACCTCATATCACTATGGATTGAATAATGCTAGGTGTGTGTGTCTATATATATATATATATATATATATATATATATATATATATATATATATATATATATATATATATATTTTGGGTTGAAAATGCTAGGTGTATGTTGAGAATCTATGTATACTACACAATCATGAGATCATGAATTTCTCTAAATATCTAATACAATTGTCAGCTCTCCCATTTGAGAAAATTACCAATTAGTCCTAAATTTAATGGACGGATGCCAATTCAGTTCAAAACTTCCCAATTTTACAAAATATTCCTAAACCTTTATGTGAAATTTTTGCAAATATTTTAATTTATTATTCTTATTATTCTTTTTCCTTTTTTCTTCTTCTTTTCTTTTTTCTTCCGTTCTCTTTTCCTTTTTTTTTTTTTTTTTCCAACCTTGGGTTCGCTTGGTCGCTGGTCGACCCTTGCTTGGTCTAGGTGAGGGCTGCAACCATTGCTAGATCTAGGTGGGATCTGCCTAGCTCAGGCCCTCACCGACCACGGGATGTCCTTGCCAGCCTAGGCTTAGTCCTTTATGATTTGTCTTGAGGCAATCGTTAAGGCTTGGCAACCAACGAAGTATAAAGAAAAAAATATAAAAGAATATAAAAATATTTAAAGTGTTAAAAAATTGTTCCACATCAGCGCCGGCCATGCCATGTAGGACGACTGGTGTTAACATCAGCAATTTTCGACTAAAATTGGCTGAAATGACTAAATTGAAAAATTGTCAATAAGTTTAGGGCTAAATTGGGGAAATTGAAAGGCTTATGATTAAATTGATATAGGCACAATAGTTTAAGACTTTTTTTTGGTAATTTTTCTTATTAAAGATGGACTTATTTAGAAATCACCAATGCACCGTCACTGTAGTTTTTCTTTACATAAGTAGTTTTTTAATCCCGATAGATTACTATTTCTTCTGTTTAGTAACTACTCCTTTGTAATCTAACGCCTACTTAGTAAAACAGACAAATAATTATTACTTTTATAGAAGGAAAAATAAATTCTATTGCCCATGTAGGGTATACGGATATAATTCGTTTTCAGGTATTAGATTGCCAAGCACTAAATTATTTTGTTAATAATATATTTTTGAGTTGGATATCTCTTTATTCCAAATATACAAACAATCTAAATTGTTTTAAAAGAATAACTTGTGATGAATCAATTTCATAAATTACAGGTCAGGTAATTAATGATGATGCGCATATTATGCTTTGTAATGTTTTATCAATGATATGGAAGACACGCAATTGACAAAGCCCATGATCATAATTACATGACACAAATTGTTGACTTACATCAATATGCAGGTATGTTGGCCATTTTAGTTAAGATTTTTTGTGTAATTAATTGTAACTAAGACTAAATAACCTTATGGGTAGCGATGTAGTGTTTAAAAAGGCCACAACTTCCCTGGGGCTGGAAGAGCAAGTTATCTGGTTCCCGGGCAATAGTTTCGTGGTCAATAGCAAGCTGTCGCTCTCCAAAACGTGATGGGACAACCGTATTAAGTCGGATAGTTAGTCAATATTTCAAATTACATGTGATGAAAGCTAAATTGTGAAAAAAAGAGAGAGTAACATACAAAATTCGAATGGATATATTGATAGATATTCGTAGATATCTCCTTTGGGCAACTTTTTGGCCTATAGATAAAGTTCTTACAGCAAAAATTTAGGGTCCCTTTCAAAAATGAAAAGAAGGTTTCATTGGACGTTCCTACGTTGCTGTTCTTGGTGCACGTCGACACAAAATTGCATACGTATGTTTGCCCTTTCGAAGATTTTACGAAACTTTCTCATAAAGTGTGCTCGAACTTATTTGGCAATGGAGGGGATCCCATTCAAATATTTGAAATTTTCTCCATCTATGATTGGCGAAATTTGCTCATGATTCACGACACTACTATTGTCAAATGCTTGACAATTTCCTCCTATTAGAGACGGAGGACAATTTTGATTGAATGAGTAAAGAAAAAAAATCAATGCCATTACTCTCTCATGGAAAACGGAAGATCTAACTTTTCCTCCGGAGTCATTTTCCTATCAATTGCATCAACTAAAAGCGCACGTTGCTCTCAAAGAGTATTCCCAATTGTTGCTTAAATTAGGTGAATCGTTGTAAGAAAAGTTACTTACATTTAGAGGTGGCAAATAGATGGGCTGAGTTGAGTTAGGGTGGGTCTTAAATAAGTTTAATCCAAAGCTATCCATTTTACTCATATCAACCCATTTATTTTGTAAACAATTTAGATGGCTTATACCTAATCCAACTCATATCCAATCCAAACCAACCCACATATTTAAACAACCGAAATAGAGAAAAAGGCTTTTTTAAGAATAAATAAATGAAAAATAAAACAAATTTGCAAAATTAATATAATAAAGTAATAAAAAAAGAAAAAAAGAAAAAAAAACATGTTGGGAATGCATAGCAGAAGCCCGATACTTTCACCTGGGGAAATTGTCAAGAGGGAACTCAAGTTCGAGTCCGTCAATATATCAAGTTAGACCCACATTTACTAAAAAAACTTAAGCTAATAAGTTATAGACCAACTACGATATATTAGTTGCTCAACACCACATCAATTATCTGATGTGAGACTTATCTAACACAACTCACACGTACATTTCAATAATCTCCTCCTCACATGCGAGCTTAGTGTTAGATTTCCTCCCTCTTAATTTAGATATTATTCTACATTAGCTTATTTCAACTTGAATCTCCAAGTCATTGTAACGCACTCTCAACTATGCACAACAACTGTCATTGACTGCTAAGTTAGGATTGTATCACCCGTGGTTACTTCTCATCAGACCAACCGTGTTAACAATTTTCACTCGAAACAAGTGTCGATCATGAGATTTCTTTGTTGAGATATTCACTGAACACCCAAATAGATTAGATGCCCACCAATCAACCATCAGCTTTGATACCATTTGTTAGGAATGCACAGTAGAAGCCTGATAGCTTCACCTGGGGAGATTGCCAAGAGGGAGTTCAAGTCTGAGCCCGTCAACATATCTAGTTGGACCTACATTCACTCAAAAAGCTCAAGCCAATGAGTTATGTGCCAAATGTGATATATTAACTGTTCAATACCACATCAATTATTTGATGTCAGATTTTTCTCATACAACTCATACGTGTATCTCAAGAAAACAATTGCCCATTGTTTGCATCATTGCCCATTACACCATTGTTTCTCCCGTCGTCACCACCACTGCTCACTCTGCCCATCACTGATGTTGTTGGTACTCCTCGCTTCTTTCTTCAATCTGCATCTTTTGTTTGTGTTCATAGTCTTTTTGTGTGGTGTTTTGCCTTGATTGGAAGCTTCTCTATTTGGCCTGCTGAAGGCGGTGTATCGTCGCTCCTCTTTTTTATTCTATTTAAATGTGTTTTTTTTTTGGCAACGGAAGGTGTTTCCAGATGTGTTAGTGTTGATCTCGATTTTACAGTGTAGAGTTACCGCCTTCCCGGCCTCGGTCTGAATTTGACTCGATCGTCGGAGGTTAATTGCATGTCTTCTAGGGTTTGTTTGCTCCGTCGGGATCTGTGTGAAAAGGCCAATTAACATTTTTCTCTAGCACGATTTGGAGGAATATGTGGTTGTAGAGGTTTCTTGGATCTAGATTTGGAGCAGTTATATGTATAGCCTTATACATATAACTACTCACATGCTCATTTCTTATTAGCACAAGAGACGTGTCCACTTAGATGACTGACACAGTTTTTCACCCTCACTGGCCCGTACACTCTTCTGCTTGATGTTGCACGCACATCCGCACATTTCACAAACATAATTCAAGTTCAAATTTGTGTAAGTACCTCGTGTATCACGTAAGATGAGAATTAACTCTGAAATGGTGGAACTAAATCTGAGTTCTGTGCTGACATCTTAAGACAACGTGATCTTTGCGCTTCTAATTTATTGAAGGCCATTCAAGGGCGAAACCTCGTTGATATATATATGCATTGATGTATACTTTCACGGACGATGTTATCCTCCAATTAGGATTTGAAAGCGACAATCGTGTGAACCAATTTTCTCATTGATAGCAGATATTCCAAATGCATGAACTTACAAAAGAGGTGCGCCAAACTCCCATCAATATACTTGAGGCACTTGTTTTGTTTTTGCAAACTTTTAATTTGTGTAATGTGGTTTTTGAATCTTTTGTACACGTTTAACTTAATCTCTGGACTATATGAAATTGTTCTTCCATTAACTTAAGTTCAGGGATAACATCGAACTTTTCATATAGTTTATGGACTAAATTGAATATTATTAAAAGTTCAAGGACCATATTGAAGAAATTAAAAGTGTAAGGACGACACTGCATATTAGGTTAAAGTTCAGGAACGACCTTGCATATTTAGCCAAAGTTTAGGGATCATTTGTGTAATTATCCCTTTTGTTTTTCACTATAAATAGGCCATCTAAAGCACATCAACCGCCCATCACGTCACATTTTGTTTCCTCTTGTGCTTTGGCTAAATCACCTTGTCCTTCTATTCTTCATAATCTTCAGTCATCTCTTCTCTCACTGTGACTAGTCCTGCGAAAGATTCGACAGCCGATTCCAGATTCATAATGCCTCAGCCTAACCAGATGCAAACATTGAGCATCGACGAAGAGCAAACTAGTCTGGTAAATCCACTGATCTCAACCTTTTATTTTCAACTTTTCATTTCCTTAGCTCGTGAGCAAACGAGAAAAGACTATCACAGACAATGTGTTTGCCTCCAAGCATTATTTTGTAAGGCAAGTATGACACTTCTAATGAAAATTGGGATGTCTCCTGGGTCAGCGGACACAACTTTAGATTATAGAGAAGAAATATAATTTTTTACAAAATCTTTGAACATAAAATTACACATATTATACCTTACCAAAAAAAAAAATTACACATTATGGAAAATAATTACCCAAGTTTGCTCTGATCACCTACTCCTGCTTGTGGGCGCAGTGGCCCCCTCTAGAGCTGGAAATTCGTGTCTTGCCGTGCTAATTTTGTTGTGTCGGGATAGGGTTTTATACCATTATGGCTAATCTGAATATGATACATTTATTAAAGGTGTTGATCTACTAAGATGCGAATACGCTACACTTAATAAACGGATCATAGGACACAACTAACATGACTAACATATGCTCAGCGTGTTCTTGCATCGACAAAACGCAATACTATAACCTTAATCATATAATATGTACCTAGTGCATATGAGCATACTAAGATTTACTAGTAAAAAAATAATATCAACAGAAAACCTTAATCATCTCATACTCAATCACCATATATGAATTTATAAAAAAATATCAGTTAATTATTTCATTATTTGTGCCTTTGTCTTTGCTCTGTTGAACTTTTGCTGATTTGTTTTGTTTTTTTTTGCTTCATTACAATAATTTTCTAAATTTACATCAGAAAAATTATCGCCAATTTAGATCATTCCTGCTGAGTTTCTTTCTTTGGCTTTATAAAATCGACCTCACTTGTAACTCTGGATATCCGTGATGCAGGATGAATCCCGGATCAAACATGAAGAAAATGTGAAGAGCCTTATAGAGTTTCTGAATAAAGTGGTGAATGAGCCTGTGGAAAGTTTGATCATTGTCGACACAATTCAGCGGCTAGGAATCAAATGCCTATTCCAAGAACAGATTAAAGCCATTCTACAGTGGCAATACACACATTTTACCTCTCTGAATCATGACAAAGATAACGTCTATGAGATTGCTCTCCGGTTTCGACTTCTTCGGCAAGAAGGTTATTATGTGCCTGCAGGTCTGTTCCCATGAGATTGAAAGCGATTGCAATAGTGAAATAAAATGTTGCTGTTGATGCATAACAACAGAAGACAATTCCTTTTGTTTTGACTACTTAAGTGGAAGCCCCATATTTTACAAATTTTGTTTTTGTTAAGGAGTGAAAATGGAAAAGAATATAAGCCGATTTTTTTGAATTTTTTTGTTGACTTAAGAATTGGAAATGTTTAATTGAGATGACCTTTCCAATGGGTATCTATCAATGCATGTTACATGCGTGGACTTATGCCAGATATTAAGAAATGCATTAATGTTCTGGAGTTATTTTTAAAGTGAAAAGTAAAATCTTGGAGGGAGTCTTGTCTAATCTAACCATTCATATTACAAAAACGAATTCGAAAAAACCCATATTTTTCACTTGATTTTCCCATTTCCTCCAATTCTTTTTCTCATTTTTAGTTTCGTTGCATTTAAATTAAAACTTTTCATCAGATGAAATATTTTTAACCAATTTAGGATTTTTTTCAAAACCGCAATATCCACATCATAAATTTTGAATGAGTGAAGCAATTGATATATTAGACACCAGACTACACTTTTTTGATGTATTAGACTCCTTGTGCTTTTTATGCAGATGTGTTCGAATACTTCAACGATAAGAAAAAAGGTTTTGCTATGAAACTGAAGGGAAACATTAAGGGTATGTTGGAATTATACGAAGCGTCACAAATGAGCATAGAAGGAGAGGATATACTGGACCAAGCTGAATACTTTAGCAGCAAGTGTCTGAATGCATTGTTGACGTGTGATCTTGATCATGAACAAGCGAGAATGATAGAAAGTAGATTGCGATATCCATATCGCAAGAGCTTTGCAAGATCGCTAGCTCCTCAAAGTTTTGGAAACGATATGCCTGGCGTGTACTCATGGATGGAAGACTTGCTAGAAGTGGCAAAGAGAGAGCGAAGGATTGTTCAATCTGTGCACCAGAAGGAGATTCACCAAATTAATACGTGAGTAACTAATCAATTGCTTACCCAAATTTATGTTCAATTAATTGAAGCACAATAGATGACCAACGTACAATAAAAGATTTTTTTTTTTTTCGCTAAAACAACGTAAAATAAAAGATGGGCTTTTAACTGCTGGCCCTCATTCAAGTGAATGAACGCAGAAATAAGATGCTAAATGTAAACTTATATATCTAAGAAATTGGCATTAATGTTCAGACTCATATCAAAGTCACAAAAACTATTCGGATGATGGACTCTACATCTCCGTTTTCTCTAATTTCTATGTTTGTAATATCGATATAATCTTTAAATGAGTAATTTGTTTCAAGTATATGAGAATATTGTTATGTTCTCTCGATAAAATTTTTCCTCATGCGTTTCCTATATGTCAGGTGGTGGAAAGAGTTGAGATTGGGAGAGGAGATGAAGTTTGCTAGAGACCAGCCACTAAAATGGTACATGTGGTCCATGGCAATTCTCCCGGATCCAAGCTTGTCCGAACTTAGGATTGAGCTCATTAAGCCCATCTCTCTCGTGTACATTATTGATGACATATTTGATGTCCATGGCACGATCGATGAGCTAATTCTCTTCACAGAAGTCATCAGAAGGTATACAGTTGCAGACACCCCATTTTACCTATTATGTCGCGACTATTGCATCAACAAAAAAAAATCTGCATTATACATTTATATTGTCAGAAAGTTCAACTCGAAAGCTTAAACTATTAGGGGAAGGGACCGCATGAATATAAATAGCATTCAAAATCCATTATCAAGCGATGTTAGACAATACTTTAACATATATTATGCCGCCAATTTAAATCTTTCTTGTAATTTCACTTTTTCAGATGGGACAATGCGTGTGTTGAGCAGCTTCCAGAGTACATGAAAATATGCTTCAAGGTTCTCAGTGATATTACAAATGATTTTGGTAACATCATCTTTATGAAGCATGGATGGAATCCCACGAGATTCTTGAAACAGATGGTATTGATATAAAATTGTTATTGATAAGAACTTTTATTTGCAACCATGATGTTAACTCCTATCTCGACTCTAAATGAGCATCACTTAATTTGGGATACCCAACACTCAATAAAAACTCAACCTTGATCATATCCTCATCCGTTTGTCCACTCTGTTTCACCAGACTCCAATACTATGGTGATCATTTGGAAGTCTGTGTTCACTTCTCCAAATTAAAACCACAAAACCCAATAGCCGTCTTCATCATCGTCGAGTTTCGATCGATCTTTTCTAGAATTCCTTACACTGCCATGCACGGAGATCTTATCACTCATAGGGTTAAGCTACAACTCTTTCTCTCTCTCTCTCTCATACGCAATCACAGACAAATCTTGGCCAGATCTAGGTGCTCATGTCAAGATCTTTGAGCCGTGGACTGGCTTCTTAGCAACAAAATGGAGCACAGAGCAGCATTAAGCTGCCTTACTGGCAGAGAGACACACAGAGATTTCCTAGTGATGCGTCATTTATGAATACTAGGAAAGCTCAATAAGCACACGATTTTGATTTATGATTACATTTTAGATATATCCTTCATCAGTTGCACAACATTTGATGTTGCATTTCAGTCGATCTTTTCTAGAATTCCTTATAATGCCATGCACGGAGTTCTTACCACTCTTTCTCTCTCTCTCTCTCTCTCTCTCACACACACACACACACACACACACACAATCACACACAAATCTTGGCCAAATCTAGGTGCTCATGTCAAGATCTTGTAGCTGTGGACTGGCTTCTTAGCAATAAAATGGAGCACAATGCAGAATTAAGCTGCCTTACTGGCAGAGAGAGACATAGAGATTTCCTAGTGATTCGTCATTTATGAATACTACGAAAGCTCAATAAGCACTCGATTTTGATTTATGATTACATTTTAAAATATCCTTCATCAGTTGCACAACATTTGATGCTGCAGTGGGCGGATTTATGCGATGCATTCCTGGTGGAATTTCAGTGGAACGCTTCTGGGAAATTGCCAAACGCAGATGATTACTTGAAGAATGGGACTATCACTTCAGGTGCGCCCTTGGTGCTAGCTCACTTGTTCTTTCTAATGGGCCAAAACATTGCCAACCAAAGTACGGATTCAAAGAAGGAAGAGGTGCCACTGCCAAATGCAATCTTCTTAGTCGCTAAAATTCTTCGCCTTTGGGATGACCTCGGATGTGCCAAGGTAAACTAGTGAACGATTTCGTACCGGGCAATATTCGGGTTTTATTCTTTTTTAATTCGTGTTTTGTCATTTTTTTATTGATTTAATTATTTTACTTGTGGGATTCAATTTCCTTGAAGGATGAGAATCAAAATGGCTATGACGGGTCATACGTGGAGTGCTATTTGAGGGAAATGCAAGGCACTTCGAATCAAAGCGCGAGAGAGCATGTGATGGAGATGATATCGAAATTGTGGAAGCTGCTCAACCAAGAATGCCTCTCTCCATGCCCGTCCCCTGCGCCTTTCCGTGAAGCTTGCGTGAATGCTGCTAAAATGGTTTCATTGATGTACAACTATGAAGACAAACATGGTCTTGAACTCCTCCAAGACCATATGAAGTCGTTCACCTGTGATCACGAGACACTTTAGCATCATTTTTCACGTTTTCTTTTTTTAATGCTTGTTGAATTACTTCCATGTACTGTACTCCTGGTGACTTTCACTTACCACAAAGTTGCCTCTTTTTTGTAAGTTGTCTTTTTTTTAATAAATATATTTGCAAGTGTTTTCCCGTGATAAGTGGCAACATGTGCGGAAAAGTTTAATATTATTTCAGACATATTCCATCGGCAAATGGTTTTATTTTTACACGTGCAGAATATCATACATGTAAGAAGATATTAAAATTTAAAGTGAAGTATAGCACGTGTTCATGTAAACTATTTAAAGTAGGAACATAAAAAGCGTTGATGTTGCCTTGTGAACAGAACACTAGAAAATTAATTTTTTATAGCTAAACACTAAAAGATCAACTTGAAACTATCCTATGTGCATCTATGAATTTTAAGAAGCTAGAATACTAATCTTTTTATGAAGTTTAAGTATCCAACTTTGTTGGGTCAAAATGTCGGAAGGCTTTAATATAGTTAAGGCTTTCACTACAAAAAAACAAGGATTTAGCCATGGAAAATTAGCGACGAAAAAAAAATTCGTCGCTAATTTGCGATGAAAAATTTTCCGTAGCTAATTTACGATGAAAAATTTTTCATCGCTAATTTGCAACGAAAAATTTTCCGTGGCTAATATGCGACGGAATTAGTGACAAAAAAAATTCATCGCTAATTTTGCGATGAAAAAAAATTCATGGCTAATTTAGCCACGGATTTAGCCACAAAAATAAACTCTCGCTACACTTTCCCGACTATTTTTTATTTTGTGGCTAAATTAGCCATGTAAATAAATATAGTAGGGAAATGCAGCGATACTTAATTTCCGTGGCTAAATCCGTGGCTAACTAGAAATAAATATAGTAGGAAATTGTGGTGATATTAGGCACGGATTTAGCCACGGAAATAAATATAGTAGGGAAATGCCGCAATACTTAATTTTCGTGATTAAATCCATGGCTAATTAGCCACATAAATAAATATAGTAGGGAAATGCTGCAATACTTAATTGTGACGAAAAAAAAATTCTTCGCTAATTTGCGATGAAAAATTTTCCGTGGCCAATTTGCGACGGATTTAGGAACAAAAAAAAATCGTCGCAAATTAGCGACGGATTTAGTGATGAAAAAAAAATTCATCGCTAATTAGCGATGGATTTAGTGACAAAAAATAATTAGCGACGGAAAATAATTCGTCTCAAAATTTTTTTATTTTCCAACGTGTTAATGTGAAATGTTGTTGCTAAATCCGTCACTAATTAGTGACGAAAAAAAATTGTTGCTAATTAGTGACTGATTTAACGATGACATTTCACATTAACAATTTAGAAAATAAAAAATTTTTATGACGAAAAAAAATCTGTCGCTAATTAGTGACGCAAAAAACTTCGTTGCTAATTAGCGAAGAATTTAGTGACGACATTTCACATTAACAATTTAGACAATAAAAAATTTTGCAATGAAAAAAAATTCGTCACTAATTAGAGAAGAAAAAAATTTGTTGCTAATTAGCGATAGATTTAGTGACAACATTTCACATTAACGATTTAGAAAATAAAAAAATTACGATGAAAAAAAATTCATGGCTAATTAGCGACGGATTTAGCAGCGATATTTCACATTAACAATAACTTAGGAGTATCACCGGTGACAAGGATATCATCAACCTATAGCAAGAGATACACACGGCCCTAAGAAGAAGCATAGACGAATAATGAATGATCGGCCTTACTCGTCATGAAGCCCAAAGATAATAAAAAAACTACTAAATCGATGAAACCATCCTCGAAATAGTGGACTGGGTGAAGTGGTGTGGCCGATCAAAGCATGATGAAAACAAGATGAAGATGATGCATTAGATTTTCGGAGAAATCGTTCTTCTTGGATGAGGAGGCGTGACTGCAGATTACCAAAGGAGAGAATTGTAGGGCCATTTGTGACCATAGTGACAAAAGGATCATACTCAAATGGGAGCCCATTAAGGGCTTGAATCACCAAGTCCTTGTCAAAAATGGAGCAATTGATTGCGGTGAGAGAGTTCACAATTGACTTCATATGCTGGAGATAATCAGACATTGACTGATAGAGTTTCTTCACAATATTCTAAAAATCCAATTTTAGTCCAATTTCCTTGGCCGCGCAACGATCAGTGAAATGTCGTTCTAAAGGAAGCCAAATCTCCTGAGATGTCTGAAGGTTGTGAACTTCACGGAAAATTTCAACTGTAAGGGTCAAATTGATTAAACTACGAACACATTGATCTGTCTTCACCCAAGTGGAATAGGAAGTATTGACCACTACAGTGCTAGTCTGATCATTGATAAGCTTCAGTGGACATGGAAAAGAACCATCCACATAGCCCAGTAGATCATCTAGATTAAAATAGATTCAAACTGAGAGTTTTACAAAAGATAATTGTCTGCATCGAATTTGATGGAGATGAGACTTGTGATGTTGGGAAGAACAAGAGACGACAAGGATGATTGCACAGTCGTAATTTGAGTAGCAGTAGAGATCGAAGCAGCAGTGAAGAGTGAAGAAGAGGGGAAAGTGGGCGCAATATTATCGGGAGGCGATGGGAACTTGGGATTAACAGAAAAAGAAGATGGTGGGTAAAGAGATGGTAGAGAAGAAGAAAAATTTAGAGCTGTATTGAACATTGTTGAGATAGTAATTGGATCAAAGGAAGTGTTGATTTGTGGTAGAGATATTGAAGAATTCAATTCGTTTTCCTGCTCTGATACCATGTTGTTGTTTAGAGTCAGAGAGAAAATAATGACAAAGTGTTTATGGTGGCTTAACCCCAATTATGGTTGTATGATATGTATTTATAGGAGTGACTAATTACAGAAATGGTACAGATAGAAACATAATTATATAAATAACCTATAACACATATAAATTATACATTAATAAATACTACATCCAAGCGAAGTCCAACTTGGTGATGCCTTTGCTGAATTGCTCATCATTGTTGCTGTTTGCCTCTTCACCATGAGCCCCTGTGGAGTGAGCCATGACATCCTTGTTGTGTCACCATCGGGAACCGTCCACACCAAGTAGCCAAGCTAGCGACTATCCTTGGTGTAAAAAGCTCTTATAATTTGACTTTCACGAATATTGTTTCCTTATTTGAAATATTACAATCTTGTGTGAATCTTTGAGTGATATTATAATATTCATTAAGTTCACGAATATCCTTTAAATTAGGAATTGCTTCCTAACTTCATAATGTGGTATGGTCGACAATCCGATCTCCCACCTGAAATACGATTCACGATCGCACAGAAAATTATCAATCCCATCTCCCGCCTGAGATATGATTCATGATTATGCGGAAGATTGGCCAATCCGATCCTCATGCCCAAGATATGATACGTCAATCTATTGTTTCTAAATTTAAATAGATATGGATAATATTTCATGTGATTGGGTGTTGTGTTCATTTTATTGCTATTTCTTTCCATCTTTTGTTTGAATTGAATTGGTTGTCTTTCCATAAAAGATACAAAAAGATTAGGTAAAATTTGAGTAGACAATATATTGCATGTTTAGGATAAATTTTGATTATTTTCTTAGAATATAATAGATTATTTTCTAATATATTATTATTACATGTTAAATTAAAAAATATAAAAAATACCACGTGCATGTCGTATTAGATTAGTTGCATATTAACTAATTCTTGTTATTAGAAATCACACGTCTAGGTTCATTTGCATGCCATGTTAGAGATAGTGCATTTAATTGTTGTTAGAATTAGGACACATTTAAATAAATCGTATGTTGCATGCCATATTAGATGTAGAATGCATTGATTAAAGTTTAGTTTTCATTAAATCAGAGAAAATCCTAACAAAAGATTTGAGTGAAATTGCATGTTAATTTGAAATCATATTTAAGATGATTATGTGATTTTCTAGTTAACATTACAGGTGCTTTCATTGCTTCGGGGCAAGTCCCTATCTTACAATTTATTTGTTGCTTTGACTACTGGGTGCTACATTATTGGTTGCATATCCACATGATCACCTTACATATTAGTAGTTAAGTTAAAATGAATTTAAGCTGCCTGTTAAAATATTTTTGAAAATAAAAGGGAAAAGGTACCGAAATGGCGTTAAAGTAATCTAGTATAACCAAGTTCTCAAATCTATAATTTCTAGTTCATAGGAGTAAAGTAATTCTCCCGATACTTTACTTGGATTTCTAATCGATTAAAAAAAAATAGATTAGTAGCAACTCTTGATTGAAATGATTTGCATGTTAATAACTTAAATTTTAAGTCATGAGTTGGTAAGGGTTTGGGAAAACCCAAGCTAGGTCTAGATTTAATAATTCATTAGCCGAACCTTAGGTGATGCTACCCTAAGGTTAGGTCGCGACATTTATAATGCATCACCAAATTAAGTTTGAGTGAGATTTTCATATATTTTATGGGGACATTCTCAGCTTGTAGCCACATGCCCAAATTGGATGGACGTGGATCCTCGGCTGCAGTACATCAGATTGCTCATGCGTGTGTTTAGCCCCTCTCTCTCTCTCTCTTTCTCTCCGTAGAGACCTCAGCAAAAGATGTGGCCGAATTTCTTCCAGCTTCCCTTGTCTCCCTTGCATTTTTGTCTTTTCCAAATAAAGGAAATATCCTCTCATTATTTAACGTTTGATGGATGCCGAGATTTACATAAGGCGAAGTAATTTAACCTCTTACTCGGGAGGATACAGATTTTTTACTTTCTCGTTATCAAAATGGCGTGGGCTGGTGGTGGGAGAGGCTGGGTCTCTCGAATTCTTTCTGCTCAATGTCAGATATTGATTTGACAGTGAAGCTATGTTTTCTAGAATGATCATAGCTTAAGTACTCCCCAACAGTTAAGAGACTTTTTGTTGGATGTGGGGTTTGTTGCAGTGGAATTATTGTATTAGCAGCAGTTGCTTTCCGAGCCAAAAACAACCGTCGTTACGTCTATAGGTTCTAAACATGCAGCCGCGGTGGCAATAGGCTGGGGAGGGCGGAAAAGAGAAAAACAAAAAAGAGGATAGAGGTTTTATCTATGCTTTTATCTTTGTTGGGATAAATGTACATTAAGTTCTAAAACTTTCACGATAAGTTTTAAGAATTTCAGTGTAATTGAGTTTTAAAATTTTCAAAAAGTACCATTTAGTCATAAAATTTATCGCGAAAGTGCAATCGAGTCATAAAATTTTTAAAAAAATGTAATCAAGTCTTAAAATTTATCACGAAAGTACAATCGAATCTTAAAAATTTCAAATAGTGTAATCAATGGAAGGATTTGATCAGATAAATTTGAGAAGTTTTAGGACTTGATTGCATTTTTTGAAATTTTTAGGACTTCATTGCACTTTCGTGATAAGTTTTAACAGTTAATTATACTTTTTGAAAGTTTTAAAACTCAATTGTACTTTCACGATAAATTTTAGGATTTTTAATGTACTTATCTTGTAATTTCATTGGACAGGGAATGAAGGAAAACCAAAGCCTTTGGTCAAAACTGGTTACCTGGAAATTTTTTCTATAGATAGACCACCTAGAAAGGACATCAACCTCCCATCAAATTGGACACTTTCTTTCTAGAGCATAAGCTACTTTTCTTCACAATCTTCACTCAACTCCTCTCCCAGCTGTACCCGTACTCCCAAAGCTTTGACCACTGATGTTGCTAGCTTCACAATGCCTCTGCCAAAGAAAGTACAATCATATTAGAGCATTTACAAAAAACAAACTCTGGTAAATCCATTCCACATGCGGCCTTAGCTTTTATTTTTTTCATTATTGTCTAGTTGGGGCGCCTCCATGTACGTAGATGGAAAAACTCATCCTTTGGAGCATAGGCAAATCGTTTGGAGATTTTGCTCCCATAGTTATTTCATCTCTCAGTAGCTGCATAGATGTGTGTACTGGTGTGTATTCTTAGTTAATAAAACTAAAGTGTTTTCACTTTCCCTGGCTCACAGATCAATTAATGAACAGAAGATCGATGCAACCGTTCACTTGAATATATGCAGGATAATTTTTGGATCAAACATCAAGAAAAAGTGACGAATGAACTGTGACATCTTGAAATTTGCTCAATTGGGATTTATCAAATGAATAATTTTATTAACGTACTTGTAGTTAGTTCTCGTCCGAAACTAGTCATTCCTAAGATACTAACCATTAGGGAAAGGCTAACTAGGGATTTAAATTCGTGTAACTAAAGAAAATTCGATCATGAATTGACTTTCGACCATAAAATCGTCGATGTGACATTTTGAGCCAATGTAGGCCGATCTTCGGATAGTGATAGGCTAATTCGTCACTGTCATGTGAGTGGATCACGGGTGATTTCGTTTGACCACGAAATGAATTAACAAACAATCCATAACCTATACCGAACGATTGTGCCCATTGGAACTAGCGATCGATCCTCGCGATTTCAATGATAACTAAGGTTGTCGCGATTCGAATAAACTTTCACGTGACTTGATTTCATGTTAGTCACGGGTTGATTATGCGAATTTCTCCAAAAGCCACCCGTTAGTCTGAGATACGCACAAGTTACGTTATATAGAATTCAATTAATAATTAGGTACCAATTTGGGCCCAGAAAATCAGGAATGTCACGTTAGGACATTAGGACGACGTTGTGGTTGGAACGTACAGCTTTTGATTATCCCGACTCCTTCAGAAAATTTCAAGTTCGGTGAAGGATGGGAAAGTGACCATTTTACCCCTAGAGGTTTATAAAGACCAAGTGTTAAGGGGCAAGGGCATTTTGGTCATTTTGCCCTAACTTTTGGAAAGGACAATTATGCCTTTGGAATTTTATGAAATTCCCAAATTGCCCTTGGATATTTTGGAAAAGATTCGATCTGGACCGTTAATTTCAAAATAAGATCGAATCTCGACCGTCAATTGGATTTGTGAGATAAGGGCAAGATTGTAATTAGCCAAAAAGGGATCAAAGTTGGACTAATAAGACCAAGACTTTCTCTCTCTCTCTCCTCATTCTCTCCTCTCTCTCTCTCCTTTGGCCTCCCCTCTACACCGTGAGCTCTCCCTCCCTCCCGTGGCCACTCGCCATTGCACCGCCGCTGCCGGTCACTGCCCGTCCGCCATGCCGCCACTGCACCCCTACCCTCACGTCGCCGCACCGCCGTCCCCTCTCCCTCTCCCTCTCGGTTTTCTCTTTCCCTCTCTCTCACGACCGTGAGGAACCGGCCACGCCTAAGCCGCCGCCGCTCGCCGATTCTCCCAATCACCACCAATTGTCGCTGCTGCCGCAAGCCGTCATTAGATCACCGGTTTATCGCTGCTTTCCGCTCTAGCCGAGATAGTCTAGAGCTTGGTAAGTCACGATCTAAACGTTATTTAGTATATCGAGTAATTTCAGACCTGTTTAGACGTGGTTTAATATAGTTATTAGGACGGAATAATTAGCGAGCCTTAGGAATGTATTTGGGGAATTTTGGTGGAAATTTAGAGGCCGAGTATATGATGGAAATTGCTGGATTGGGTACTATATATGCTGTTCGCTGTGTAAATGGCGCGATTAAATCCGGCTCGGGATTTCGTGAAAGTGTCGTGAAGGGTCAGGATCGATATGACGACATTTTGGTGGTGAAAAGTGACAATTTGTGTGTTGGTTGTGTGTGTGTGATATGGTTGAGTTGTGATGGTGAAATTGGGTGCGATTGTGTGCATTTGTTTGATGCCCAAGTATATGCACATGTGAGACTTGAGTTGTGCGATGTGCATGTGATCATTAGAAAGCTATGAGACGTGTTTACGCGAGGTACAGATAAAATATATGGTATGTGAGTATGTACGTGCGATCACTGAATCCCTACGGCGTGTTTAAGCGAGGAATTGAACTGGCCTGAAGCATGTTTATGCAGGTCGTGATACGATTGTGGGATCGGCCCGAGGCGTATGATACTCAAGGCGCGATCGAGTGGGCCTGAGGCGTGTTTATGCGGGCCGGGAAAGTGATTGAGAAAGTGTTGGTACGACGAGGAAAATAAATGGAAATGACGTGTTAGTGTGTGATCGAGTGTGAAATGTGGGCTGAAAATGTAGTGTGATTGATGGGTGTTTTGGCATGGAAATGCGTGTGGTTTGAGGTGCGTGAAGTTTGAAATGCATGCGAGACTCGAATACCATGATTATGCTGAGAGTCTTGGTAGCGTAATTGTGTGGTTGCTGTTTGTGCGTGATGATTGATCTGATGTCTGAGCTCGTCTGGAATACGTGATAGCCTAGGTAGGGTTTAGGTTGCAACTTATTGAGAAGTGTCTCATGATTGTTTCAACCAAACCATTTTAGAGCCACCGCTTGAGCCATGAACCTCTTGTCGTTACCGCCATAGCATTTTGGAATTTCCATGCACACTGACCACGAAGTTGTAGAGTTTCCCGTAAATGAGAACCACACTTGGACTAAGCACTCTTCGACAGTCTGGGTAGACATAAGGCTACCCCTCTGGCAAACTCACACTTACACGGCTTGGATGTTTCGAGATGGGATGGATGAGTTCGGTCCTGTCCGGGATTTTGAAGTGCCGTTCAACGGAGTTGGTGATTGGGATCTAGAAGCCATACCCCTTCCTGATGGGAAATTGACTGTCACATCCCGACTTTACTCCAATGCTTTCCACACCTCACCTCCCTGAGTCGAATGGTGCGACATCTCAGGAATGTGTTGCCGACTCAATTTTCTCAAATCAGAGTTACTCGCGGCGGAAACAATTAATAAAATCCAAACAAATAAATTGGAGAACACCAGAATAACTAAGTGCACCCAACCGCCAACATGCAAAACATTACCAAACCAAATATTTACAATATTCTTTACATGCACACTGTACCCTTCTTCACCAACTATGTCTAACAAAGCATACAAACAACACATTCCATCAAATGGGGGTAGACACCCAAACTTCTCAAAAATGGCACCCCTGGTCAACCTTTCCTAGCCTCGTGATCAGCCCCGACGTCCTCGTGATGGCGTCCATTCAGAATCTGACTCACTGTCACCTGAGTCTGATGGCTCCTGGATCGTCGCTTCCACTGAGGACTCTGAATCAATTTCAATCTTTATTGGGTGATTTATGTCACCCGTTTCCCCAGGGGTCTCATCCGGCTCTTCGGCAACGGGATCCTCATTTGGCTCAATCTCTGGCACAAAGAAAGGATTGTAGTCATACTCGGGTATATTCTCCTCGCCCTCATTAGTTTCTACCTCATACTTCGGCGTGTCTTTCTCCCCATCCTTTGCTCCTAAATCTAGCTCATCCTCACCTAGACCTGCGTCTAAATCCTCGCCCTGCTCCTCCGGATCACCCTCTGGTATATCATCCAAGTCTATGTCCGTAGGGTTGAATCCTGCCTGGGACTCTTCCGGATTCGGGTCTAAGTCGTTCACTGAAGAACCTGGAGCTACTGGGATAGGGTGGTGTCCAGACTAGGCTACATTAAATTCTATACTAGTCAACTCTCCGTTAGGTGGGGAAACAGCTGCTGGGTCTCAATCCCCAGCTCCATCAAACGGAATGTCAACACCAGTAATGAGGCCAAACTCATCCGGCCCATCTCTAAATGTCCAAGCGGTATATGTGTGAGCCTGCCAAGGGGGATGTCCTACATCTACCCATAGCGTCGATGTATGCTTGATCCAAGTATACTGTTCGTCCATAGGGTACTCCACAAAATTGTTCTCTGTGTGCATAACTATGCCAAAACGCTCTGATGGCGGCTGATTTATTGTTCAGGCGGGTGATCTGAAATGGTTTGGTTTATACAACCATGAGACACTTCTCAATAAGTTGTAACATAAACCCTACCTAGGCTATCACGTTATTTTAGACACACGCAGACACGCAACCAAACAATTCACACAAACCCAAACCACAACCACAACAATCAATTGCTAAACACATGCCATAATATGCGAACTTCAAACATATCAAATCACATGCCAATCACATCGCATTCTCAACCAACTCGTCATGCCCTCTTACACTCAAACCCATTCCCGGCCCCGAGCATCACACGCCTCGGTCCAATCCCACATTCACACTCAATCGTGCCCCGAGCATTACACGTCTCGGTTCGATCCCATATTCACACTCGATTGCGCCTTGAACATCACATACCTCGGTCTGATCCCACATTCATACTTTCCTCAGCTCGTGCCAAATGCGACAGGCCTACATGATTGAAACCCGTGCTGATAAAGCCTCGACACGATCCCAGTCTCACCCGACCTGATCGTGCCTCGGACCGATTTCATTCTTGCTTCAGCCTGTGCCAAATGCAGCAGGCGTACGTGATCGCTGCCCGAGCTTATAATGCCTCGGGACCATACCAATCTCACACTCGCATACCGTTACATCAAATTCCATGCACACACTTGCACCTCACACCCCACAACACCACAATCACCTCACGAATACACGAGTACACACAAAATAGCATTTTTCTGCACTCAAATATTCTCAAATCAATTTCAGTCATTCATGAAACTTTCACAGAATTCTGAGACGGAGCTAACGGTACCAATCTCGCACCAAACAACCATCCATAGAACATCACGCGGCACATCACAGCCAGCAAACATTAATTTTCTGCACCCAAAATCACAAAATCACACTTTCAGCTCTTCACGACACTCGCATAAAATCCCGAGCCGGTCCTAACGGTGCAAACCGCATTTCAAACAGCCACTCACAGCACATAGAACAATCAATCACAGCATTGATCGGCCTCTAATTTTTCTGTTAAAACTTCCCGGATTCATTCCTAGGGCCCGCAAATCAACTTCGCCCGTAAAACCATACCAAACCGTATCTAACTAGGCCCGAAACAACCCAATATCCTAGATAAAGTTTAGGTTAAACTTATCGAGCTCTAAACTATCACGGTTAGAGCAAAAGCGGTGGCAAAACCCGAGATCTAACGGCGGTTTGTGGCGGTGGCGGTGTACGACAAGCGGCGGCAACGACGGTGGCTTGGGCGGTCGGCAGCGTGGCTCACGGCCAAGGGAAACCGAGAGGGAGAGAGAGAGAGAGGGACCAACAGTGAGGGTGGCGTGAGGTGGTGGAGCGGCGGTGATCGGCGGCGCGGCGCGGCAGCGAGAGGGTTCACGGTGGAGAGAGAGATCGGAAGGGAGAGAGATAGAGAGAGAGCCGAGAATGGAGAGAGAGATCGGAAGGGAGAGAGATAGGGCCCGCAAATCAACTTCGCTTGTAAAACCATACCAAATTGTGTCTAACTAGGCCTGAAACAACCCAATATCCTAGAGAAAGTTTAGGTTAAACTTATCGAGCTCTAAACTATCGTGGTTAGAGCAAAAGCGGCAGCAAAACCCGAGATCTAAAGGCGGCTTGCGGTGGTGGCAATGTACGGCAAGCAGCGGTGGCGATGGTGGCTTGGGCGGTCGGCGGCGTGGCTCACGGCCAAGGGAAACTGAGAGGGAGAGAGAGAGGGAGAGGGAACGGCAGTGAGGGTGGCGTGAGGCGGTGGAGCAGCGGTGATCGGTGGCGCGGCACGGCGGCAAGAGGGTTCATGGTGGAGAGAGAGATCAGAAGGGAGAGAGATAGAGAAGGAGTCGAGAATGGAGCGGGAGAAATGGGGAGAGAGAGAAATGTCAAAACTTAATCTCCAAGTTTTTTATCCAAAATTGCAAAATGACCAAAATACCCCTCTCTAAGCTTTTTATCCGACGGTCCAGATTCGATCTTATCTTGAAATCAACGGCTCAGATCGAATCTCATCCAAAATATCTAAGGGCAATCTTGTAATTTTTCAAAAAGTCAAAGGGTAAAATTGTCTTTTCTAAATTTGAGGGTACAATGATCTAAATACCCTTTGTCCATAAAACTAGCCCTTTAGAAATCCTTAGGGGTAAAATGGTCACTTTATCCATTTCTCTCCAAAATCCAATTTTTTTGAAGGATTCAGGCTCACCCAAAATTACACGTTACAACCGTAACGTCGTCCTAACGTTCTGTCGTAATTTCCTAATTTTTCGATAGCTAATTTGGTCTCAATTTAATAATTGAATTCTATATAATGTAATTTGTGCATATCTCATACTAACGGGCGGCTTTCCGAGAAATTCGCAGAATTGACCCGTGACTGATACTAAATCAAATCACGTGCAATTTATTTAGACCGTAACGAATTTGGTTGTCAATAAAATCGCGAGGAACGATCACTAGTTCCGATGAGTACGACCGGTCGGAATAGGCTTAGGGTCGTTCATCAATTCATTTTGGAGTCAAACGAAATCACCTGTGATCCACGTGTATGATAATGACGAATTGGCCCATCACTATCCTAGGATCGGCCTACATTGGCTCAAAATGTCACATCGAAGATTTTATGGTCGAGATTCAGCTCGCGGTTGTATTCCTCTAGTCGTATGAATTTTAAATCCCTCAGTAGCTTTTCCCTAATGGTTAGTATCCCGAGAATGATCAGTTCCAGGCGAGACTAGCTACAAGTACATTAATAAATAATTCATCTCATAAATTTAGTGTGGAAGCTAGTTTAGCCCAGTCCGGACACCATCATGCATCGGCATCACCTAGTTCTTCAGTGGCCGAAGTAGACCCGGATCCGGAAGGGTCCTGGGTAGGATTTGACCCTATGAACATAGATTTGGACAGGATACCTAAGGTAGGACTGGGGGATAAGTATGGTGAGAACCTCGGAGAGGAGCCAGCTGAGGATGAGCCAGTGGACGAGCCAGAGGACGAACCCACAGAGGAGCCAGAGGAGGACAAAGAGGATTTAGATGCGGAGGAGCAAGCTGAGGATAAGCTTGAGTCAGGGGATAAGCGAAATCCGATTGAGGTTAAACCTGATTCAGAGTCATCGGATGAGCACGAGCTGGAGGAGGATGCAGATGAGGAGGACGAGGAGAGCAAGTCCGAGTGGACGCTCTTCAAAGGGCGTAGGAACTAGTTCTAGGAGGGAGGTGATAGTTTGAGAGTATCCCATTTTTGGATAGTGCTGACCTAAGATACTGATCTTTTTGTGTTTTGGAAGTTAATAGTTACTGGTTCAGTGTGCCTGTAAATTATTGTGGATATTGTGAATCTTTGGAAGTGTAATATATTTACATATTTGGCGGTTCGGCAATCTAATTATTCTTGGTAATTTCCAATTTTATTGTCTAAGATTTTATAATGGTTTCCGCCGCGAACTAGACTCTGATGGATTCGTTTGGATCGGCGACGTTTCTTAGGTCGTCGCACACATTCGACCGAGGAGCAGGATGTCGCGAGCTCGTTGGGGTTCGGAGCGTGACATGAACCTTTTGAAAGTTTGATCATTGTCTACATGATCCAGCGGCTAAGAATCGACTCTTCAGAGGACAATTCCAAGCCATTCTACAATGGCAATTCACATTTTTTCTCTCTTAATTACGACGAAGATGATGTTTAAACGTGATTGCTCTTCGCTTTCGACTTCTTCAACAAGAAGGTTATTATGTGCCTGCTGATCTGTATTTCCCTTCTAGGCTTCCTATCCATGAGTTTCACTTCAACTCTAATATTGAAGTGAAAAATTGATGTTGATACACAAGAATATAAGACAGCTATTTCTCAGTACCGGAATTCTACTTTTCCAAGCCCCAAAGTGCATATATTTTTTTCATGCTGGCAAGTTTTTGTAAGATTGTTTTTCTGTAATAAATATTGTTGGTAAAATAAAGTGACCGGTGGCTTTTCTAAATAGTTTGTAAATTAGCAACTTTTGTACAAACTTATTAACATTGATTTGCATAACTAACTTTTCGGCTTGTACTAACTTTTACGTGATATCACTAATCTAAATTAGAGCTTTTAGCTATTTTTATCAGGTTTGAATACCAAGTAAGTTTTGTGTTAACAGCTCTCATTTAAGTTTATTATCAATGATTACTTTTTCTCTAAATTTAAAAAACTTAGTCAAATGGTTACCAACTCTATTTACAAATTACCAGCTTCAATTAGAGTGATTATCAACTTTTCTCAAATTAGATTACCAATTAGTTTTGCATTACCAACTCTTATTTGAGTTACTTTCCAATGTTTTATTTAGTTTTTTCCTAAATCACTAACTTCTCTTATCTATGACTTAAAAATTCTCTTATCATTTACCAGCTTTTATTTTCCTTTCTTAACAACGGCTTCAATTAACAAACTGTTATATGAAATTACCATAACTGATCTATGTCACTTTTCAAGTTTTCTTTGATTAAATTATAAAATAGTGTTACCAACTCTCATTTCAGTTGCATGCCAACGTTTATCTGTTTTTTGTTAGTAATTCAATCGTAATACAAGTTGAAAAATAACATAGATCAATGTTGGTAATTTCATATAATGATTTGCTAATTAAAGCCGTTTGTAAAAAAAGGTAAATTAAAGTTGGTAAATAGTAAGTGTGGATTTCTTGTTACTGATAGGAGAAGTTGGTAATTTTAAAAACCAAATAAACATTATTAACTAACTCAAATAAGAGTTCGTGAAGAAAATCAAGTTGTTAATTTAATCGGATAACAGGTGGTAATCACTTTAATTGAATTTGGTAATTTTTTTTATAAGAGTTGGTAAACTTAGAACATTGGTAAGTAAGACAAATAAAAGTGTTAATTGAATAGTAAAGTGGTTAAATTTAAAAAAGAATGGATAAATGTTGGCAAGCAGATTAAGTGAGAGTTAATAACTTAATTGGAGAATAATTAGGAAATCACTCAAATAAAGGTAGGTAATGTCGTACAATAATTGGCCAATTTAAGACATTGGCAAAATAATTTACGTAAAAGTTTGTACAAGGTGAGATAAGCTGCTCTTTTTTTGTCAGAGATAAAAGAAGTTGGTAATTTAAAAATAACAATATAAATCTAGAACTAATTTAAATGAGAGTTGGTAACACAAAAGTAGGTGGTCACTTAATGGGTGAAAAGTTTTTTTTTTTTTTTTGGTAAGGGTAATGGGTGAAAAGTTCGTTATCACTTAAATTAAGTTTTATAATTTCTAAAGGAGTTGGTAAATTTAATGGATCGATTAACCTTATGTACATAATGCAATCAAGTTACAAGCCTTTCAATTGGTTAAATGAAGTTCTATCTTGAATATGGGCAGCCCATATCTCTCTCTATTTCTCTCTAGCTCTCTGAAGACAATTGATGCGGATGCAAGCGAACATAGAAGGGCATGAATAGGGCTTCTGAGGAGGAAGGAAGCCATGCGTCTTCATGAACGTGAAAGAAGTGCATTTGAGCGAAGCTTTGCGAGAAATTTCTAGAAGATACACTCGGCTTGACTTGGAGGATCTCTGAGAAAAATATTAGATACTCCGGCCACTCCATGTCAGCATGATCCCAAACCAATCATGAAGCGACACGTGGACCACGTCTGCAAGTGGGGCCGATTGCTCTTTCCATACAAAAAATCTTTTTTTTTTTGGTAAGATAAGTAATACAAAAAATCTTTTTCTCTCTCCTATTATTTAAAAATCTTTCTCTCTCACTAAACCTTCACAAATTTATTTCACTAGATTAGACCTCCACTATCTTTATTTCACTTTCTCTTTTATAATGGGAATTGGACTTAGTGCAGGCCTCTTAGATTAGGGTAAACGGTGAGTTTAATGTGTTGTAATTTAACCGGGCTTGAATAGGTTTAGTGAGCTTGGGCTTGGCTTAGTTTGATAAATGTGGGTTTACTTCAGCTTAGAAAATTTGGGTTTGCTTAGTCTAAGTGAATCTGGGTTGGGTTCGATCTATATAGGCTTTGGGCTCAATTTGATTTTTAGAGAATGGGTTTCATTTAGTTTGTCTTTTAAGAGGCTTAAGGTAAGACCCTATGTGTGATATTCCGAATTTCAATCCATCTTTGGGATTGATAAAACGTGTATTTCGTCAGTGCACTTATAATAAAATCTCGCTCAAAACTGATCACTCTTGGGTTATTTTTAAATTAGAGATTTTCCTAGAATCGCACTCGATCGAATTTGATCGTTATTTAGAGCCTGAACTTTGGTGTCGAATTTCTTGGAGTTTCGTGACAAATTTAATTGGACGGTACCGATATTATTGTGGTTAGCATCGACATTACCTGTGATAAGTGAAAAGTGAAATTTACACCGAGTGCGGATTTGGACTAGTAGATCGCCCTTGTAGTGTGTTTTATTTAGAATCTATGGGCAAAATCTAAATTTTTAATTAGGGTTTTTCGTAAACCGTTAGATCGATTTCGGATTTGAACGAGGACCGTCGGATCGCACTTAAGTGCAATTTGACTCTCTCTCTCTCTCTCTCTCTCTCTCTCTCTCTCTCTCTCTCTCTCTCTCTCTCTCTCTCTCTCTCTCTCTACCGCACCCTCACGCTCATATCCACTCCCCCCCTTGCCCATGCAACGTCCCCTCCCTCCCCCTCTCTTCCTTTTTCTTTCTTTTCTTTTCTTCTTTCTTCTTCTTCTCTTCTACCGCGCTTCTGCCTTTGCTCCTCTTCTTCTGCTCGTCTGACCAACCACCACCGCCACCGCCGCCGCACGCCATCCGCCCTGCCTCCGCTGCTCGCCCAACCATCGGACGCCGTCGCTATCGTCGGCTCACTCGCCCAGCAGCTCATCGCCACGAGCCCACCGCCTGCTCGTAGATCATTGGGCCGAGCTCGTCGCCGCCCAACCGTTGTACGCCACCGCCGTCGCCAACCAGCCCGGTCGCGTGCCAGCTTGCTCGACCGCCATGCCGCTCGCCCAGCCACCGCACCACCTGTTTGGCCGTTTCCTCCCACAGCTTGGCTGTCTTCCCCTCCCCGTTGCACGCAGCAATAGCTCGTCGCCGGAGCCAAGCTCTACTAAGTCGTCAATCAACTTGTCCGGTCTCGCCTCGCCCCCTGTGATGCCATTGTGCCACCCCAACCGCCACCGGCTTGCCTCCACTATCCCAGTTCCCCTTTTCTCTCCCATCGTCGCCCCAGTTGCCATCCCCGCCATAGTCACCATCGCTCATTGCCACCGTGAGCCCAGCTTGCCAACCCACCAGTAGCTCGTCGCAGCCGTCGCCGCCGCCGTTGCCGTCGTTTGTCATCGCTGCCCAACTAGCTAGCCAACTTGCTCGCCGGCCAGCTTGGCCACTTGTTTTGAGCCGTGGCCGAATGCCAATGTAACATCCCGAAATTCAACCCACTTTCGTTATCAATGAAATGGATATTATTTTTCAGTGCATTTTAGTAAGTCTCACTCGGATCTGATTAATCTCCGAATACTGACATATAGGTAAAGGCTAACTAGGAAAAACGGTACATGGACCCAGGAACTCGACCCTGAATTGAGTCCGATTCCGAGATACGACGAGAGAATATTTTGTGCCAAGTGGGCCAGTCCAAGGAGAGTGACGGATTGAGGTCAACCGACGACATACGAACAGATAGCGGGTGATTCCGCACGACCAAGAGTACGCACGCGGCCTACAATCCCGAACTAACTTTGAACGACCGCGATCCCCGGGACTAGCGATAGATCCTCGTGTTCTCTGGGAAATCGACATCGTTACGACTCGAGTACCCTAAGTCAATATGCGTAACTCCTAAACAGCCGCCCGTTAGTAAGAGACGCTAAAATTGCAAATTGAGTTAATTTGATCGTGGAATTGAGCACGGACTTTGGTGTCAAATTTTGTGGGCGTACATGACTATTTTTGCAATGACGACGTCATTTTTATGTGACCACTCATATAATGGACCAATAGAGTCGAAATTTGGAAATTTGACCCGGGACCGGAAAATTACCGTTTTACCCCTAGGCCTAATTATAGGGTTCCGAATTTTGGGCTTATTTGGGGGTTTAAATCATGGTCTAATCAGCCCCAATAATTCAGAATTTCTTGGACAAGATTGCCCCTCCTTTATTGGACTTGGATCAACCCCAAGCTTTAGATTGAGGGCAAAATGGTCAATTGTGGAAAGTAGTTCACCAACCCCACTTTGCATTGTCCATAAACTCTCTTGTCTCTCTTTCTCTTCCTCATTTCCCCCTCCCCAAGCAGCCGGTCTATCCCCCTCTCCTCTCTCCCGTGCTCTCCCCCCTTTTGGCAGCATGAGGTTACTGGAAGAGCTACCGCCATTGCCATCGGTGCCACCATCATGAGCTGCCGTTCCTCTCACTTCACCACCACCTTTCAGCTGTTCTTCCCTCTCTCTTCCTTCCCCACTCGGCCACGTGATCGGCCCCCATCAAGGACGCCATCCTCAAGCCGGTGTCACCGCCGTGAAGGCCACCCGTCACCGTCGCTTGCCTCGCCGCTATTCAGCTGCCCTCGTCTCGTGTTCAGCATTACGTAAAGCTTAGGAATCCAAGTGAGTTTGTCCCTAAACTCTAGTTAGGCTAGATTGCATTTCTAGATGGATTTTAGGGGTTAATTAGGATATTTTAGAGGTTAAATGGTGGAGGTTGTTAGGGGCTATTGTGGTGGCTGAATCGAGGGCCTAGGGGATCATTTGATCGAGGTTTAGTGGCCCGTATTGTACTGTGCGTTGGCTGGAAGCATGGGATTGAGTGGGCCCGAGTTCGATCAAGTTCGGGTTCAAACGCGGAATGTAGTGTGCGTCCGATATGATGCTCATGGTAGCTGATTTTGTGGCACATTTGGTGACCGAGAGTGATAATTTGATTGAGGTTTAGTGGGCTGAGGAGTGTTGTGATGAGGTAGAGCATAGGCGCCTTGATTTGGGCGAAATTGTGGATTTGACGGAGGAAATTTGTGGATCGAGTAGTGGCTGTTCTTGTGGCTATTTCGCGACTCAGTTTGAAGATTTTAGTTGAGATTTGAAGGCTTGAAATGGGCTGTGTAGTGGCTGGACAGATTGGGTTGGATCGGCACAAGTTTGGAGTAAGTTCGGGTTCAAATGCGGATTTTAGGGCGTGCCTAAATCGGTCCTCGTCGTGGCTGATTTTATAGTGATTTAATGGACTAATGTGATGATTTGAAGGTGGATTATGGAGTTAATTGGGCCTTGTTCGGTTAATGTGTGATTTTTGTGTGAAATGCTTAGAATGTTTTGATCACCTATGTAGTGGCTGAACTGTGCACAATTTATGATTGATTATGTGATGCCATGTTGTGTGCTTGGTGTGACCAAATGATGAGATGCTTGGTGGGCCTTAACCATGTGTAAATTCTATTGGCTCAATTGTGTGATTTTGTGCACCAATTAAGTACCATGGCTATTTTGAGTGAATTGCATAAGTGAGTACGTTATGACACTAATTGAGCATGTTACGATATTTATTAAGTGTGTGGTCAAGTGAAGTTGAATGCTCAATGTAGAAGTCTAGGTGCCCGAATGTGATTGTTATGGTCATGAACATACATACCAAGCATTGGCATAGCATGTGCATCTTGTAAGTATGCACGAGTGACATGAGCGTGTGATTACCTAATAGCCCTGATGCGTTTTACGCGGCGTTCAGATAATAACTGGTGAGTGAATGTGCGATTACATGAGACCTTGATGCGTATTACACGGATAGCGAACCGTCTTGATGCGTTTTACACGGGACGATGCTCGGATTACCGGAAGATGACCAGACTGATGCATTTTACGCCGGTTAAGTGTCATGAGCTTGATGCATTTTACGCAGGCCGGAGATCGATCTCAAGATAATGGACCTGATGCGTTTTATGCGGGTCGGTGAAATTGGCAATTACAAGTGTGCAGGAGTGCAAGTGTGCGACGTGCATCAATGACGTATGAATATGAGTGTGAGCACGAGCATATGCATTTTATGCGTCGCGACTGATTAATAAGCGCATGTGTGATGTGATTGGATTTTATGACATTATTGCAAATGTGTATAATGCATCTAATATGCAAGGTCAAGTATCACTAGATTTGGGCCTGAGGGCCTGAGTCACTTAGATTGATCTGTGTATTGTTTGGTGTCTATCGGGAGGTGCATGTTAGTCTAGCTTAGATTTAGGGAACCTACTCGCTGAGATTTATTCTCACAGTTGTTCAAACCCAAATTTTCAGACCCCTGACCTTGAGATGCCTCCAGTAGCATTTCGTTTTGGGATTCCTCTCTAGATAGATGTGTAGGAGTCGGTGTACCCCGCAGGGAATGGGGATTTTTGGGTCAGATATCTTTCCACGGTTTGGGTTGAAGCGGGCAAAGATCTTAACCAATCTCACAAGTATATAGCATGGTGTATTAAGGATTAGGAGGGGACCTATAGACCTTTCAGATCTTTTGAAGTTCCGTTGACGGATGCTGGGGATCTTGAACCCCAGTGTCCCGATGGGACACTGGCGAGCCCTGACCATATGCCGGAGGACGAGGAGCCTGTACCCATGGAGCAGGATGTGGAGCTGGAGGACGAGGCCGAGCCGATAGATTCTGAGGATGAGTCAATGGGGGCCGAGTTCGAGCAGGATTCCTCAGACTTCGAGATTGAGATGTCGGATAGCTCTTCCGAGTCATCGGGATCCGACTCGGACTGGGTCCCATAGGTTAGCCTTAGTCCTAGTTATGAGAGGGCCAGTGCCTTTTTGACTAGAGCCCTTTTAGTGTTAGTAACTTTAACCGCTCGGACCACTTACCCCTTTTTGTCAGTAGTGGCCATTGACCTGCTTTTGATCTTTTTGAGTGTGGGCTGTATATGAATATTGTATATGATTCCCGATGTCAATGAAAGTGTATATTTGTTCATGTTGGTTGTTGTGTGGTTATTCTTGGTTATGTGGTTTAAATTTGTTCGGATATTGTATTGCTTCCGCGTGTACTCTAATCTTTGTGTTAGGCGTTAGGTCAGCGACACGTCCTAGGACGTTGCACTCGAATCGACCCTTGTGAGGGATGTGGCGATCCATAGGCGTGGGGCGTGACAACCAGGCCGCTGCCCTTGCTCGTGGCTGAACAGCCAAGCCGCTGCCCTTGCCCGTGGCCGAGTAGCTCGGCCGCCTGCCCAACTTGCTAGCCACTGCCCTTGCCTGTAGCCGAGTCACCTGGTTGTTGCCCAGCCATTGCCCAGCTGTTGCTTAGTCATGGCCCATTCGCCTAGGCCACTCACCCGACCATGGTCAAGAGTCCCAAGCGTGGCCAAGGATCGTGCCGAGCTGTGGCCGGTCACCGTGCTCATTGCGCCTTCACCCACGTCGAGCCGCCACTGTTCCCTCTAACCATTTTGGGGCCCTTGCCGATTTTCCCTGGGCAAAACTTAGATAAGTGACTCTCTAAACCCTACTTAGTACTTTTGGTACTATACATACTTGTTTAAGGTTTGTTTAGTGTCGGTATGTTGGCTAAGTTAGGGCCCGATTAGAGGATCGCATGTGGCTAGTTCTTAGACTAAATTGTGGTGATTTTAGTGGTTAAATAGTGATTGTGCATGGCTTACGTCCAGTCCATAACTCAAAAGGAGTCAGTAGAACAGCTTTAGTAAGTACACGATTTAGAATGTACAAAGCTATTTTCAAAACTTCACCCCAGAAAATACTAGGTAAATTTGTCCTACTGATCATACTCCTCACCATATCCACAAAAGTGCGATTGCGCCTTTCGGCTATACCATTTTGCTCATGACTCTTAGGCATAGTAAACTAAGCCACTATCCTAGAATCCTCTAAGTATTTGGCAAATGGCCCCTTAAGCTGTTCGACATCGCTATGCTTGCCATAATACTCTCTACCTCGGTCAGATCTAATAACGTTTATGACATTTCCCAACTGTTTCTCGACTTCAGTCCGAAAAATCTTGAACTTGTCAAGAGATTCAGACTTTTTTTTAATCAAGTACAAATAGCCATATCGAGAATAGTCATCAATAAATGTGATGAAATAAAAATTTCTACACAAGGTTGGCGTATAGGGTCCACTTATGTCAGTGTGAATGACCTCCAGCGGGTCAGAACTTCGGACTGCAGTTTTCTTTCTTATCTTGGTCATTTTACCTCTACAACAGTTTACGCATGTCTCTAGGTCATTTTTAAGAGCAGGCAGAATGTTAGTCTTTATTAGCCTTTCTACTCTATCCTTAAAGATATGACCAAGCCGTTTATGCCACAATGCATAAGATTATTCTTTAGGCAGTAGTCTTTTGGAAACAACCTTTTCAGCCGTATAAGCGACATATATGTCATTGGGAAACAAACACAATCTGTATAATCCGTTGAACACATAATAGCACCCAACCTTATTTAAATTAAAAAACAAAGAAATAACATTATTCTTGATTTCAAAAGAGTAACCATACATGTCCAAACATGATACAGAAACTAAGTTTCGTCTAAAAGAAGGTACATAAAAAGTATCTCTCAATATTAATCTAAAACCAGAGTCTAGAATCAAAATAACATTTCCCACAAACACAACATTGACTTTCTCGTTGTTTCCCACAGTGAGTTTTGACTCATCCTGATTTGGTTTCCTCTGATTTATGAATCCCTGTAGGCTCACATTTGGATAACCAAGCTTTAAATTTTCCACAGTCCTTCTTTATGTGACCTTTCTTCTTACAAAAGAAACAGTGGTCACCATCCCTTTTGAAAGATATTTTCTTTGGACCCATATTGTCAGATTGACTGGTAGTGCCATGAGTACCTTTATGAGTACGATTTCTCAACTTATTATCCTTCCTTTTGTGGGAACTAGAAACATATAAGGCTAAATGCACTTTTTCCTTCTTAAATTTCTCTTCCCCTACCACCACCCTTGTTATCAAGTCATTAACTGACCAAGTCTTATCTTGTAAATTGTAATTTATCTTTATAATCCCAAAATCAGGTGGAAGGATGTTTAGGGCTTCATGCACAATGCAAGTATCAGAAATGAAAACATTAAAAGCTTGAAGCTTCGTTTTTAGGTCTACCATCCTAAGGATATAATCTCTAACCCCAGCAGTACCATCATATTTTATATTGAAAAGCTTTTGAAAAAGTGTACCAACCTCAGCATTAGATGAAATGCGGTTTCTAACCTCTAAGGCTGCCATCATTTCTTTAGCAGTATAGTTGGCTAGCAAACCACTTTTCAAGTGTTCTTGACTGGATTTCTTCATTGTCAATAAGCAAATCCGATTACTCTTTTCCCAGGCCGCATAGTCCATTTTATCAGCTTCAGTATAGTGGCTATAATATCTGCTAGCTTATCCTTTGTAAGAGCAATGTGAACATCGGCCAGCTCCATTCCAAATAGAAAATCTTCTTTCCATTTCTTAAAGTTCAACCCAATAAGAACCTCAATAGAAATGGAATTGCCATTTACAAAAAATGTGACTGGAAAACAAACAAACAATACAATCAGTATCATGTGAGTACTTATCTAGAGAGTTACATACATCATCACATAATCACCTTTAGGCAGAAAATATGACATGCAGTTGTATACTCTCCACATGACAGCGGCCATGAGAGCATGTTCTAATTTTTCATGAAATCACCACTTTTGGGTGTATGAACCACTAAGATCAATCATTTCTCAAGCACATGCTATACATGTACCCCTCCATAAACCAATACAAGATCACATCTTTTGGGTGTATAATCACGCAATAGAACATAAGACATCCCACCACAATATGAGACCGATATTTCGCAAACCCAATCAAGTGTACTACTTTGGCGGTCACTACCCAACTGAATCCTTGAAAATCTCTCATACCAGAGATATGAACTTTATGTATCACATTCACTATATACATGTAATGCTAGACGTAAAGACAATGGCATATGTCTATGAAATTACATGTTATGCTAATTATACTGTTCCATTCATTGATAGACAATGAATTATACTCTACATAATCCTTATGTGGTGATATACATGTGAACTACCATATGTATTTCCGAAACCATAGAGAAATACAAGAAAATGGGCAAAACTACCCTAAAAATATGAGTATATAGGGTTCTATACGTATTTTCACATTTGTAAAAGCTTCAAACATATCAAATCAATATACCACAATGTAAAGAATCTCGATACGAGCGCGTCAGTATCAAGAATGTCCAAAACGGACATCGAGCACACCCTCACGCGTTGTCGGAAGGCGCGGCGCGTGTGCGTGTGTTCAGCCAGTCAAACCGATCTGAACAACTGGTCCGACCGGTTGACCGGTCGGTTAACAACCAGGTCGGGTCAGGATCCGGTTCGAGTCACGACCGAGTCGGGTCAAGATCCAATTCGGGTCATGACCGGGTTAGGGGTTCTGAATCTGGGTCAGGTCAGGATCTGGGTCAATTCCGAATCCGTGCTCTTGCTAACGTCAACCTGCAGTTACCGGCAAAAAAATGCACCAGTTCGGCACGGTTGCGTGTGAAGGCATATGCAGCCTCGTCCGATGACGTGCCGCCCGTCAATCTTCTCATCTTGACGAGTAAATTCCGAATATGTAATAAAATTTTACATTCATCCAACAAAAAATTTCGAAAATAGGTAAAAACCTCTCGGACATAACGAAAACGGTCCTAATCCGCATGTTTCGATTCTAATATATGGAATGCTCTAATACCACATGTTGGCCATGAAAATGGCACGCCTAAGATCACCATAATCAGAAATTGAAACAACATACGAGAGAAATTGTCGATTCGCATACCTGGTTTGGAATCCATCGAACATGATGCGGAATTTGCGACGGTTTCCGAATACAAACTCAAGTGCTTCTCCTCTATCCCCTTCATTAGAACACTGGCCTAATAAAATTGTCACTCACGAGAAGAAAATTCTCTCTAGATCCGTATGTGAGTCAAATTGTGTATCATCAGGTTAGGAAATGGACTTAAGCGCTATTTATAGAGTTTTCGACTAATGGCCCTCTCATTATGGGTCGGGCCGTACTCAGCCCACACCAACCAGCCCCCTCTCATTATGGGCCGGGCCGTACTCAGCCCACACTAGCCAGCCCTATATTAGACTTATTAAAGACACATATATTTTACCTTTATTAGACCAAACTAATTCAATTAATTTCAATTAATAAAGCCCATATTAGGAAATTCTTACATTGTTCTCTCAGCTTGCTAAAATGCCAGTTTCAAAGAACGAACATTCAAGCCAAACAAGAGAAATAGTCATTCCATTTCACACATAGTCCATTTAACTAAACACGACATAAGTGAACCCCAATATCGTAATTACAAGCATGTTATTCTTTTTTTTCTTTTTTTGTTGTTAGAACAAGTATATGATTCTTTAAATGGCCTTAATATTGATATATTGGCGTCCCAAACGAAATCCTACCCAATGCAATGCAGGAATCATGATGGAAACAGATGAATCGACATAAGACAACATATACACATCGTTCGAAATTTTACGTACTTAAGATTGATCTAACCTTATGTACACCATGTGGCATGGTATGATAGGCACATCCCGTGTTCGATTTCAGGGGTAGATCACACTCTCACTTTCACTGGTAATTGCTACTGCCGTCCTAATTGAAAAATTAAGAAAATATCTCAATTTGTCAAGATCACTTCTTTCTATTTTTCTAATTTATTTTAATTTGAGAAGAACTAGTTCCAGGTTCATTGATTTTGTTTACAATTTCAATCTCTTCAGATTCTCTCGTATGTTGGTTTTATGAGAAAATTGTTTAAAAAGTCCTAAACTTAATTTGCGTTATAATACTTACATTTTACACCCAAAAAAAAAGTCCTAACCTAAATTTATTAGATGGTGGTTAATTCAGTCCTAAACATTTCAGTTATGTCAATTTAGTCATAAAAGTTTTGACAACTTGCCAAAGTCTTAAACCTTTCAATTGTATCAATTTAGTCATAAATATTTTGATGATTTGTCAATTTATTCCTAAATCTTTTGATGATTTATCAATTTTAGTACTTCCGGCCAATTTAGATTGGAAATTGCCAATGTAGCGGTCTAGTCAGTACCAACCATATTATGTGACACGACCATCGCTGACTTGGATAATTCATCAATTTTTTTTAATTTTATGATTTCTTTATCTTTTTTTCCCTTTTCTTTTATGATATTTTTCTTTTTCTTTTTCTTTTTCTTTTTCTTTTTCTTTTCTTTTTCCATTGCTAGGCCTCATCTACGGCTAGCATAGGCGAGGGTCATCCTCGCCGGTCACGAGCGAGGGACGTTCATGCTTGGGCTAGCTAGCAAGGTTTGCCCTCGCCGAATCTCCCCTTTTTGTGTCATGTTTAATTACATGACACAAAATTTTGAGAATTATTCTTTCATTTGTCTTTAGGGTAGCTATGTAGGGTTTGAAAGGCCACAACTTCCCTGGAACTGGAAGAGCAAGTTATCCAGTTCCCAGCCATTAGTTACGTGGTCTATAGCAAATTGTCACTCTCCAAAGCGTGATTGGTTGACCGTTTCAAGTCAGATAGTTAGCCAATATTTCAAATTATATGTGATCAAAGCTGAGTTGTGAAAAAAAAAAAAGATTACCACATAAAATTCGAATGGATATATATATAGATATCTCCATTGGGCAACATGTAGGTCCCTATACAAAAATGAAAGAAAGTTCATTGAAGTTAAAAGATCAGCAGGAGCGATAGAGAAAGTTTCTTGGCCGAAAAGATCTGCAGCAGATCTGATGGGGTCATGGGGCGTTCCTAGCTTGCTGTTCTTGGTGCACGTCAACATTGAATCGCCTCTAAGTGTGGTCCAGCTTATTTGGCCGTGATTATGAGTTGGGAACTGGTGGTAGTCGAATTCACCAAAAACAATTTCTACTCTCTAAATCACAAATAAATTGTACTTAAGGTGAGCAGAGTCGAATCTACAGAAATTGACAAATTGTTAATTCTTTGAAAACCAAGTAAACAATAAAAGCAAAACTAAACAGGGGGGTTTATGCAGAATAGACTTAAATAAAATAAGCAAACAAAAATTAAAGAAAATCATATTATAACATCTAGCAAAGGTAATCTCATTCAAGTTCGGAAGTTGATCATTGAATCAAATAATTAATCTCAAACACTGCAATAGACTGATTGTGGTTGTTGAAATGCTTCTAACAACCTAATCTTTCCTTAATATTAGATTAACCAGACACATGCCTGTGATTAATCCCTTATTGACGAATAACCCCGACATGCGCTAAGGATTCAATTCGCTAATGACACGAAAAATAAGAAAAACCCAACCTTAGCCAATAAATCACACGCGTAACTTATTCAAGCTAGATCATATATTCTCAAAATACAACTTGAGAATCTAGTTTTAATTAAGTCATATTATTTGCCATTATTATTAAAACACCTAAACAATTATGGGTTTGGGTATTTCAATTGGCAAACTATCACCCTGTCAATTGCACAACGAGTTCTTATTGTAACAACTAACAAAGCAATGGTAAACAATAAAACAGAGATTATATAAATACTGCAGAAATTAAGAGGGAGAATTAAGTTTAGATTTCACAACTTGAATGAACTTGAACTTTGATAATCCTTTGCTAGATTAAAAAGGAGTTAGCCACACATGGCTACAAAATGCGCAAAAGAGAAGATAATATGTTTCTAAATTTTCTGGAGTCCCCTCTCCTCTTGCGTTCAACCTGTTAAATAAAAAAAGAAAGTCTAGAAAAAGAAATTCTATCCAACATGGAAAGAAGAAAAAAAAAAGCAAAATCTTCTCCCTAATGTCCCTAATTAAGAGTCCTATTTAAGTACAAAAAATCCTCCACAATCAAATCTGGAAAATATGGAAATTAATGGCCAAATCACGTCCTCAAATTCTGCGCCAGCTTTACATCCGCGCGATCTTAAGCCGTGAACATGGATATTTGGAAAATAGATTTTTTACATACAGAATCCCAACCAATAGCTCAAAAACGTCCAAAATCTTCGCAATTGCATCATTCACCATCACCTAATCACAATGCATAAAAACAAATAAATTCCACTCTATTTATTCGAATATTTTCCCAAAATACCACAGAATATAATCAAAATATAAGTCAAATATACACATCATCAGGAATCGTCCGATTAGTTGATTTTGTTTCCCTTCTTGTGATAATGTGGGCGCGGATACATAACATAAGAAAAGGCATTCTTACCTCGTATAGCAATGGATTGATCAATCCTAGGTGCACATTAAGAATCTATTTACACTACACAATCATGAGATCATGCATTCCTCTAAATATCTAATACAATCATCACCCCATTCTCTTCAAGGGAAATTAGCCATCCAGTCTTAAATCTATTGTATGGATGTTAATTCAATCATAAACTTCTCAGTTATGCCATTTTAGTCTTAGACCATGATGAGCTGACTTGAACATTTTCCTAACCCTATATTTGCATTAGAAAAATGCGGTTTTTTCTTTTGTCTTTTTGGTTGTAATGACCAGATATCTGTTTTTTTTTCACCCTTTTTCTCCTAGTCTCACCGTTTCCTTCTTTAAAATTTGAAGACAAATGCTGACCCCATCCAAGGAAGATGAAAGAAATATGTCGTGTGTACTCGTGGTTGAGAAATTTTGGGATAATTATCAAAATAGTCATAAACATATTACATTTGTGCCAATTTAGTTATAAACATTTCAATTTAGCTAATTTAGTCTTAAACCTTTTGATAATTTTTTTTTTTGGTCGAACCTTTTGATAATTTGCCAATGATGTCTATCCGATCAATTTTAGCCGGAAATTGCTAGTGTAATCAAGTCCTTGTGCCTACATCTCTCGTTGCATAGAGAGTGAGGCATTCTCATTTACTTCACTTGGTTTTTAGCTGATTCCAATAAACTAATGGCGACTTCTCACATATAATTCTAATAAGGTTAATTGAGGTAAAATTAATTTTCCAATGTCGCGTAAGATAAGGTTTTGAGAGAGCCTCCACCGATTAAGGACCATTGGTCTCCAATTTGACATTATCTCTAAATCCATTTTCTCTTTGGGAGGGTTGCAACAATCCCACTCATGTAAACCTCTTAGGCCAAAATTTCAAGCACTATTTTAGTGGTACCTTCTTAACCCAAACTCTTGGGCCAAATTTAATTTAGTGAGTTCAATCCCCACTATATCTGGGGGTATTATATCTGGTGGCACTTTCTTAGGCCAAACTATTGGGCCAAAGTTAGGAAAAGTATAAAAAAAAGCCCTAAACCTACTCCACTTGTGTCAATTTAGTTCTAAACATTTCAATTGTACCAATTGAGTTCTAAAACTTAATTTTAATGATTAACCAATATAGTCCATCCAGCCAATTTTGATGACAAATCGCTAATATGGATGCAAGCCATCTTACATGACATGACCGGTATTGAAATAGAAAAATTTTAAAATATTTTTCTGAATTTTTATTGTTTTTTTATTTTCTTTTTTTTGGGTAAATATTTTTTTTATTTTCTTTTTATTTTCATTGTGGCCAACATTGGGGTCGCCGGCCACCCTCGCCCAAGCGAGCCCTTGCCCGGCGAGGGCTCGCTTGGGTGAGGGCTTGTAGGCCCTCACCCAAGGCCATTGTCCACAATAAAAAAATAAAAGAAAAAGAAAAAAGAATAGAAAATATATTTTAAAATTCAAAAAGTATTTAAAAATTATAAAATATATCCATATCAGCATCGGTCATGCCACATAGGACAGTCAGCATCCATGTCTGTGATTTCCAATCATAATTGGCCAGATGTACTATATTAGCAAATTATTAAAATATTTAGGATTCAATTGGTACAAATGAAAAGAGCAAAAGGATACTATCAGTGCCATAACTTGTGTACGTAAGTCATTTTGGTGTCAAAACTTTTTTTCGGATCACTTTAATACTAACTTTTTTGAAAAACGATCACTTTAGTGCCAATACTGACATGACTTGCCAGAAATCTTACGTGGCGCTTACATGGCTCGCTGGAGAGGTCCAGTTAGCATTAAAAACCAAAAACGACGTTGTTTAGTTCGCTGACATGTACTTTTTTTAAAAAATAAATTTAAATTATATTAAAATAATTAAAAAAAAAGGAAAATACCACCAAAAATCTCAAATTATGACACTTGTGATAATTTACCTTGAACTTTTTTTTGACACGAAAAATCCCAAACTATGCAATTTGTGACAAGTTTACTCTGAACTTTTTTTTGTGATACTAAAAACCTCAAATTATACTAATTGTGATATATTTACCTCACAACACTTTAATTCAAGGGTAGTTTCGTCTTTTTCCTTTTTTTATTTTTTTTTCTTTCTTCTCTGACGAGGGCAACCCTAGCCAGCGTCGGGCGAGATTGCCCTCGCCGGCGTCAGGCGAGGGCCGCCCTCGCCCGACTCAAGTGAGGGCTTCTCTTGCTGGCCCAAGCGAGAGCTATCCTCGTTGAATCTGGCGAGGGCGACTCTTGCCGGTGTCAGGCAAGGGTGACCCTTGCCGGTGTCGCCCTCGTCTGGGCTGGCGAGGGAAGCCTTCGCCGAATGCCGACGAGGGTTGCCCTTGCTTGGGCGAGGGAGGGCTACACTCGCTGGATCTAGCGAGGGTCGCCCTCGCCTGAGTCGGCCGGGGCGACCCTCGCCCGCCCAGGCGAGGGCTTCCCTCGCCCGATGTTAACGAGGGTCGCCCTTGCCAGATCCGGCAAGGGTAGCCCTCGCTTGGGCCGACAAGGGCAACCTTCGCCTGAGTCGGGTGACCGAAGCCCTCGCCCAGCTAGCGGTGGTTGGGTGGCGGCAAGCCCTTGCCTGCTGCTTCCCCTCGCCTAGTGAGGGGCCGGCAAGGCTTGGCCTCACCAGTGGCTGGCGGGGCAAGCTTCGCCGGAGGCTGGCGTGGTCGGCCTCGCCGGCCCTCTCCTTTGGCCGGTCGCTGGTTGCCGGACCGGCGACCAGGAAAAAGTTAGGAAAAAAAAAGATTAAAAAATTCAAAAAAGCCACATAATTTCCATGTGTACAAGTCAGACCATTTTTTTTTAAAATATAAATGCCACATCAGCTTTTTGGCTGAAATTTTGGCCGGAGTCGCTAAAGTGATATGTTTTTCTCCAATTTTGGCACTAAAGTGATCCAAAAAAAAGTTATGGCACCAAAGTGATTTCCGTACACAACTTATGGCACTTCTGGTGTCCTTTTGCCAAATGAAATGTGTGGGATTAAATCGGCACAAATACAATAGGTTTAAGACTTTTTTGGTATCTTTCCCAATTTGATTTAGTGAGTTCAATCACTACTATATCTAGTGGCACCCTCTTGTAATAGCAAGTTATAGGTACTCCTTTCTCTTGCCTAATGTAGCCTGACCAAAACTCTTAGGCCAAACTTTTTGAATGTATGAAAAAATCGGTCGGTAGAGTTTTTCAGTCTTGCAATTTGAAATATGTGGTGCAGGAAGGACAGTCAAATAACAGCACGATCATGCTCTCTTTTCCCTGATTTGTATGTTTCCTCGTGCGTATAAGTAGGACGGAGTGAATAAACGGGATCATTATGAACTAACAAGTAACCCCATCACATCATCTCTCAACCCGCTCTTTGAGGGACTCCCTCTATACTCATCCAAAATGGCCCTGTCAAGAGCAATCTTTGCTTCCTTACAAACTCCAATCGCTTCAAAAGGAAACTCTCAAGCAGACAGGATTAAGCATCTCCAAAATGCAAATTCTCTCTCCTCAACGAACAACATGTGGAGTGTTCCCTCACATCGAACCTTGGTTTCCACTCCTTTTGAGGACCATATTGACCCAACCGGAAAGAGAAGCTTTCCCATTGAGGTTTGCTTGTCCCTTTTTTCTCATATTTTGTACACCAACAATTAAAAGTTTCACTCGTTTGTTATCATATAACAATTAGAATCAATGAAAAACATATTGCTAGGTTCATCTTCTATTTGAATCTTGAAATGAAAATAAAGACACCAAATTCGTATTTTTTGCATTTTAGGATGATCTTCAAGGGCGGCACCGGAGGAGGTTAGAAGAAGTGAAGAGATTATTCAAGCGAGTAAGAGGAGATTCGCTTGAAAGTTTGGTAATGGTGGATGCTTTTCAACGCCTTGCCATTGACTACCGTTTTGAGGATGAGATTGAGGCACTTTTGCAAAGGCATTCTCTGATATCCACCTCTGAATCTCATTCTCATCACAACGATGCCAACGATCTGCATGAAGCAGCACTTCGATTTCGGCTCTTGAGGCAAGGAGGCTATCCTGTTCCTTCAGGTTAACGAAATCTCCTTCACTTGACCCAGATGACAAGAGGGAGGGGACACCATCTCTATTTGTTGTCCACTACCAATCAACGATATTTTTTTGGCTTTTCTGCATTTGATCAACAGATGTGTTCCAACGTTTTCTACACAAAATCAATCTCGGGACCGCGAAAAGGAGGCCAGAAGAATATGACATTTTAGGGTTGACAAGTTTATTTGAAGCTTCCCACCTTGCCACCGAAGGAGAAGATGTTCTTGATCAAGTAGGAGAGTTAATTGGTCTACACCTCCTCCGTGCATCGTTAGGCGACCGTCTTCAAGCTAGATTCGTGAGAAATTCACTTGCTAATCCGTTCCATAAGAGCCTGGCCAGGTTCACGGCTAATGATTTGTTGAGCAATTTTATTGGACATTCTTATAGCTGGACCAAGAATTTAGGGGAACTTGCCCGTTTGGACATGAACATTGTTAGATCCACGCATCAACGTGAAATCCTCCAAATCTCGAGGTACGTACACATGATCCAAACTTTCTATCTAGAGTTGTGGCTATAACTAGTTAGAGATATCAGGTGGCCCCCGATCGCATCTCCCTTAGATTCCTCAGTTGGTGACCAGCTTGATTAATACCTCTCATGTGTTAATCAGCTGGTGGAAAGACCTGGGCATGGCAAAGAAGTTGAAGTACTCAAGGGACCAGCCATTGAAATGGTAAATGTGGCCAATGGCCGTCCTCACAGATACAGGCTTGTCCCAGGAGAGAGTGCTCGTCACCAAAGCCATCTCAATGACCTACATCATCGACGACATTTTTGACGTTTATGGCACGATTGATGAACTCGCCTCGTTCACGGGTGTGGTCAACAGGTACAGAATGTGGAGTTTTACAACTTAAAGCGTCCGGGAAAGTCTTTTATTTTTGCATATACACAATAGTGTTCCTAGACGCCTGTTTATTTTCACAGTAGGCGAATACTCAAAAGTACATATACCATGGTCTCAAACCTATATGTGAAAAGAATATATTTCATATGATTTTGGAGTATGGTGTACTACGGCGCGCACAAACATTTCTTACGTAAGCGGTCCCGGATCATGTCGACACGTGCATGAAATTTCAAAACCCCACTTGTACAAAAATATTAGTACTTCACTTCCTGTGTATATTAGATAAATCCATGTTATCATGCATTAAATAGTTCCATTTCTATTGTTCTTTTGCTGATTTGATATTCTTGATCTCTCAGATGGGAATGTACTGAAAAAGATAACATATCAGACTACATGAGGATGTGCTTTCACGCTCTAGATGATGTTACCAATGAAATCAGCTTTGTAGTGTACAAAAATCATGGTGGAACCCATTTTGTTCCTTAAGGAAAACGGTACAATCTCTCTCTCTCTCTCTCTCTCTCTCTCTCTCTCTCTCTCTCTCTCTCTCTCTCTCTCTCTCTCTCCATATTTCTTTTACTTGTTTTTTTTTGGTAAGGAAATTTTCTTTGACTTGTTACTTTTTACTTAATCCAAAAAACATTGATTTTGTTGATAAAAAAATGATAAATGCGCTGGAAGTCCTAAAATTTTCAAAAAGTGCTATTAAGTCCTAAAAATTGTCAAGTTGGCGCAACCAAGTCTTTCTATTAACTCTATCTAAGTTGATAAATGGAAAATGTTAACAAGTTTTAAGACTTAATTGCACTAACTTGACAAGTTTAACTTGATTACACAAATTTGATAAGTTTTAGGACTTAATTGCATTTTTTGAAAGTTTTAATACTCAATTGCACTTTTTTGACAAGTTTTAGGACTTCTAGTACACTTATCCTTAAAAAAAACTTGAAACTTTTACAACATGCAAATATTGGCACGTATAAATCTTTTAATAAATACTGAAATTTAGATGATATTATAAACTTTTACAGCATACAAATACCGGCTCGCATTATTAATTGGTGTGCACTCATTTTTTATTTGTCTCCAATTAATGGCCAGTGGACGACTCTGATAAATGCCTTCTTGGTGGAGGCAAGATGGTTCGCCAGTGGTCACTCCCCAACAACACAAGACTACTTGGACAACGCGACTGTCAGCTCCGGAGTGCACGTTGGGTTGGTCAACATATTCTCTCTTGGGTGAGAGTATCAACCCGCAAAGTGTCAAACATTTGGAAAATATACCTGAAATTGTATCTTCCACGGCTTCTATTCTTCGTCTTTGGGACGACTTGGGAAGTGCCAAGGTGAGTGGTAATGTTATCACAAGATAAAAAACAGAGGAAGATTCTCCTTTTCTTTTTGGGTCTAATTGTTGGAAGTAATGGTTAATTCTAAATGGAAATTGATGGTTCGAGTGGTGAATAAGACTGAGCATATCAATTCCTTCGATGAAAGTAATAATATCTCGCTAGCGTGTCATTAGCACATGGTCTTCCTTTTTTCTGTATTTTTTTTTTTTTTTGACATTTTAGACCTTTGGGACTCATTTAAAGGACACACTGGTAGGGTGCTAGTGAGCAATTACCCTTTCTCTAACTTTTTTCATGTTTATGAGACATGTTTTGACCATCTTGTTGGTTCGTTCACGAGTTGACTGAACATTTCATGTATTGCCCTTTTTTTAACAGAGCTTCTCTCTTTTGGGGGGAATTCATTAATTGTCACTGTACTCTGGTCGATAATATTGTAATTGGATTATTAAATTCCGGTTGCCATGTCCCCGTATATGACTGCACTCTCATGTTTTTGCAATTTCTCTTCTTTCTCTTTCTTCTTCCTGAACTTTCTTTTTCCCCTCTTTTTGAGGATTATTCCACTAATATATGAGCAATGACAACGTTCACAGGACGAGTTCCAAGATGGCCGAGATGGCTCTTATGTGGAATGCTACAAGCAAGAATTCCAAGGCTCTTCAGATAAAGTGGCAAGAAACCATGTGAAGAAGATGATCTCAGAGGCATGGGAGAGACTCAACAAGGCATGCCTCTATTCTCACCCATCACCAAGTCCTTCACCCAGGCCTCCCTCAACATGGCCAGGATGGTCCCACTGATGTACAATTATGATGACAACCATTCACTCCCTCTCCTTGAGCATCACATGATGTCATTACTCTTCGGAGGACCTTCCTTTTAGAGGCTTTGCGTCTTTGTTCACAGAATTTAAACACTGGTATGGCTATTGCTTCTTGTTTCCACTAGTGCTGGATCGATCTAGTCGCAATCTAACCGGCACAATGAGTTTGCAGGATGATTTTCTCAATGCGTAAATGGAAGAAATCGTATGCATGTGTTTGTAACGAAAATGATGCGCAAGTGTACTACGTGACTTTGGGAGATTTTGGTCTCTATATCCAAACATATGACTGATTTTTACATGATGCTTGGCTATGAATGGGATGGACTTATCAAGGGTCCAATCGATAGGTATATCTACATTATTACCATGTGGCATGTTTACTTAATGAATATGCCAAGCAACTTATTATAAGACATATGTAACATATATTAAGCATGATTCTTTTTTTGGGGTCAAAATGTAAGTTTCATTAATAGAATTAGGGGCATCCCCATCTTTACAAATATAATTAATAATGCGAGAAAATGGAGATAGGAAGCCTTCACATAGTAGCGAACACAACATTTCCTGGGAAAGTATAAAATTTTGGTAGAGTGAAGCTCTACCTCTTACAACTTTATGCACCTTAGCCAAAATAATGTGAATATCAATTGACTTATTTTGAAAATTTCTGTAGTTAAACTCTATCAAAATGCAATATATTGTTGCTAAGAAAGAAACCTTGGAGAGCCTCACCCCCAAGTCTTTGCCTTTAGTAGCCTTGGTCAATTGTTGAAGTTCATCAATCCAATGTCCTAAAGAACGCCAAATCTCATATTGTGCGAGTATACTACACCATATACTTTTTAGTCCAATTGCAAAGAAATAATAAATGGTTCTATACCAGTCATATAGATATTACACTAGCTATCAACTGAAGACATCCATCGTGATACGGTTTTTGTTGTTGGTAGTCTATCCCTACAAACCAGCTAACCAATAAAATTGGGTTTGATATTACCACTGGTCCAAATTATGTCATGTCACTCCACAACCGGTCCCGCATGTATGAGTTCATCATATATCTCTGTGCAGCACTCACTTGAGCTAGAGATGGCCGAAGTTAGAGCTAGTCTCAACTTAAGAAGACCTCGCCAACTCTAGGCCATACTGCCATTGATGTCGAGCTGCATAATTGAAATACCTTTGCCTCTAGTGCTATGAACCCAACTAATTCCTAAGGAAGAGGACGGATAAGTGATGAGGTTCCAAAGTATGTGGTCTAGCAATACTTTGTTCCATAATTTCATGTCGAGCAGCCCTAGTCTCCCCTCCCTTTTAAGTGAGCAAACTACTTACCATTCAACTTTGTGCAATCTATGAACTTTTGCATTTCTTGCCCATAAGAATTGTCTTATCTTCTTCTCAACCGCGTAAATAGTTTTCTTTGGAAGTAAAACATTTGCATCCAGTAAGTGCATATGGGGACAATGATCGATTTGGCCAACTGGAGACATCCTACATAGCTTATATTTTTTATTCCCCATCCTTCTATTTTTGCAAAGATCTTGTCGATCAAACTCTTGCAATCTGCGTGAGTAAGCTTCTAGTAACAAAGGGAACACCAAGGTACCTGATAGGGAGATTACCTGTGGAGAAAGGCGTATGATCCAGATTAATGAGCTTTTCATCTTTGGTCAACCTAGAGAAAATAATTTGACATTTTTCTGGGTTAAACTACAGTCCTGTGAGAGCTGCAAATCAAGTGCATCAACAAGGCGAAGGATGAAATCTACATCCCCATGAGCAAATAAGAACAAATAATCTTTGAAGCACAAGTAAGTGATTCTTTGCATCTTATTGGGCCAACGGAACTTGACGGAAGATGCATCAACTTTCGTACGGATATAATCCTGTTAGAATTTTGCATAACCAAGACAAAAAGATATAGAGACAGTGAATCACCTTGCCGTAGCTCATTAATGCTATCAAAGAAGCCAACCTATTCGCCATTGAAGTTAACTAAAAATCTTGGCGTAGTGATGCACTAATTTATTAGATCAACCAAGTAATAAGGTGTATTTATAGCTTTAAGAACCCCAATTACTGCATCCTATTTTACTATGTCATAAGCTTTCATGAGATCAATTTTTATTGCCACATTGTATCTTTCCTACGCTTATGGTAGTTGTGTAAGAGTTCTTGGCACAGTAGAGTATTCTCCACAATTTGTTGTCCCTTAATGAAAGGAGTTTGGTTGAGGCCGACGACTGAAGGGAGAATGTAACTTATACTTTTTGCAAGTGACTTTGATATGATCTTATACAAAATATTACAACATGAAATGGGTCTGAAATCCTTGAAGCAGTATGAATTAGGAACCTTCAGTACAAGAGAGATAAATGTAGAATATATAGATTGCAACATTTTTTTTAAGAAGAGAATTCCGTGATAGCATCCTCAATGTCTTGCCTTATGATGGGAAGCCCTTTTGTAGAACAAACTATTAATTCTGTTTGGACCCTGTGCTATGAAGCCATTGAAATCCTTGAGGACTCAAAGAATATCTACTCTTTAAAATTCTGGTAAGGTGATTAGAGCATTAGCATATTCATAAAATGAAGATGCATACCTCTCGTATGGGATACAAGTGTACCTGGAGTTGCCAAGAATATGCTGGTAATAATAGTTGTATCCCTAAGAACTCCCTCATCAATAATAATAGTTCCTTCATCAAGTAAGAGATGATTAATTCCTGTGCACTGCACTTCTCCACATCATTGAGGTGAAGAAAATCTTACTGTTGTTGTCACCCTCCTTGATCCGTAAATTTCTTGATTTTTGTTTGAGCAGGACTTCTTCAAATTTACTAAGAGCAAGAAGCTCTTCCAATTGTGCCTTTTCTTCAGCCCGAGTGATGGAGCTGCAAGGGTCATGCGCAAGCTTCTGTTGAATGTGTTGTAGGCTGTTCCTAGCTTCCTTGACCTTCAAACGTGGTTCACCAAATTGAGATTTATTTAGGCACTTGAGTTATCGTTTAAGTGCTTAGAGCTTCTTCACCACTCTAAACATTTTGGACCCTCTAAATTCCTGTTGCCAGCAAGTAAAAACCTTAGGCAAGAAATCAGTGCTATCGGTCCAGAAATTAAAGCTAGCGCCCCAAAATTTTGTAAACGATATGCCTGGCGTGAACTCATGGATGGAAGAATTGCTAGCAGTGGCAAACAGAGAGCGAAGAATTGTTCAATCTGTGCACCAGAAGGAGATTCACCAAATTAATAAGTGAGTAACTAATTAATTACTTACCCAAACTTATGCTCAATTGAAGGACAATAGATGACCAACATCCAATAAAAGATGGGCTTTTAGCTGTTGTCCCTAATTCAAGTGAATCAATGCAGAAATCACAGATTGAGTTATGACTTAAACAAGTTTGGCCAAAAAATATTAGAAAAATGATTGACCCTAAATTTCCATTTTCTCTAACTGAGTAATTTGTTTCAAGTATATGAGTATATTATTATGCACTCTTGATATAGATTTTCCTCATGCGTTTCCTATATTTCAGGTGGTGGAAAGAGTTGGAATTGGGAGAGGAGATGAAGTTTGCTAGAGACCAGCCACTAAAATGGTACATGTGGTCCATGGCAATTCTCCCAGATCCAAGATTGTCTGAGCTTAGGATTGAGCTCATTAAGCCCATCTCTCTCGTGTGCATTATCAATGTGACATATTTGATGTCCATGGCACGATCGATGAGCGGATTCTCTTCACAGTAGTCATTAGAAGGTATACAATCCCATTTTACCTATTATGTCGTGACGATTACATTGACAAAAAAAAATCTGCATTAGACATTTATATTATGCTGCCAATTTAAATATTTCTTGTAATTTTTTTCCTTCAGATGGGACAATGCGTGTGCTGAGCAGGTCCCACAGTACATGAAAATATGCTTCAAGGTTCTCAGTGATATTACAAATGATTTTGGCAACATCATCTTTAAGAAGCATGGATGGAACCCCACAAGATTCTTGAAACAGATGGCATTGATATAAAATTATTATTGTTAAGGACCTCTGTCCACAACCATGTTGCTAACTCCTATCTCATCTCTAAATGAGCTTCACTTAATTGAGATCCACAACACTTAACCAAAACTCAACCTTGATCATATCCTCATCCCTTTGTCCACTCTGTCTCACCACACTCCAATACTGTGGTCGTCATTTTGAGGTTTGTGTTCACTTCTTCAAACCAAAGCCACAAAAACCAATTGCCCTCTTCATCATCGTCGAGTTTCAGTTGATCTTTTCTAGAATTCCTTATACTTCCATGCATGGAGATCTTACCACTGATAGGGCAACTCTCTCTCTCTCTCTCTCTCTCTCTCTCTCTCTCTCTCTCTCTCTCTCACTCATACACACTCACACACAAATCTTGTCGAGGTCTAAGTGCTTCTGTCAAGATCTTGTAACCTCTCTTTCTCTCCCACACACACTCACACACAAATCTTGGCGAGATCTAAGTGCTTCTATCAAGATCTTGTAGCCGTGGACTAGCTTCTTAGCAATAAAATGGAGCTCAGGACAGCATTAAGCTGCCTTACTGGCAGAGAGAGACAGAGATGTAAGCCACAAATACAGCACCCAAGATCTCTATAACTAGAATCTAGAACACATATAATCCAGTAAAAGAGATTTACGCACCTGATTTGGTATCCATTATTCTTGATATTGAATAGCGACGATCCTCAGTGTAAGTGCTTCTTTTCTATTACCCTCTATATTAGTGGCTCAATGAGACTACCCCTTACAATAGTAATTGCTCCTTATGTGAGATTCTTTGTGCATCAAGGTTAAAAGAGAGGCTTGAATACTATTTATAGAGTTTTAAATCAGGCTCTCTCATCATTGGTCGAGCCTTACTCGGCCCACACTAGCCAGTCCCATATTAGATTATTTAGGAATATTTATATCATACCTTATTAGACCAATCTCGTAAAACGGTAAATTACAATCTCGATTAATTTAGTCCACATCAAAAAAACTCTTACAAGGGAGATTCCCTAGTGTTCTGTCATTTATGACTACTAGGAAAGCTCAATAAGCACACGATTTTGATTTACGATTACATTTTAGATATATCATTGATCAGTCGCATAACATTTGATGTTGCATTGGGCGAATTTGTGCAATGCATTTATGGTGGAGTTTCAGTGGAACGCTTCTGGGAAAACTGCCAAAGGCAGATGATTACTTGATGGATGGGACTATCACTTCGGGTGTGCCCTTGGTGCTGGCTCACCTGTTCTTTCTAATGGGCCAAAACATTGCCAACCAAAGTATGGATTCAAAGAAAGAAGAGGTGCCGCTGCCAAATGCAATTTTCTTAATCGCTAAAATTCTTCGCCTTTGGGATGACCACGGATGTGCCCAGGTAAACTAGTCAACGGTTTTGCGCCAGGCAATATTTGGGTTTTATTCTTCTTCTTTTTTTGGTAAGGAGGTTTTATTCTTTTTTGATTCGTGTTTTGTTATTATTTTACTGATTTAATTATTTTTATTGGGGGATTCGATTTCCTTGAAGGATGAGAATCAAGATGGCTACGACACGTCATATGCGGAGTGCTATTTGAGAGAATTTCATGGCTCTTCGAATCAAAGCGTGAGAGAGCATGTGATGGAGTTGATATCGAAATTGTGGAAGCTGCTCAACAATGAATGCCTCTCTCCATGTCCGTTCTCTGTGCCTTTCCGCGAAGCTTGCGTGAATGCTGCTAAAATGGTTTCATTGATGTACAACTATGAAGACAAACATGGTCTTGGACTCCTCCAAGACCATATGAAGTCGTTGACCTGGGATCACGAGACACTTTAGCATCATTTTTCATGTTTTCATCTTTCATGCTTGTTGGATTACTTCGGTATAATGTACTACAGGTCACCTAAACTTGCAATAAAGTTGCCTTCTTTTTCTAAGTAGTTTTGTTTTCTAGATATATATTGTTTTAAGTGTTTTTCCATGAGGAGAAATACGGGCCGGTTCGGGATTTATTTGGGCGTGAGCTTCTCAGGCCAAAAGATGAGAAAATAAGAAACAAAAAGGGAGAGGAAGAAGATGGTGAGATTGGCATGAGATGAGAAGGAAGGGGGGGGGGGATGTCTTATTTATAGAGAGTTTGGAAGACACTAGAAACCCTAGAAAACGTTAGAGCTAAACCAATAAGAGAAGGCCTCTTAGTCAAATTTCATGATGGACTTCACTTAATGCCATTAATGGACTTAAGCCAAAAGGAATGATGAAGAGGCCAATGCTTATCCTCTTCTTATTGGCCCTCTCTCTCTTTCCCTTTCTCACGGCTTCTCTCTCTCTCTCTCTCTCTCTCTCTCTCTCTCTCTCCTTGGCCGAATGGCCCTCTAGTTCGGCTCCCTTGGCTTGGCCAATTAATGTTTGTAATTATGAAAGGAGTCCCTAAAATCGAAGCTCAATTAAGGCATGTTATCATGATAGGGACTCCAAAGTCAAGGTCATTAATTAGGCTTCTTGAACAAGCTTCATTCTTGGCCATTCATTTCCAAACTTTGGCTTCAAGTTTTGATTTTTCTAGAATCATCCAATTCCAAGCTTGCTTTTCTCTTTCAGTTTCTCCCTGACCCGACCTCCAATCAAAACATAACATGTCTCATATGAAAGCTCAGAACGTGTACTTTAAATCACCAAAAGACATCAAGTCAAAATTCCAACATTCTCATATAGAAAATGCTGAATCTTTAAAATCTGATAAAACCGTACAGCTTTGCATTGTTCATGAAATTGGACTTGAAAATATAGTAAATGGACTCTGAAAATTCTCAAATTTGAATATTTCATAAATAAGGCATTAACAAACATTTTTCATGGGGAGCACGAAATCTGAATCTCTCTGTAAACACTATTTTTAGTAGCTCAAAAACAGACTAAAAACAGTTTATTGGAATAGAATTCTTGTTTCTAAAAGTAAGCTCTGTCCAGAATCCAAATCATCTCGAAAAATTCCTAAATTTATTTACGTTATATAAAAAGAAGTTCTCAACAACTTTTATGAAAGAAACTTTTCCAAAATCGTTCCAAAAAAACTTATAAAAAATAAAGAAATGGTGAACATCACCGAAATACCCATTTTGGACAGTTTTACACGGTCCGGAAATGAAGTTGTCATACTACTCATGTCAAGTCCAAAAATTCTGAAATTAAAGTATGTAAAACTTTATGATATTTGGAACAACTTTTAAGATAAAGTGTTTGGCAATTCGGATCACAAAAGTCTCCATAAAAATAAAAAAAACAAAGGGGTACAAAGGATCCAAAATAGGATTTTCCAAAACAAGAGTAAAAATTGGCTCTGATTGGAAAATCACCAAACTTAACTCATAGCCATTTTTCATAGACTAAAATTTAGGATGTTACACCATTCACCCTCAGTTTGAAGTTTACAACTATGCTCTCTCTCAAATGAATGGTGCATGAGACTACTTGTGTATAAATTTATTTTATACTAAAGGTGTATTCTATAATTATTCTTTAAGTATTTATGACATTTTCCAGTGGTTTATGACGAATTGTCGTAAGCATTATAAATTTTTTTCAGATATTACATTATATATATTTACAGTGTTTTGAATTGGAAAAATTATCCAAAAAGTCATAAATCAATTACATTTTTGTTAATTTAGTCCTAAATATTTCAATTTTGCCAATTAAGTCATAAGTTTTTTGTATTTGTGTCAATTCAGTCAATTTGACCAATTTTAGCTAGCCAGCGTTGACCGTTTGGCCAATGCTGTGGAAATTTTTTTTAATATTTTAATATTTTTTGAAATTTTTTTGTTATTTAAAAAAAATTTCCTATTTTTCTATTTTTTTCTTTTTTTTCCCCCTTCTTCCCTCTAGCTAGGTGGGGACCTCGCTGGCCTTTGCCAAAGCTCGCCCCCACCAAACACTGGCAAGGGCAAGCCTCACCTAGACAAGGCGAAGTTGACCTTGCCGTCACTGGCAAGCCTCACCTAGACAAGGCGAAGCTGACCTTGCCGTCACTAGGTCTCCTTCACCCAGTGACAGTAGGGTTGGGCTCGCCTTGGCTAGATCTGGCGAGATCAAACCTCGCCTAGCCATGGCAAGGCCGACCTCCCTATTGTTGAGTGAGGCTTGACCTCGTCCAACTAGGGGTGGGTAAGTTTCGCCAGAGGCCAAGAAGGTCGACCTCATTGGCCAAAGGGTAGAAGGCAGAAAAAAAATAAAGAAAAAATTTATAAAAAAATTCGAAAAGAATTAAAATATTTAAAAATTGCTACATCAGTGTTGGCCAGACGACATCCACATCAACGCCAGCCAGTCAAAATTGGCCAGATAGACTGAAATGACATAAATGCAAAAAGTTGAGCACTGAATTTGCAAAAATGCAATAGATTTAAGACTTTTTGGATAATTTTCCCATTTTGAACTTCGTAAGCCTTTGAAGAACATAATTTTTCTTTTAGAAATTAGAATAATTAAATGTATACTACGTTTTTCATTGAGTTATGATGATAAACAATGTAAACCATAGAGATTTAAGAAACTTAAATATTTATGACCTTTATGAAATACATTTCGACGAAAACTAGTAAGGCTTTGTAAAACAATGTGAAATATTGAAATTAAAATATCAAAATATTTGCGACATTTTGTAACTCATCCATCACCTTATGAAAAACCACTACAAAAAAACATCTTCTTTCTGATGAAATTTCCAACGAAAAATTTGGAAAAATTCATTGGAAAACGAATTTCCAAAGAATTTTCCAATGAAAAAAAATTTGTTGGCAATTCATCGTCGCAAATTTTTCTAATGAAAAATTTCAACTTTCGTTGGAAATTTGCAACGAAATTTTTTTCGTTGGAAAATTTGTTGAAAAATTCGTGGCTAAATTCGTTGGAAAAACTACAAAAAAAAAATTTTTTTTGGTCCAAAAATCGTGGCAAAATTAGTCGGTAATTTTTTTCTATTAATCAATTTTTTTTTGCCAGTGAGCTCGTCAGCACTGGCGAGGGCCAACCTCGCCGCCGGCGAGGGTCAGCCTTGTCGTCAGCGAGCTCGAGGTCGCCCAGATATGGGCGAGTTCTGGGCAACCTCGAGATCGCCGGCCATGGCAAGCTCAGCCCTCACCATGGCCGGCGAGCTTGAGGTCGCCCAGATCTAGGCAAGTTCTAGGCGAGCTCGAGCTCCCCGGCCATGGCGAGCTCGGCTGCCCTCGCCATGGCCGGCAAGGGCCAGCCTCGTCGCCGGCGAGCTCGAGGTCGCTCAGAACTCGCCCAGATCTAGGCGAGCTCAAGCTCGCTCGCCATGGCAAGGGCTTGGCTCACGGCGGTTGTCCTCAGCCTCGTCGCTAGGAACGCGACGGACACCGCCCCCTTTATTGGCCGGATGCTCGGCGGCGGCGGGGGGAGCTTGGGCCCGGCGGTGGAGCAGTGCCTCAGCGAGAGCGCCGACCAGTATGCGGATGCGATGAAGCAGGTGGAGGCGTCGATCGCGGGGGAGAGAGAGAGAGAGAGAGAGAGAGAGAATGTATAAATTGAGAATCGTTGCGAAATTGCCCAAGTAATGAGCGCGAAAATGTTGAATAAGGAAGGAGTAGGGTTTTCGTTGCAAAATTCGTGGAAAATTTCCCACGAATTTTGCAACGAAAATTGTACACACTAAAATACTTGCCGGGAAAACTGAAATTCGTGGGAAAATTCGTTGGAAATTTCCAACGAATTTTCCCACGAATTTAAAAAATGCCGAACAATATCGGGTTTTTTTGAATTCGTTACAAAATTCGTTGGAAATTTCCAACGAATTTTTCCACGAATTTAAAAAAAATGTCGAACAATATCAGGTTTTTTTGAATTCGTGGAAAAATTCATTAGAAATTTTCGACGAATTTTCCCGCAAATTTAAAAAATGCCGAACAATACCGGGTTTTTTTTGAATTCGTTAGAAATTTCCAACGAATTTTGCAACGAAAATAGTACACATTGCAATAATTGCCTTGAAAATTGAAATTTGTGGGAAAAATCGTTGGAAATTTCCCAAGAATTTTTTTTTGTCGCTAATTTCCAACGAATTTTGCAACGAAAAAAATTTTGTTGCTAATTTCCAACGAATTTTACAACGAAAAATTTTTCGTCCCAAATTTCCAACGAATTTTGCGACGAAAAATTTTTTGTCGCTAATTTTCAACGAATTTTACTTTTCGTTGGAAAATTTGTCGCAAATTTGCGACGAAAATTTTTTCGTCGCAAATTTTCGTGGCATAAATCCAGTTTTTTTGTAGTGGACATTGCTTGAATTGATGTTAAATGTGTCGTGCGTGCGGACTTAAGGTAAGCTCTTAATTTCAGATGTACAATAATTGCCGCCCATAAGATGCTGCTCATGATAGCGCGGTTGTAAAGTTTGATTTCTCTTTTAATATGCACAATATTTATGTACAAAAATAAATCAACATAAATAGTAAATGCAAAGCCTGTAAAATGCACTTAGGTCTAATCAATTGTCACATTCTTTATACAATAAATCTTTGTTGCACACTTGATATCATTTGTTAAACAGTGTTTTCACTGGGAGTGGATAAAATGAAGTTTCTATAGTTTAAATCTACAGTGCAAAATACCTTCAAAGCGCACATTCACATTGCAAAATTCCTTTAAATCATCATAGACGTAATCTTTCTTAAAGTCATGGCTCGCACGGAATTAAGCCATGAATAAAGCAACTAATAAAAAAATGTACACGATAATATGCACCACGGAAATGACTCCAACACATATTTTCAAATCCACAAGTCATACAACATGCATGCTCGCGTAAATCATGTATTATAGCCAGCCATTTATCATATTCAACCGCTCATGTCGAATACTCTACGGTGACACTTCGCAAGGCGACATGACCCGAGAACCATATTTGCTATGATTAAACCCTGAAAATCACATCGGCCGTGATTAATTCCCAAATTAGAACTAATTTATGCACATGTGTCATGTGTTTGCGTCTCATGAATATCACGGCCGAATCATGCAGCAGGAGTGATAGAGAAGGCAAACACTTTGGTACTTCGGCCCTTGCGACAATTCCAAGAATCACTCAGCAGTTTTTGTAGAGTAACCTCAACGCCGTAAGTGCAATGGGACCGTTCCAGCTTGCTGTTTGACGTGCAAACTAGGTTGCCTAAAGGGAATCTTTCATTTTTCATGCTTTCTAAATCCTGTATGGAAGAAAAACTTTGGCGCGGTAGATTCCATACAAGCAGTTTTACTTTATGCGAGAAGACTGAAGAGCACGTATCAATCAAACATGTGCAATGTCTGGCAGGGCCGATTTTTGTTTTTAGAACTTCTCTTATTCGTTCAGTGTGCTTTTCATGTCATTTAGTCAGCATACACATCACGTGAAGACAGTGGGAGAGGACCGGCCTAAAATATTTGCGGCAGAACTTAAGGACAAACAAAACGTATATCACATTTGGCAAAAGAACAAATAATAAGTTAGTACAAGAAATTTAGGGCCACCAAAAGGTTGGTCCAGCTTGGAATCATGTGAACATAAAAGAGCCTCCTCTTGTTTAGACTCGTTAAAAGTAGAACGTGCTCAATTCTAGTTTGGCAGATTTCATCTCGGCAGCAAAGCTAGTTCTGTTTGAAGAAGAGTCTTTAACTCCACAGTAGCGGCAGCAACGTCAACCAAGTCGATGTCAAGTTACTCTACAAATCCACCGCCTTTTGGTGATGTATCACCACTTTTTATTGCTCATTTTAGAAAACCGCCATCGATTTTCCTACATCTTTGGCCGGTGGAAATTTATTCCAATCATGCCTTTGATTGGTGAGTCCTAAGTCATGGACATAACCTTCATGCAAGCTTAACTAAATATCAATGTAGATCATGTCTATATCTTTAAACCGCTAGTCGACACACTGATTGACGGAAAACAAGGCCGGTCAAAACAATGTTTAGCTCACACCACTACTTTTGGAAGATGTTATGATCCACACAATCCGACTATTTTCTAAGTGATGTGGGTTTCATGGGACTCTCCTTCGTCGCTGTTCCAAGTGCATGTCAACATTCAATCGCAAGAATATGTTTGCCATTTGGAAGCTTGTAAGAGACTCCGGCATAAAGTGTGGTCCAGCTTATTTGGCTGTCATTACGACTTGGGGACCATCCGATCTGTTGATTTTTGTTTCCTTTTTTTCCTATTTTAAATCTTATAATAAGGGTTAATATCACGAAAAATCTTAAATTGGTACACATGTGATAAATTTATCCAAAACTAATTAAGGGATAAGAGCAACAGGACTACCATAACTTTCATACGGTACTCACTCAAGTGTCATAAGCTTTTTTTGCTCACTTAAGCGTCATATCAAAGTAAAATCGATCATTTGAGTGTCATTTCCGACAAATCGTCCTACATGGATTTTTTTATTAATCTTCCACTCCAATGTGGATTTTTTTATCTTTTATTAATTGTCCATGTCGGTGTCGGTAATGCCACATAAGACAACCGGTATCCACATCTGATTTTTTGATGATGCAAATCGTGATGGCACTTAAGTGATCGATTTTTCAAATTTGTGACACTTAAGTAAACGACGTACAAAAGTTATAGAATTCCTAGAATACTTATCACAAAAAAACTTATACATGTGTCCGTTGAAGGAGTGATTATTTAAATATTTGGGAAAATTATAAATTTAGTCCTAAACCTATTTTACGGATGTCAATTCAGTTTTAACTTTTCAATTTTGTCAATATAGTCCTACACATTTGCTCAATGTTTAAATGTAGCCTTTCTTATCAATTACCGTTGCAAATTGCAACGTTGAAATCAACAAATTGTCCATGTTAGCAGCTAGCAATGACTAGACGCTGTTGACACTCGATTTTTAGCTCATTTTTCTAATTTTTCCATAAGTCACTAAATTAGAATTAGGAACATCAGCCAAGCTTAGGAACCTATTTCTAAACCAAAAATAATTTTTTTAGAATTTTCCTAAATTTTTCCGTAATTTCTTTTAGTCAAAATAATAGAAAAAATGAAGAAAAATAGCAAATAAAATCCAAAAATTCCATAAAAATATCCATTAGTCTTCTTTTTGAATCAAATTTCAACAATAAAGTATCAATTTTATAAAATTTCAATTGGGAATGTGCTTTTCCCAAAATTGGGCAAAATTAAGCCCAAATTGAATCAAAAATTCAATTGAGTCATTTCTAATCATTTCTGGGCTATAGTGTCTTCACAACAAATGATTATGGAATCTTTAATTGCATAATGGCTGATCTAATTGCACAATTTATCAAAAAAATCGAAAAGCCCCAAAATTTAATTGAAAATTAGGGATTTTAAGCCCAAATTGGGGATCATGATCAATTTGAAATTGTCAAACCTTGAGACCATCATTTTTAGGGTTAATCGGTCATGGATAATCCAATTTTGGCATCAATTTTTCCCAATCAAGTCATCCAGATGTTAAATTGAACAAGAACCCAAATGATCCGAATTTACAATTTGAGAATTATGGGTATAATTGTGGCAAAAATTAGGACAAATCTCATATTTGGGTGTAAAATGTGATGAGGAATCCAATTTTGGGGTTAAAATCAGAAAATATGGTCAAAATCAGATCAAATTTATGAATTTAGACTAACCTAGGTTTGCCGGATCGACTTCCTTCTTCACCTGGCTGGCCCATAATGAGATAAACCTAGGAAAATATCTTCTTCGGCATGGCCTCTTGACCGACTTAATCCGATCAAATGAACACGTGTTAAACTCCGATTTTCTCTAGCTGATGACGGAGATTTGATCTAACCGATTCAGAGTCTGCAGTAACCAACTTTGGGCAAGAAAATCAAGCTAGAAAAGGGGAGAAAAACATTATCAAATGCATAGAAGGTGTTCGACAATATTCCAAAGAGGGAGGGAGAGAGAGAGAACTAGAGAAAGAGAGAGAGAGTTCGTGCTTGAGGGTGAGTCAAGACCTTTAGGATCGAGTGATCGGCACATTTCCGGTCGGAAAAGTGGTCCCGATGGTAGGTTTCCTCACCGGAAACCTGTTATAGGGTTTATCATCAAGGCCTAAAGACAGGTCTTGGCCAGCACATACTAGACTTTCCGGCAAAGTGACGAGCTCCACCTTGAGGAACCGTCTTCAGAGAATGGCTCTACGGTCGCTGATTGATTTGAAAATTCGAATTTGACTTCATTTGAAGCAAGTAAAGTTAGCTCTTAGTCACGGCTTTCATAGAAATTCCAGAATTGGTACTTGAACCTAATTATGTTGATTATGTGATTTCTTTGCAAATTTGAACTTGTTGATGCCTCAGATGAGCTTTTGATCATATTTTTATTGTTTGATTGCATTTTAAATCATTGAAATCGCATCAAACCGAGTCGGCCATCAATGGAACTTTCGCCGGAGCTTTTTTCTGACCTTGCCGGAATGCCATTTGTGGTTTAAACCACTCAAGTTAGTGATTCTTAACCTTGATTTGTGCTTTGATAATTGTCTTAATCGACATAGACGGCTAGGGGGCATAATGTAGTGATCTAAAGGCCAAAAAAACTTGATTTGATTCAGTTTTAGGTTAAGTTCTTTAAGTTTAATTTCCACCGGTCGATGGAGGTCCAATGATGAACTGAGGAGGTTAGACGATTAGAGATTGATGAAAGGTTAATGCATAAACAAAAATCATGATAGAAAGGTTGTTGAAAGGTCGTTAGATTTCAGTCTGAAGTTGCGGTCTTGATAACACAAACCCAGAATCATGCACACTAGGTGTTCGACGAAATACCGAAAAGAAGATAGGCCAAAATGGTGCCATTTTGGCGTCGTGCTCGCCAGGGCGATGGCCATTGTCGACGCCGGCCAATCCAACTTGGTTAGCCCGGTCCAAACCAGTCTGGTTCGGTTCAATCCCTTGGTGGCAAAATCTAAAAAATAATAATAATAAATCTAAAAAGAATACAAATTTAGAAAAAATAAAATAAAATAAAAATCCTAGAAAAAATCAGAAAAAAATTCTAGAAAATCCTAAAAATAGAGAATTCAGAAAAATCCTTAAAAAATCATAAAAAATAGAAAATTCGGTGAATTTCTAAAAAATCAAGAATCATGAAAATTTCATATAACCCAAAAAAAATAGAAAAAAAAATCTCAAAATTTTTGGAAATTCCAATATGATAAAAAAAAATATAAAATAGCTCTCGAAAAAAATAGATTTTCCAAAAAAAATAAAACAATTTTAAAAATTCACATAATGACCCAAAAACATTGTGGCCAACCTTTGCAAGTGAAATTATAATTTTTAAAGGTACCTAAATAGTGTTTTTAGAAAATTCTTAGTTTAGAGGTTTTTACCCCTGAAAAACCCTAAACCCTAAAACAACATACATTATTGAATGAATAAGCCTTTAGGGCTTTACTAGGGTTTTGGTGTTTTGAATTGGTTTTCATTTTAGAGATCCAAATTAGAATTGTTTTGTTTGATTGCAATTGATTGTGCTGCTTATATTGATTGATTGAGTTTCCACGATTAGAATGATTAGAATTAGCAGATAGACCTCGGAAACTTGTGTGACACGTTAGATACATTATATCATTTTAGGTATCGAAGGGCATTAAGGATCTCGACTTGGGATCATTAGCGTAACCAAGTCCCCGTATTAAGAATCTCTAGTTCGCAAGATCATGGTATTTCTCTCGTACCCTGATTAGCTTTCTAATCAACCTACCAATAATGACTAGTGGTAACTCCAAATCAAAAACATAGATTGAATAGAAAGATAAAAATTACAACCCGCTGTTACGTGAGGTATGGTATGGGCGAAATATCTGTATCGGACCTTAGTAGCCCATTCGGTGACAATTTCCCCATTCATGACAAATGGAAGTACTAATTTAGCGTGCCAAAAGCACGGCGCGACAGATGCCGCATGAGTGATTTTTTGTGGCAATCGTTGAGAAAGACTATATTGAAATATCGCCCAAAAGTTTAGGATTACATTGACAAAACTAAAAAGTGGGGCTGATTAAGTGGAATAATTAGTTATTGACATGAAAATTATGACAATTGTAATTGCATCATATGACATTCCAATCAAACCATTGGCAAATACATATTTTTTTGTCAATTCTAAATGCATCAGAATTTCCAAAGAAAGAAACGAAAACAATGTAAGAAATAATCTTAAATCTAGGGCCTGCAAGAGATATTGTGGTCAATGGTAATAGAGGGTGTCAGAGGTCAAAAAATGGACCGAAAAAGTGCCAGTCTTTATAATTTTTACATAATTGTTCATTTAAATGTTAAACCTAACCTACTTATTTATATTTGAGTTGATGTGAGCAAAATAAGGAGAGACTATGATGGGTTTCCAGAGTCAAGGGCCTACGGTGGTTGGGAAAAAGGAGAGGTGTATGAGGTAATTTATAATTAATACTACTTATGTATAAGTACATATTAATTTTTTTGATGATATTTTAATTTCGATTTTTGTTGAAAATTAAATTTAAAATGTTTTGGATTTTATATGCAATGGGCCTTATTCATGATAAGTACCTAGTTTTATATAAATGGTACTCACTATTAGCAAAATGTGGTTTTTTTCTTTTCTTTTTTGTTGTAATGACCAAGTATCTAATTTATTTATTTTTCACCCTTTTTCTCCCAGTCCCACCGTTTTCTTCCAATAATTTGAAGACAAATGCTGACCCCGTCCAAGGAAGATGAAAGAAATATGTCGTCTGTACCCGTATTTGAGAAATTTATTCATTTGAAAATCTTATCACGAGATTTATTGATTTGAACACTCGTCCTTTGCATGCAATTCACCACAATCACCAAATTGGATGTCTTGATCTCACGTCACTTTGAACACTCACGGCACACATCAATACGGATTCGACTTGACCCTGCAGGCTTCTGAACATACAAGTCATGTAAAACAAACCTTGAGAATACTTACATATATACCACCGCCAAAGGAAGAAGTTAAAGTTTAAACTCGCTCTAAGAAGGGCAATTGAGTCGAGATAGGAAACAAAATGGCCGTGGGACTTTTCTATATTTGTTTGCCTACTCCAATTCGTAAAAGAAAGTTGCCGAATTTGGCCTTGCTCAATTTCGGACGTCCAAAAAAGAATCCAACCTACAATTCATCTTTGGTCAAGTTTTATTCACGGACCCAAATTCAAGACATATTTTGATACTTGGTACCATTAGAAACCCTGCAAATCCACCTGAACACACGTAAAAACAAGTGACAAATGGGTAATATTTCTATGTGCAAGGCGATATTATAAGTTTTTAGATGTAATAAGTATATCGGAAGACCTAAAATTTATCACAAAAGTGTAATTAAGTCCTAAAATCTAACGCAAAAGTACAATTGAGTCATAAAACTTTCAAAAAGTACAATCAAGTTCTAAAACTTATTAAATTGATCCAATCAAGTTCTTCCGTTGATTGCACTTCTTGAAAATATTAAAATTCTATTGCACTTTCGTGACTATTTTTAAAACTTGATTACACTTTTTGAAAGTTTTAGTACTCAATTGTACTTTTGTGATAAGTTTTAAGCATTTATTGCACGTCTTAAAAGTTTTAAAAATGAATTACACTTTCGTAATAAATTTTAGGACTCACAATACACTTATCCTCTTTTAGATCGCATGGATTGCACATATCATAAGCATGTTCCGGTCCAGCTGGGCTGTGGCGCACGCATGTACTTGTTCCCCGAAAAGCAAACTCTGGGGTCCCATCCATATATGACACGTGATATAAATACATCCATTTGGAATCAGTTGAACATTTCCTCACGTGATATAAATGCATCCCTTTGGAATAAGTAAAACATTTCCTCTTGCCTATAATATGACAGAGAGAATAAAGGGGATCATCATGAGCCAAAAATTAATTCGCTCGCATTCTCTCTCATCCCCCTCTTTGAAGGACTCTTTCTATACTCATCCAAAATGGCCTTGTCAAGAGCATCCTTTGCTTTCTCACAAGGTCCATTCGCTTCAAAAGGAACTCCTCGGACAGACAAGATTAAGCATCTGCAGAATGCAAATTCTCCCTCCTCAACGAACGACAGATGTAGTACTTCCTCACATCAGACCTTGGTTTCTACTCCTTTTAAGGATTATATTCACCCAACCGGAAAGAGAAACTTTGCCATTGAGGTTTGCTTGTCCCTTCTCCTCATGCAACTCTTTTAGTTTTGCACACTGACGATTTCACTCGTTTGTTATCATTTAATCATTAGAATAGACGAAAAGCACTTTACTAGGTTCATCTTATATTCGAATCTTGAAAGTAAAAGGAAGACAAGAAATTCTTATTTTTTGTGTTTCAGGATGATATTCGAGGGCGGCACGAGAGGAGTTTAGAAGAAGTGAAGCAATTATTCAAGCAAGTAAGAGGAGATTCGATCGAAAGTTTGGTAATGGTGGATGCTCTCCAACGTCTTGCCATTGACTACCATTTTGAGGATGAGATTGAGGCACTCCTGCAAAGGCATTTTTTTATCTCCACCTCTCGGTCTCATTCTCATCACATTGATGCCGACAATCTGCATGGAACAGCACTTCGTTTTCGGCTCTTGAGGCAAGGAGGCTATCCTGTTCCTTCAGGTTAATGAAATATCCTTCACTTGATGATATGAAATACAGTTCCTAACTGATGTAATGGCTATTGGGGGAATTCAAAAGAAATTCAGACAAGGCGTATCAAAATGGAACTCTCTCTTCTTTGCGTTTAATTTTTCTACTTACCGTCCGCTACCAATATGCTAACATTTTTTAGCTTTTCCCCATTTGATCAATAGATGTGCTTCAACGTTTTCTATACAAAATGAATGATGGGACTGAGAAAGGAAAGCCACAGGACAATGACATTTTAAGGTTGGCAAGTTTATTTGAAGCTTCCCACCTTGGCACTGAAGGAGAAGATGTTCTTGATGAAATAGGAGAGTCAATTGGTCAACGCCTCCATGCATCTTTGGCCGACCTTGACCATCTTCAAGCTAGATTCGTGAGAAATTCACTAGGCAATCCGTTCCACAAGAGCCTGGCCAGGTTCACGGCTAATGATTTTTTGAGGAATTCTATGGGACATTCTTATAGCTGGAACAAGAATTTAGGGGAACTTGCCCAATTGGACATGAACATTGTTAGATCCGTGCATCAACGTGAAATCCTCCATATCTCGAAGTACGTACGCATGATCCAAACTTTCTATCTAGATTGGTGGCTATAACTAGTTAGAAATATCAGGTGGCCCCCCATCATATCTCCCTTAGATTCCTCAATTGGTGACTATCTTGATTAATACTTCTCATGTGTTAATCAGCTGGTGGAAAGACCTGGGCATGGCCAAGGAGTTGAAATACGCGAGGGACCAGCCATTAAAATGGTACATGTGGCCAATGGCCATCCTCACCGACATAGGCTTGTCCCAGGAGAGAGTGCTCGTCACCAAACCCATCTCATTCATCTACATCATTGACGACATTTTTGATGTCTATGGCACAATAGATGATCTCACGTCGTTCACAGATGTCGTCAACAGGTACATAATTTGGAGTTTTACAACATGCACCATCCGTGAAAGTCTCTTTTTACACATACACGATATCAATCCTAGCACGCGTATGTATTTTCACTGTAGATAACACATGTCGTGATCTCAAATCTGTACCTTTTCACTGATCATATTTTTTCTCATATAAATCCGTACGACTTTGCGATGGGGTATACTCCAGCGACAGTTTTTCTTGTACAAGCGGTCCCAAATCCTGTGGACGCACGCATACAAATTTCAAAACCCCACTTGTACAAAGACAAAAATACTTGACGTCATGTGTTTACTGGATAAGCCCAAGATGTAATGTCTAATTCTATTGGTTTGTTTCTGATTTGATATTCTTGATCTCTCAGATGGGAATGTACTGAAAAGGATAACATTCCCGAGTACATGAGGATGTGCTTTCATGCGTTGGATGATATTACCAATGAAGTCAGCTCGCTTGTGTACAAAAATCATGGGTGGAACCCATTATGGTCTTTAAGGAAAACGGTACAACTTTTCTCTCTCTCTCTGCACATTTCTTCTTTTCTTTTTCTCCTCTTTTTTACTTCTTTGAAGCATAGATAAATCATAACGGGCTTCGTGTCCGGATTGACTTTTACTTATTACTTCTTACTTAATCTAAATTTCATGATGCACAAATTTTGCTTTTCATTGATCGAGAAACCTGAAACTTTTATGGCATGTAAATATTACCACGTAAATTCGCGCCTCATTTTTGTATTTTGTATTCAATTCATGGCCAGTGGGCGAGCCTGTTAAATGCCTTCTTGGTGGAGGCAAGATGGTTCGCGAGTGGTCACTCCCCGACAACACAAGACTACTTGGACAACGCGATTGTCAGCTCCGGAGTGCACGTCTTATTGGTCCACTTATTCTTCCTCTTAGGTGAGAAAATCGACCCCCAAAGTGTCGATCTTTTGGAAAAAACACCTGAAGTCGTATCTTCCACTGCTTCTATTCTTCGTCTATGGGACGACTTGGGAAGTGCCAAGGTGAGCGATAAAAATATCATGTACTTGTCCTTTTTGACAAAGCTTCTCACTCTTAGTGTGAATTCGGTAAGTATCAATCTATTTCGGCCGATAAAATTAGTAATTGGTTTGGTGAATTTGATTGGCCCATCACCGAATATCACTGAACTCTCGTGTTTTGTAATTGATGCGCTTTGATCATCCACTGAGTTAAAGGCACAATCGTTGTAAATGCTTTCTCTTCTTTCTTTTTTGCCCTCCCTTTTGAGGATTATTCCACTAATATATGAGCAATTGACAATGTTGACAGGACGAGTTCCAAGATGGCCGAGATGGGTCTTATGTGGAATGTTACAAAGAAGAATTCCAAGGCGCTTCAGATGAAGTGGCGAGAGACCATGTGAAGAAGATGATCTCAGAAGCATGGAAGAGGCTCAACAAGGCATGTCTCTATCCTCACCCATTCACCAAGTCCTTCACCAAGGCATCCCTCAACACGGCCAGGATGGTCCCACTGATGTACAACTACGAGGACAACCATTCACTCCCCCTCCTTGAGCACCACATGAAGTCATTGCTCTTTGGAGACCATTCCTTTTAGGGGCGTTGCGTCTTTGTTCACTACTTTAGACACCATATAGGGTTGTTGCTTCTTGTTCCCGTAGTGTCAGACTGATTCTAGCCGCAACTGAAGTGGCACGATGTCTGCTCGCAGGATGATTTTCTCAATAAGCAAATGGATAGAGGCGTGCCTTGTTGAGTATCTTCCATGCCTCTGAGATCATGTTCTCCGCATGGTCTATTGCGCCACATCATCTGAAGAGCCTTGGAATTCTGGCTTGTAGCATTCCACATGAAGAACTTCTTGAGTTTCCACAAATTCGTCCATCTATATATGTATTGGGTCTTTAAGACCACTATTTACTCGACCATGAGTATAATTCCCGATTCCTACATGACTTCATGGTAGATGCTACCTAATACATGTTAAACGAAAGGGAGAATTTGACATATGTACTTGGATCGTGGATTCATGGGGTCGTGTTTGACTTAGGTCTTGATAACTAGGCAAACCATCGCCTATAAGCTTTGTCTATGTATATTTACTTGCCTCTGATCTATTATTTCAAAGGCTTCTTATTAAGACATGCTCCTGACACTTGTTTGGTCAAATTACACAACGCCATTAGCTATTGTGGAATAGTTTGAAGAAAGTTTGTGAAAGTGTATCTCTTGAAAGTTTTGTGATTAATTGGTTCTAGGATGGGTTGATTTCTAGCTTAGCACCAAATACCAAACCCGTGACCCCAATTCCAAATGATTGGAATAGAAAACCAAACCAGTCAGTTTTAGAAATGCCTATTCCAGGCTGGTTCCTAGTGAACCAATCTTTTGGTCAAGTGGTTATATGATTGTTTGATCCTATTCAAGTTCATTGTTCAAATCTTGATAAGTGAAAAAATATTTAATTTTCCAAAAGGGGCCTCAAAACAGTTTTAAATTTGGTTCAAACTGTAATCCGTGGTTGGACGGCGGTTTCAGCCTTAGAATCGGGGCCGTACCATTTCTCCTTAGAATTAGCTTGGCCCAAACCGACAAAGCCGGTTTTTGCCGATTCGCGAGTTAATCTGTAATATGGACTTCTCTTTGTTGACTTCATCGAAGCGGCTTTATCTATATATATACCCGGTCGACAAAGAAGGAAAAGTGGACGCTCGGCTTGTAAAAATGGACGAAGAACACGCGCAATGGAAAGAGAAAAAAGAAAAGAAAGAAAGGAGAAATAAATTAAACGTAAAGGAAAAAGGGAAAGAGGGCTTTTGCTCATATATGTCATGGGACCTTGCCAAGCCAAATTAACGTCATTTCGCAATGCCTGGTAAGGATTCAAGCCTTTTGTTCATCTAATCAGAGTAATTTTTCTGAGTTATGGCAGAAATTTGAAATTATGTGAAATTTAAACCGTGAGGTTCGATTCAACATCAGAATATATGATGGTATTGTGAGGACATTTATTAGAGTGAGGCATATTCTAGCGTTGCAGAAGAACATAATTTAATTGAGTGTCCCGGATTCAACCAAGTGTCTGTATTCCTCAGAATATGGAGTTCTAAAAATTGTTCAAGGTGCCTTGATGATAACAAGAGGATTTAAGCATAGTGGTATGTATAAGCTTTTAGGTGAGATTGTGATGAATTTCGTCATGGAGACGTAGGATGCATCCGTTCTAGAGTCTGAATTGTGGCATATATAGTTATGATGAAAATTATATGTATGCCATTAGCAGTGGTAGAAAAGCTCTATTCTTTGCTTTAACATGAAAATTACGTGTGTGTCATTAGCAGTAAAAGCTCTAAACTTTAGTGTTAGTTTCTTTAATTAGACTCCACGACTCCATCACTAACTAAACATCCACTTATTTTAATAGTGCCATCTTGTCTTTCTTTAATATGAAGTCCTTCCATTAGAGCAACGGATAAGGGTCGATCAACGTAACCATATAGCATTTATTATGCTATAAAAAAAATCAGCCCTTTAAGTAATAAGGTGATGCTTGATGTTTTTGAATCGATCCTTTTATTTTCGTTTATTGTGTTGGTACTTTATATATAGTTTGTTATTGTTATTTTCTCTGATGGATGTTTCTAGTTTCAAGTTGAAAAAGCCAATGATTTATACGAAAGACTTTATAGTAATCGACTGTTGCATTATTTATGATTAACATAACAAAATGTCAGTTGCTTTCTTTTTGTATGATAATTACTCAAAGTCGAATAAGAATCCTCGAACCATCCTCAATCGAATTTGGTCTGCATCCTTTTCACGGTAATAAAGCCGACATGCATTGGCGAGTGAAGCCAAACTTTTTTTATCAAGGCTTTTCTGTCTTTTCTCTTTATTTTGCTTTTAGGTTAAAAGCAACACCTTATATATCAGCTATTGATAGACAGTAGATAAGAACGGCTACGAAGAAAACGGAGAGAAAAGATAAAGAGAGAAGAAAAATTGAAAATTTATTTGTGAGTGTTCTCAATCTCTTTTTGCTTTGATCTTGAAAGAAGATAATCATTGTATTCCTACTTTCTTCAAAGTCTAGTGAATTTGCAGGATGTCTCTACACAGAGACATAGGTTAAGTTTGGATGAACTTTGATAACAAATTTTTTTGGTGTGTTCTTTCGATTGTGTTATTTTATTATTATATTATGCCTGTGTAGATTGATTGCTTGTGTTTTTTTTCCGGAATCAGTGTGCGATTCCTAACACAATGACCATAGTTTAATATCCATTTATATCTTCCAAGAAGTACTGCTCATGGGCCATGTTGTTTGTCCACCCATTTCACATTTCCATTCCCTAGATCGATCCGATGCTATTCAACAAAGCATGAATTAAGGGTGATCAGTTTCAAGGTGGGTAGGTTCTAGACTTAGAACTTGGAACCTATCCTGTTATAATATGTTTTCAGTTTTTGGAATCTGGAATCTACTCTGTTTGTCTTGGAACTTGTTTTGGAACCTACCTTATTTTTCCGGTCTAGTTTTAGAGTCTACCCGAAAACCTGTTTTTCTTTTGTTCCCGTTTCTAGTTTCATCTTTTTTAGCAAAATAATATGAGTAGCAATGAAACGATTTAAAATAAAAGATGAATAATAAAAATCACCATCCACCAAAAGTAAAAATACCTAAGATGAGCAATAAAAATTACTATCCACCAAAAGCAACAATCCAAAATATAGAAATAGTATGATCTACGATTTTTTTTTTTAACACAAGCTAAAAACTGGCTCCAAAACCAATCTGGATGGGTCTTCACTTGAAATCGGGAACCGTACTAGTTCCCAAAAAATGGAACCAGTTTGCGGACCTGTTGAATAGTCCAATCTGGTTGCTTGATAAACCTGGTCTGGTTGCACACCTCTAGCATGAATCACAGCACTGCTCTAAAGTTATTTTTTTGGTAAAATATTGGGTGGGTTGTTTCATTGTCAATTGCTTTCTACGTGAATCTGTGTTTATCTAATTTCATATTTTATAGACCCTGAAGGTTTTGTGACATCCCGAATTTCGGCCCATTTTTGGGATTTATAAAACGTGTAATTTGTCAGTGCGCTTATAATAGAATCTCGCCCGAGAACTGATCACTCTTGGGTTTTTGTTTTTAAAAATAGAGATTTCATTAGAATCGCACTCGATCGAATTTGACCGTTATTTAGACCCCGGACTTGGCAGTCGATTTTCGAGAGTGTCAGGACGAAATAAATTGGACGATGTCAATATTATGGTAGCCAGCATTGAGATTGTCAGGAATGATGGAAAAATGAGAGTTTTTAACCAAGTACGAATTTGGACTAGTAAACCTCCCTCGTTATAGTTGGTTTAATTAATTTGGCATTTGTCCCTTATTATATTCGAGGACTAATCTAGACCGTCAGGGTGTAGTCGATTTTAATTTTGGGCTTTTATATTGCGTTTAATATTAGATTGAATTTTGAAATTTTATCTCTCTCTCTCTCTCTCTCTCTCTCTCCTTTTCCCCTCTGACCACGCACACGTCTTTCCCTGTAGCGTCGCCTCAACCCATACCATGCAGAACCACCCCCTGACATTCTCTCTCTTCTCTCTCCTCTTCCTTCTTTCTTTCTTTTTCTTTTCTTCTTCTTTTCTCTTTCTTCTCCCTTTTCTTCTCTTCTGGTCTTCTTCTTCAGTCTTCTTCTTTCCCCGAACTCGCCGAGTTCTGGTTCTGCTTCGTTCCTGGTCAGCTCCGCCCGGCATCGCCCAGCCGACGCCGCCCGGACCTCTGACCGACGCACGCCGCCGCCGTCGCCAGCCAACTTGACCACCGCGCCGCGTCATCCGCCAGTCACCGCCCCTGATCGACTGGTCTCTTCCTCCATGCACACAGCGGTGAGCTCGCCGCCGCGTTCGATGGGACCCAGCCGTCGCCCAGTCGTCTGGCCGACTACCCAGTGCCGTCCTGACGCCTGAGCGTCGTTGTCGCCGCCGCCGAGCGCCCCCTAGCCGCACCACCCGCCTCCGCCCACTTCCTCTTCTTCCCGTTGGCTTCCGCAGATCGCCGGCTTGCCACGTCGCCCCGTCGTCGCCGCGAGGTAGCTGGTGCCGTCGCCGCCCTCCGCCGTTCGCCCCCTCACCCTAGCTGACCACCAGCCCTCCACCCACAGCCATCTCTTTCTTTCTCTTCCTCCTGGTTTTGGCCGAGGAGAGCCCTTCGTCGGAGGAACTTCGCCGTCGCCGCCGGAGCTGTTCCGCCACCACCATCGCCTCGTCCAGCCTTGTCTAGCCATCCCAAGCTCCCCGGCTGTGTTCATTTTTCCCCTCTCTAGGCCGCGGAATCATCTAGCTCGTCGCCGCCATTCGCGCCGCTTGCCGAAACCATCGCCGCCGTCACTGTTCCGGCGAGGGACTGCCGCTGCCCAGCCCCTCTTCGTCGCATGTTCGGCCCGTTTCAAGCTTAGGACATCCGGTGAGTTTGACCCTAAACCCTAATTAGGATAATTTGCATTTCTAGACGAGTTTTAGGGGTTAATTAGGGTAATTTGGGGTTAAATTGTGAAGGTGACTCGGGGTTGTGATTGTGGTCGATTCGGTGAATTAGTATGATGAATTGATGGAGAATTAGTGGCCCGAGAGGCAAGATACATGGGCTGGACAGATTTGGATCGGAACGGCTCAAGTTCGGTCGAGTTCGGGCTTAAATCGTGGAGATTGTTAGGGGCTGATATTGCGATTGATTTGGTGATTTAGCATGATCATTTTATCGAGGTTTAGTGGCCTAGGGCGTGCTGTGCAATGGCTGGTGGCGTTGAAGTGAATCGACCCGAGTTCGAGTCAAATTCGGGTTCAATGGTGAATTATAGAGCGCGCCTAGTTTGGCTCTCATGGTGGCTGATTTGGATGATATTTTGTGGAGTCAATGGAGCATTTTGAGGATTTTTAGTGGCCTAGAGTGACCGGTGTGGGGGCTGTCCGTATCGGGTTTGAATCGGACAAGGCGCGATCAATTTGTGAGTTAAATTGTGGAGATAATTAAGGGCTGATTTTGTGGTGTTTTTGGTGACTAAGAATGATTATTTAATCGGGGTTTAGTGGCCCGTATAGTGCTGTGATGTGGTGAAGCATAGGTGCCGAGATGTGGATAAATGGTGGACCTAGTTGATGAAATTGATAGACTGGGTGGTTCCTGTTTTAGTGGCGGTTTCGGTGGCTGTTCTACAGGCTTAGTGCGATAAATAAATGGAGGTTTAGTTGCCCGAGAAGCGCCGAGTATTAGTTGGACAGATTTGGAGTGGAATAGCCCAAGTTCGGAAGAGTTCGGGCTTGAATTGCAGATTTTAGTGCGCGTCTTATTTAGCTTTGTGGTGGTTGATTTGAGTGGCGTTCTAGAGAGTTGATAGAATATTTTGAGGATAATTAATGGCCTAGAATTAGTGGACTAGTTACTGTCTATGGCCGGATCGTATTGGAGCGAGGCGCAACTGATTTGAGGTTTAGTGGTGTAATTGGCGGAATTGTCGGATAGACCGAGTTAGTGGTTAAATTGTCCTTGATTGGGGGTGATTCGGCGATGTCGTGACGTATTTAGCGTGGCTAAGAGTGGAGTAGCTCGGCGGGTCTCTAATGCTCGGAATTTTGTTGACCCGGTTGTGTAATTCCGTTCATAAATTGCGTGTTAAGCTTGTACCACGATTGTTTTAATTAATTGTCAGTTTGGGCATGTTGGTTATGAGATTGAAATTGTGTGGTTCAAGTGATTGCCAAGATGTGAACGTTATGGCTCGGGATGCGCATCATGAGCATTGACACGGCATGTGCATTTACGAGTGTGCCTGAGTGACATGTGCATTGTGATCACCTAAAATGCCCTGATGCGTCTTACGCGGGGTCCAGATATAAATTGGTGCTTGTGAATGTGTGATCACAATAAACCCTGATGCGTTTTACGCGGGGTAGTGAACCCGTCCTGAGGCGTGTTACGCGGGACGATGCCCGGTTTACCGGAAGATGACCAACCTGATGCGTTTTACGCGGGTTATGTGTCATGAGCCTGATGCGTTTAACGCGGGCCAGAGATCGATCTCGAAGTGATAGACCTGATGCGTTTAACGCGGGTCGGAGGAGAAATTAGTAAATAGCAGTGTGCTAGTATGCGAGTGCGCGTTACTGCATTATCGAGACATGACATGAATGCGATCATGAGCACGTGCATTGCATACATCGGGATTAAGCGACATGTGTATTTGTTCTGCGATCTAACTGCTATCGTACTGTTGTGCGTATATTTATAGGATGCCTAACCTGCAGGATCAAGAGAAATTTACATTTAGGCCCGAGGGCCTGAGTCAGATACGTTTGAATTGTGTGTCGTTTCGTACTTGTCAGGAGGTGCACGTTAGCCTAGTTTAGGTTTAGGGAATTACTCACTGAGATTATTCTCATTGTTGTTTAAACCACATTTTCAGACCCTCAGCCTTGAGGATGGCAAGTGTACCGAAGTGTTTTGGGAGGAGCCCCGGCTAGTTGTAGTGGCCTTGAACCGCTTTTGATTTTTTGAATTGGGCTGTAATTGAATATTGTGTATGGTGCCCAGTATCAATGCAAGTGTAATTGTTCATGTTGTTTGCTGAGTGGCTATCCTTGGTTATTGGGTTCAAAACTGTTCGGGTATTGTTTTGCTTCCGCGTGTGCTTTAATTTCTGTGTTGGGTGTTGGGTCGGCGACGTGTCCTGGGACGTCGCACTTGTAATCGACCTTGGAGGGATGTTCGCACGTCGTAGGGTTTGGGGCGTGACAGGTTTAGCATGATGAGATAAAATGATATGCTAAAAAAAAAATGATCGAGATGAGGAATAAAACGGAGCGTCGGTTTGTTTGATTAAAAAAAATTTTTAGAAAAAATATTTTCAGAATTTTCAGCATTTAGAGGATCGAAAGCTATGGAGACAAGAAGTTTTTCATGCACCGAAAACATCAAGTCTAGATTGGAGGAAATAATTTCCCTTTTTGGCAAGGAATTATTTTTCCTGATTTCTTACTTCGTTTCTTCTCGTATCTCTCTATCTTGCATCAATTTTACTTCTTTTTTCTTTTCTATAAGTCTCATATGTTTTATCCATAAATCTCGTCCACCATTATCTAAATATACTTCATTAGTGCTCATGTTCTTCTCCATTCCCAAAAAATACGATCGTATTTAAAATTATACGAATATATTTTCATAATTTATTTTCTAATTTATTTGAAATTATTGTTATTTTGATGGATTACTATATAAATACTAATTTCAGTTTGTTAGTTATTACATGTTTTTTTTAATGATATGCTTTAATAGATTCACTTATTATCAAATGCAGTGAAATTGATCCTTTTTTTTTCCGATACAAACAAGTACTAGAAAATAGCTTACTTTTTCTGAATTTCTTGAAAACATTTTCCAGCAATAAGAAAATTTCAGTGAAACAAGCAGACCCATAATGGATATTTATGCTTCCATAATTGGTTATTGCTAGGAAGTAATAAGGGATTCTAAGGCATCGCAAGTCAAATGTTAGATGTTTTCCTAGAAGTTGGAGCAGGACATTACCAATGCTTTATTGGAGAAATTGAATCGACAATTCTTCCCATTCAATATATGGTCATATCGGCTAAACATCATTACGCTTGGTGTCTCCAATTTGTGTCCTATCCACCTAAATCATTCATTGATATGAATAAGTATGTTGGAGAAATTTATTGTTGACACCTAAATTTTGGCGACCCGATTAATAGTTCATTGCATTAAAAATTAGGAATCGACCTGACCCCTAAACAAAACTATTAATTAAATTGCATATAATTTTAGGAGTATTTATATATAGTCTAATTGCAATATACATGTTAATTGGACCAACTTCAGATGGATTTAATTGGATGAAATTAAATAAATGGTTCTGAACTTAATGGAATTGGATCAAGCTCGCATGGAATAAAATTTTTGTCATGCCCTGAACCTCACGGTACGCAACATCCCTACCTTGGTCGATAACTGCGACGTCCCAGGAAGCATCGCCGACCCACACTGGAACAAAGATCAAGCACAGGCGGAAGCAACAAATAAACAAACCCGGACACTACAATATGAGCCACAGATAGCCATGCGTCACTACAGAAAATAATTACACATTTATATTACTATTAAAAACCATTTACACAGTATATACAAGTACAGCAAAAGGGACTACAACCGGTCAACAGCCGTCTAGTCAAAAAGGGATACACGGCTCAGGTGGTCAAGCTAAACCTAAGGAGAGGGTTACTATCCAAAAAGTAGCTACCCTCGGTATTAGCTACAGTCAGGGAGAGAGTAGTCTTATGGTTGCCAATCCGGATTGGACGATTCGTCAGAACCATCCGATGACTCCTCGGAGACCTCCTCGCTAGGATCTGATTCCTCTGAATCCATGGCCTCTACTCCATCATCCTCGGAGTCCAGCTCTAGCTCCGGATCGAGGTAAAGCTCGAACCCTTCCTCATCTAATCCCAACTCTGCCACCTCTCCATCCTCCTCTACATCCTGTTCCATCGCCTCGGGCTCGTCATCCTCTACCTTATCCATCGGCTTAGGGTTTTCAGCTACTACGTTGAGCTCCTCGTCCACTTCTCCATACAGCCTTATCCACTTTGGCGTGGCCTCAGGGTCAATCACTTCTCCACCAGCTATGATCGGTTGCAACAACTCAGTCTCATTAACCGGAGCATTAAAAGTCTTGAGGGGCTCTCCTTTATTACCATCAGCATCTCGGTAGCACCATGCCACGTACTCTTGCACTTGGTAGTAATACGCGTCTATGTCTATGTACACTACGGATTGGTAACTCACAAAGGCCTTCCCATTTCCCGAGGGGTAGGTACTAGTATACTGGCGGATCTGCATAGGGATCCTAAAAAGTGGCGGTGGTCTCTGCATCCTCACAGCTGGGGGTCTGAAAAGTTTCGGTTTAAATCACCGTGAGATGAATCTCAGTAAGTTCAACCCCTAAACCTAGGCTAGGCTAGCATGCAATCTCCTGACCCCAAAATAGGCATTCAAAATCACAACACATAATTCTCCGACCCTGCAGGTTAGACAGTTTAATATAAAAATCACAGCACATGCTTAAGTACTGAGTCTCACACACTCGCATGCTGGTAAATGCATGATCATGTATGCAATTGTCGTCGACATGTCATGCGCATTTCTCCGGCCCACTGGCCCACACCAGCACACTTGCTCAATTTATTATTATTACGACTCGAGTCATCACTTTTTCACGGCCCGGTGCGTCTAGCCTACTCCAAAGTGCATGAGGCGCAGCAACCGATCTGGCCCAATGTCTCTAGCCTGCTTCAAAGTGCATGAGGTGCAACACTGATCTCCTTGTGAAGCAGAGCCTGCTTCAAAGTGCATGAGGATGGTTGCCTTCCGAACATACCGGGTATCGTCCTGCTCCAAAGTGCATGAGGACGGTATTGACCCGTAGGTCATGACCCAAAGGTCATTAGGTGATCACACAATTCATTATTATCTGAACCCAGCGTGAAATGCTTCAGCGTATTTTAAGTGATCACTTGCTCATGGCAAACACGCATTCTCGCACAATTTTGTCACATGCCACACTCTTGGCACACACGATGCGTGTTCGTGTTATGCAATGTAATACACCATGTGCATCAGTACAGTCAAGCACTCAACGTTACTACATTGGCCAATCGCATTTCACATAATTAGCCACAATTAAGCATAATTCACATAAAATCAGTCAATCTAGGCATACCCGGCAATTTCACCGACAACTTTAAAATTGGCCAATCAACCCAACTAAGCTCTCCAATAAATTCTTATCGACCTACGATATTTTTCCCGATAATCGCATTTACCAGTCGGTCCTCTAATTTTTCCCATGCCAGTACTAGTTTCCCTAATCCAGTGTAGAAAATTACACCAACAGTCTTAATCCGGGTTTAGGAATTTTACTCACCTACTACAGGGTCACGACGACGGGGAATAGTGATCGATCATTGATGAACAGTGAAACCGGCGGCGGAATTCCTGACGAGCGACGTACGGATCACTGCGGCCGGCGGGTGAACAGTGTTTTTCTGTACGGACGTGAACAGTAATCCGTACTGACACTATACGGACAGCGCAAAAACGGTGGCCGGCGGGACGCCGGTGACGGGCGCGGCGGTCCGTACGGACTCCGGCAATGAACAGTAACCGTACGTGAGACACTATACGGATCGTACGGGTCACTGTATGGACAGCGACGGGCGGCGACGTACAGGCGGCTGGAGGTCACGGCGGCAGCAGCTCGGCTGTTCGGGCTTCGGCGAAGCTTCGACGCGGCGGCAGTGATGATTCCGGGGGAGAAAAGGGAAAGAAAGAGAGAGAGAGAGAGAGAGAGAGAGAAAAAGGTCGGTTGGGGCTGAGGTTGAGGCTGGGGGATGGTGAGGGTCGACGGCGAAGCACGGTGGCCGGCGGCGGCGCTCCGGTGGCCAGCAACTTGGTCCGGCAAGTTTCGGCCGAGAGGAACAAGGAGGAGAAGAGGGATTTCGGGAGAGAGAGAGAGAGATCTGGTCGAATGGGAGCTGAGGAGAGAGAAAGCTGGTCCAAACTTGGTCAAATAAGTCAGCCCAAAGCGCCACGTGTCGCCGATCCGCAAAAATGACTAAAATACCCCAAATCTAACGATTCTAATTTATCCCTATCCAAAAAGTGAGGGGTAAAATGGTCAATGACCCCAATAATTGAGCTGATAAGTCATCTTAATTATCCCAAATATTTTCCCAAAAATTCGGACCCAAAATTAGCCCAGGGGCAAAACCGTCATTTTCCGGCCCCGAGGCGAAATTCCAATTTTTGCACATATTGACTCTCCATATGCGTGGACAGCATAATGTGGCGTCGGAATCGCAAAAACGACTTCTTAAGCCCTCGAAAATTGGCTGCGAAGTTTCGAGAATAAAATAATATTATTTTTTCAATTTTCGCTGAAATTCCAATTTTTGCTCAAAATCCTTCCTGGCATGTGTGGCCGCCCAAAAATGGCATCGGTCTCGAAAAATAACATCATTTGGCCTCGAAAAGCGGCACGGGCGTCCCGAGGGGCAAAATCGTAATTTTTCAACCTCGGACTGAAATTCCAATTTTTAGTCATAATAACTCCAAACGCGTGTGGCCAGCATAATATGACGTCAGATTTCCAAAAATAGTCTCTTAAACCCCTGAAAATCGACCTTGACATACGGGTCCCATTCCGTGAACGAAATTTGCTAAATCTTCGATTCCAGAGTCTCTCACTAACGGGTGGCTGTTTAGAGGTTATGCGTATCGACCTAGGGTTATCCATATCATGATGGCCTCGATCATTGAGAGAGAATGAGAAATTATCACTAGTTCCAGAGGTCGCGATCGCTCGGTTCAAGTTCAGGACTGGTTGGCCACGTGTACTTTCGGTTTGGCAGAATCACGTACGTCCCTATTGTACATCGTTGGCCTTGGCTAAATCCAATCCGTTCCTCTTTCCTAAGATCGGCCCACGTTGGACCAAAATATTTTCTCAGCGTCTGTCGTAATCGGTATCCGTTTCGTGATAGGGTCCCCGGTCTACGTACCGTTTTCTAGTTAGCCATACCCCATTGGTTAGTATCCCAAGAGTGATCAGTTCTGGGCGAGACTTACTAAAATGAAAATCGAAATAACGTCAGTTTTATTGATCCCAGAATTACATCGAAATTCGGGCTGTTACAATTTTGGCTCAACCCATTCATTTTTGCGCTAGGGGTGCTACACTTGGAAAGAATTTTCATAAGTTCACGATCTAGGGTTATGCGATCAAGAGCGAAAAATAAATCGTGCAAAATGTTATATTCTTGATTGTGTGCATATTATATATTTGGTGCATAATTCTTGGTCAAGAATTGAAGAATATATTGGTGGGCGAACAAGACAAAACCAATATAAAAGGAGATGTATGTGAGAAAGGAGAGGAAAAAAGAAGTTGCATATCTAGATCGTGCAATATGTGATTGGAAAGAGGAAAGAAATTGCGTATTTTCATTCCTTGGTGGGCATCATTTCTTTGCATATAAAATGGATGATACGACAATGAGTTAGGGGGTTGTCTTTTGGTCTGATCACACACGAGAAACACAGAAAGAAGAGACAAGAGAGAAGAGAGAGAAGATTTATCTTCTTCCTCGGGCGTATGTTTCCACGATCAGGACCGAGAGCTCCATGACCAGACACTGTTTCTTGCTGCTCTTGGACCTTCTCATGGCTGCTCCTCCACTCATCATTGCGTCACTTAACTTAGTTGGCGATAGTCCATGAAGAAGTTACTGCTGCTATGCCCACCTTCGACGACGACGAACAGGAGGAGCCGCTACGACCTTTAGCCCTCGATGTCCTTACTACTTGTGCTAAACCGATGAGTTACATTGTCGAAGTTCCCTGTCCCGTGACAATTGCTACGAACTGCTTCCTGTCCTAGCCTTAGTGACGTGGCTCCTGCTTTGTGCCGGCGAGGACTCACTGTCCACGAGCTGTTTCACCCTCACTTGATGTTGTCCTGTTGCGAGTCCTTTCGAGACTGAACTTCTACGTTTGGCTCGGTCTTCTCTGATTTTGCAGGTTCACCCAAGGCTGGCATATTGTTGACGGAGTCAACATACCATTGTTGTTCAAATAAAATAACGACAAAGTATTTATGGTGGCTCAACCCCAATTAGGGTTATATGATATATATTTATAGGAGTGACTAATTCCAGAAAGGGTACAGATAGAAACATAATTACATAAATACCCTATAATACATATAAATTATACATTAATAATCCCCCTTAATTCGAAGTAGGTGTAACAACTGAGAGATTGGATCTCAATAACGCATGACGCAGACCAGGTAGTCCCTTGGTGAAGATATCTGCCAATTAATCTATTGAAGGCACGTAGCAAACATGTAGATCTCCAGAAGCAAGCCGTTCTTGAACAAAGTGGTAATCCAACTCAATGTGTTTGGTGCGAGCATGAAACATAGGATTGATGGCAAGATAGGTGGCAGAGATGTTGTCGCAATAAACGGTGAGAGGATTATAAAGGGGGACCCCAAGCTCATGAAGTAAATGACAAATCCAAATAGTCTCAGCAACATATTGAGCGATAGCACGATACTCAGCCTCTGTACTAGAACGACCCACGGTGGGTTGCTTCTTGGTACTCCATGAAACAAGATTGATGCCTAAAAAAACACAAAACCCGGAGGTGGACCATCATGTATTAGAGCATCCAACCCAATCTGCATCCATATAAGCAATCAAGGAAGTGGTAGAACCCCGCTCAATGAGCAAGCCATAGGTGGAGGTGCCAGCTAAATATCAGTATATACATTTGCAGCCTGGAGATGAGGTAATCGTGATTGATGCATGAATTGACTAACCAAATTCACAGCAAAACTAATATATGGTCTGGTCATAGATACATACTGTAGAGCACTAATCATTTGTCGATACAATGTCGGAGAAGCGAGAACCTCACCATTGTTAGTAGACAATAGAGTCTTCAAGGCTAGAGGAGTAGATACAGGCTTGACCTTAACAAGGTCAAACTTGTGCTAAAGACTATCAACATACTTGGCTTAAGATAAAAGCATACCGTCAGAGCAATGATGAGCCTCAATGCCAAGAAAATAGTGAAGTGGTCCATGATCCTTTGTAGCAAATTCCCGTGAGAGTCGAGTAATCAAAGACTGTAATAACTTAGGAGTATCACCGGTGACAAGGTTATCATCAACCTATAGCAAGAGATACACACGGCCCTAAGAAGAAGCATAGACGAATAATGAATGATCGGCCTTACTCGTCATGAAGCCCAAAGATAATAAAAAAACTACTAAATCGATGAAACCATCCTCGAAATAGTGGACTGGGTGAAGTGGTGTGGCCGATCAAAGCATGATGAAAACAAGATGAAGATGATGCATTAGATTTTCGGAGAAATCGTTCTTCTTGGATGAGGAGGCGTGACTGCAGATTACCAAAGGAGAGAATTGTAGGGCCATTTGTGACCATAGTGACAAAAGGATCATACTCAGATGGGAGCCCATTAAGGGCTTGAATCACCAAGTCCTTGTCAAAAACGGAGCAATTGATTGCGGTGAGAGAGTTCACAATTGACTTCAGATGCTGGAGATAATCAGACATTGACTGATCGAGTTTCTTCACAATATTCTAAAAATCCAATTTTAGTCCAATTTCCTTGGCCGCGCAGCGATCAATGAAATGTCGTCCTAAAGGAAGCCAAATCTCCTGAGATGTCCGAAGGTTGTGAACTTCGCGGAAAATTTCAACTGTAAGGGTCAAATTGATTAAACTATGAACACATTGATCTGTCTTCACCCAAGTGGAATAGGAAGTATTGACCACTACAGTGCTAGTCTGATCATTGATAAGCTTCAGTGGACATGGAAAAGAACCATCCACATAGCCCAGCAAATCATCCAGATTAAAATAGATTCAAACTGAGAGTTTTACAAAAGATAATTGTCTGCATCGAATTTGATGGAGATGAGACTTGTGATGTTGGGAAGAACAAGAGACGACAAGAATGATTGCACAGTCGTAATTTGAGTAGCAGCAGAGATCGAAGCAGCAGTGAAGAGTGAAGAAGAGGGGAAAGTGGGCGCAATATTATCGGGAGGCGATGGGAACTTGGGATTAACAGAAAAAGAAGATGGTGGGTAAAGAGATGGTAGAGAAGAAGAAAAATTTAGAGATGTATTGAACATTGTTGAGATAGTAATTGGATCAAAGGAAGTGTTGATTTGTGGTAGAGATGTTGAAGAATTCAATTCGTTTTCCTGCTCTGATACCATGTTGATGTTTAGAGTTAGAGAGAAAATAATGACAAAGTGTTTATGGTGGCTTAACCCCAATTATGGTTGTATGATATGTATTTATAGGAGTGACTAATTACAGAAATGGTACAGATAGAAACATAATTATATAAATAACCTATAACACATATAAATTATACATTAATAAATACTACATCCAAGCGAAGTCCAACTTGGTGATGCCTTTGCTTAATTGCTCATCATTGTTGCTGTTTGCCTCTTCACCATGAGCCCCTGTGGAGTGAGCCATGACATCCTTGTTGTGTCACCATCGGGAACCGTCCACACCAAGTAGCCAAGCTAGCGACTATCCTTGGTGTAAAAAGCTCTTATAATTTGACTTTCACGAATATTGTTTCCTTATTTGAAATATTACAATCTTGTGTGAATCTTTGAGTGATATTATAATATTCATTAAGTTCACGAATATCCTTTAAATTAGGAATTGCTTCCTAACTTCATAATGTGGCATGGTTGACAATCCGATCTCCCACCTGAAATACGATTCACGATCGCACAGAAAATTATCAATCCCATCTCCCGCCTGAGATATGATTCATGATTATGCGGAAGATTGGCCAATCCGATCCTCATGCCCAAGATATGATACGTCAATCTATTGTTTCTAAATTTAAATAGATATGGATAATATTTCATGTGATTGGGTGTTGTGTTCATTTTATTGCTATTTCTTTCCATCTTTTGTTTGAATTGAATTGGTTGTCTTTCCATAAAAGATACAAAAAGATTAGGTAAAATTTGAGTAGACAATATATTGCATGTTTAGGATAAATTTTGATTATTTTCTAATATATTATTATTACATGTTAAATTAAAAAATATAAAAATACCACGTGCATGTCGTATTAGATTAGTTGCATATTAACTAATTCTTGTTATTAGAAATCACACGTCTAGGTTCATTTGCATGCCATGTGCCATGTTAGAGATAGCGCATTTAATTGTTGTTAGAATTAGGACACATTTAAATAAATCGTATGTTGCATGCCATATTAGATGTAGAATGCATTGATTAAAGTTTAGTTTTCATTAAATCAGAGAAAATCCTAACAAAAGATTTGAGTGAAATTGCATGTTAATTTGAAATCATATTTAAGATGATTATGTGATTTTCTAGTTAACATTACAGGTGCTTTCATTGCTTCGGGGCAAGTCCCTATCTTACAATTTATTTATTGCTTTGACTACTGGGTGCTACATTATTGGTTGCATATCCGCATGATCACCTTACATATTAGTAGTTAAGTTAAAATGAATTGAAGCTGCCTGTTAAAATATTTTTGAAAATAAAAGGGAAAAGGTACCGAAATGGCGTTAAAGTAATCTAGTATAACCAAGTTCTCAAATCTATAATTTCTAGTTCATAGGAGTAAAGTAATTCTCCCGATACTTTACTTGGATTTCTAATCGATTAAAAAAAAATAGATTAGTAGCAACTCTTGATTGAAATGATTTGCATGTTAATAACTTAAATTTTAAGTCATGAGTTGGTAAGGGTTTGGGAAAACCCAAGCTAGGCCTAGATTTAATAATTCATTAGCCGAACCTTAGGTGATGCTACCCTAAGGTTAGGTCGCGACATTTATAATGCATCACCAAATTAAGTTTGAGTGAGATTTTCATATATTTTATGGGGACATTCTCAGCTTGTAGCCACATGCCCAAATTGGATGGACGTGGATCCTCGGCTGCAGTACATCAGATTGCTCATGCGTGTGTTTAGCCCCTCTCTCTCTCTCTCTTTCTCTCCGTAGAGACCTCAGCAAAAGATGTGGCCGAATTTCTTCCAGCTTCCCTTGTCTCCCTTGCATTTTTGTCTTTTCCAAATAAAGGAAATATCCTCTCATTATTTAACGTTTGATGGATGCCGAGATTTACATAAGGCGAAGTAATTTAACCTCTTACTCGGGAGGATACAGATTTTTTACTTTCTCGTTATCAAAATGGCGTGGGCTGGTGGTGGGAGAGGCTGGGTCTCTCGAATTCTTTCTGCTCAATGTCAGATATTGATTTGACAGTGAAGCTATGTTTTCTAGAATGATCATAGCTTAAGTACTCCCCAACAGTTAAGAGACTTTTTGTTGGATGTGGGGTTTGTTGCAGTGGAATTATTGTATTAGCAGCAGTTGCTTTCCGAGCCAAAAACAACCGTCGTTACGTCTATAGGTTCTAAACATGCAGCCGCGGTGGCAATAGGCTGGGGAGGGCGGAAAAGAGAAAAACAAAAAAGAGGATAGAGGTTTTATCTATGCTTTTATCTTTGTTGGGATAAATGTACATTAAGTTCTAAAACTTTCACGATAAGTTTTAAGAATTTCAGTGTAATTGAGTTTTAAAATTTTCAAAAAGTACCATTTAATCATAAAATTTATCGCGAAAGTGCAATCGAGTCATAAAATTTTTGAAAAAATGTAATCAAGTCTTAAAATTTATCACGAAAGTACAATCGAATCTTAAAAATTTCAAATAGTGTAATCAATGGAAGGATTTGATCAGATAAATTTGAGAAGTTTTAGGACTTGATTGCATTTTTTGAAATTTTTAGGACTTCATTGCACTTTCGTGATAAGTTTTAACAGTTAATTATACTTTTTGAAAGTTTTAAAACTCAATTGTACTTTCACGATAAATTTTAGGATTTTTAATGAACTTATCTTGTAATTTCATTGGACAGGGAATGAAGGAAAACCAAAGCCTTTGGTCAAAACTGGTTACCTGGAAATTTTTTCTATAGATAGACCACCTAGAAAGGACATCAACCTCCCATCAAATTGGACACTTTCTTTCTAGAGCATAAGCTACTTTTCTTCACAATCTTCACTCAACTCCTCTCCCAGCTGTACCCGTACTCCCAAAGCTTTGACCACTGATGTTGCTAGCTTCACAATGCCTCTGCCAAAGAAAGTACAATCATATTAGAGCATTTACAAAAAACAAACTCTGGTAAATCCATTCCACATGCGGCCTTAGCTTTTATTTTTTTCGTTATTGTCTAGTTGGGGCGCCTCCATGTACGTAGATGGAAAAACTCATCCTTTGGAGCATAGGCAAATCGTTTGGAGATTTTGCTCCCATAGTTATTTCATCTCTCAGTAGCTACATAGATGTGTGTACTGGTGTGTATTCTTAGTTAATAACACTAAAGTGTTTTCACTTTCCCTGGCTCACAGATCAATTAATGAACAGAAGATCGATGCAACCGTTTATTTGAATATATGCAGGATAATTTTTGGATCAAACATCAAGAAAAAGTGACGAATGAACTGTGACATCTTGAAATTTGCTCAATTGGGATTTATCAAATGAATGATTTTATTAACGTACTTGTAGTTAGTTCTCGCCTGAAACTAATCATTCCTAAGATACTAACCATTAGGGAAAGGCTAACTAAGGATTTAAATTCGTGTAACTAAAGAAAATTCGATCATGAATTGACTTTCGACCATAAAATCGTCGATGTGACATTTTGAGCCAATGTAGGCCGATATTAGGATAGTGATAGGCTAATTCGTCACTGTCATGTGAGTGGATCACGGGTGATTCCGTTTGACCACGAAATGAATTAACGAACAATCCAGAACCTATACCGAACGATTGTGCCCATCGGAACTAGCGATCGATTCTTGCGATTTCAATGATAACTAAGGTTGTCGCGATTCGAATAAACTTTCACGTGACTTGATTTCATGTTAGTCACGGGTTGATTATGCGAATTTCTCCAAAAGCCACCCGTTAGTCTGAGATACGCACAAGTTACGTTATATAGAATTCAATTAATAATTAGGTACCAATTTGGGCCCAGAAAATCAGGGATGTCACGTTAGGACATTAGGACGACGTTGTGATTGGAACATACAGCTTTTGATTATCCCGACTCCTTCAGAAAATTTCAAGTTCGGTGAAGGATGGGAAAGTGACCATTTTACCCCTAGAGGTTTATAAAGACCAAGTGTTAAGGGGCAAGGGCATTTTGGTCATTTTGCCATAACTTTTGGAAAGGACAATTATGCCCTTGGAATTTTATGAAATTCCCAAATTGCCCTTGGATATTTTGGAAAAGATTCGATCTGGACCGTTAATTTCAAAATAAGATCAAATCTCGACCGTCGATTGGATTTGTGAGATAAGGGCAAGATTGTAATTAGCCAAAAAGGGATCAAAGTTGGACTAATAAGACCAAGACTTTCTCTCTCTCTCTCTCTCCTCATTCTCTCCTCTCTCTCTCTCTCCTTCGGCCTCCCCTCTACACCGTGAGCTCTCCCTCCCTCCCGTGGCCACTCGCCATTGCACCGCCTCTGCCGGTCACTGCCCGTCCGCCATGCCGCCACTGCACCCCCACCCTCACGTCGCCGCACCGCCGTCCCCTCTCCCTCTCCCTCTCGGTTTTCTCTTTCCCTCTCTCTCATGACCGTGAGGAACCGGCCACGCCTAAGCCGCCGCCGCTCGCCGATTCTCCCAATCACCACCAATTGTCGCTGCTGCCGCAAGCGGTCATTAGATCACCGGTTTATCGCTGCTTTCCGCTCTAGCCGAGATAGTCTAGAGCTTGGTAAGTCACGATCTAAACGTTATTTAGTATATCGGGTAATTTCAGACCTGTTTAGACGTGGTTTAATATAGTTATTAGGACGGAATAATTAGCGAGCCTTAGGAATGTATTTGGGGAATTTTGGTGGAAATTTAGAGGCCGAGTATATGATGGAAATTGCTAGATTGGGTACTATATATGCTGTTCGCTGTGTAAATGGCGCGATTAAATCCGGCTCGGGATTTCGTGAAAGTGTCGTGAAGGGTCAGGATCGATATGACGACATTTTGGTGGTGAAAAGTGACAATTTGTGTGTTGGTTGTGTGTGTGTGATATGGTTGAGTTGTGATGGTGAAATTGGGTGCGATTGTGTGCATTTGTTTGATGCCCGAGTATATGCACATGTGAGACTTGAGTTGTGCGATGTGCATGTGATCATTAAAAAGCTATGAGACGTGTTTACGTGAGGTACAGATAAAATATATGGTATGTGAGTATGTACGTGCGATCATTGAATCCCTAAGGCGTGTTTACGCGAGGAATTGAACCGGCCTGAAGCGTGTTTACGCAAGTCGTGATACGACTGTGGGATCGGCCCGAGGCGTATGATACTCAAGGCGCGATCGAGTGGGCCTGAGGCGTGTTTATGCGGGCCGGGAAAGTAATTGAGAAAGTGTTGGTACGACGAGGAAAATAAATGGAAATGATGTGTTAGTGTGTGATCGAGTGTGAAATGTGGGCTGAAAATGTAGTGTGATTGATGGGTGTTTTGGCATGGAAATGCGTGTGGTTTGAGGTGCGTGAAGTTTGAAATGCATGCGAGACTCGAATACCATGATTATGCTGAGAGTCTTGGTAGCGTAATTGTGTGGTTGCTATTTGTGCGTGATGATTGATCTGATGTCTGAGCTCGTCTGGAATACGTGATAGCTTAGGTAGGGTTTAGGTTGCAACTTATTGAGAAGTGTCTCATGATTGTTTCAACCAAACCATTTCAGAGCCACCGCTTGAGCCATGAACCTCTTGTCGTTACCGCCATAGCGTTTTGGAATTTCCATGCATACTGACCACGAAGTTGTAGAGTTTCCCGTAAATGAGAACCACATTTGGACTAAGCACTCTTCGACAGCCTGGGTAGACATAAGGCTACCCCTCTGGCAGACTCACACTTACACGGCTTGGATGTTTCGAGATGGGATGGATGAGTTCGGTCCTGTTCGGGATTTTGAAGTGCCGTTCAATGGAGTTGGTGATTGGGATCTAGAAGCCATACCCCTTCCTGATGGGAAATTGACTGTCACGCCCCGACTTTACTCCAATGCTTTCCACACCTCACCTCCTTGAGTCAAACGGTGCGACATCTCAGGAATGTGTTGCCGACTCAATTTTCTCAAATCAGAGTTACTCGCGGCGGAAACAATTAATAAAATCCAAACAAATAAATTGGAGAACACCAGAATAACTAAGTGCGCCCAACCGCCAACATGCAAAACATTACCAAACCAAATATTTACAATATTCTTTACATGCACACTGTACCCTTCTTCACCAACTATGTCTAACAAAGCATACAAACAACACACTCCATCAAATGGGGGTAGACACCCAAACTTCTCAAAAATGGCACCCCTGGTCAACCTTTCCTAGCCTCGTGATCAGCCCCGACGTCCTCGTGACGGCGTTCATTCAGAGTCTGACTCACTGTCACCTGAGTCTGATGGCTCCTGGATCATCGCTTCCACTGAGGACTCTGAATCAATTTCAATCTTTATCGGGTGATTTATGTCACCCGTTTCCCCAGGGGTCTCATCCGGCTCTTCGGCAATGGGATCCTCGTTTGGCTCAATCTCTGGCACAAAGAAAGGATTGTAGTCATACTCGGGTATATTCTCCTCGCCCTCATCAGTTTCTACCTCATACTTCGGCGTGTCTTTCTCTCCATCCTCTGCTCCTAAATCTAGCTCATCCTCACCTGGACCTGCGTCTAAATCCTTGCCCTGCTCCTCCGGATCACCCTCTGGTATATCATCCAAGTCTATGTCCATAGGGTCGAATCCTGCCTGGGACTCTTCCGGATTCGGGTCTAAGTCGTTCACTGAAGAACCTGGAGCTACTGGGATAGGGTGGTGTCCATACTAGGCTACATTAAATTCTATACTAGTAAACTCTCCGTTAGGTGGGGAAACAGCTGCTGGGTCTCAATCCCCAACTCCGTCAAACGGAATGTCAACACCAGTAATGAGGCCAAACTCATCCAACCTATCTCTAAATGTCCAAGCGGTATATGTGTGAGCCTGTCAAGGGGGATGTCCTACATCTACCCATAGCGTCGATGTATGCTTGATCCAAGTATACTGTTCGTCCATAGGGTACTCCACAAAATTGTTCTCTGTGTGCATAACTATGCCAAAACTCTCTGATGGCGGCTGATTCATTATTCAGGCGGGTGATCTGAAATGGTTTGGTTTATACAACCATGAGACACTTCTCAATAAGTTGTAACATAAACCCTACCTAGGTTATCACGTTATTTTAGACACACGCAGACACGCAACCAAACAATTCACACAAACCCAAACCACAACCACAACAATCAATTGCTAAACACATGCCATAATATGCGAACTTCAAACATATCAAATCACATGCCAATCACATCGCATTCTCAACCAACTCGTCATGCCCTCTTACACTCAAACCCATTCCCGGCCCCGAGCATCACACGCCTCGGTCCAATCCCACATTCACACTCAATCGTGCCCCGAGCATCACACGCCTCGATTCGATCCCACATTCACACTCGATTGCGCCTTGAACATCACACACCTCGGTCCGATCCCACATTCATACTTTCCTCAGCTCGCGCCAAATGCGACAGGCCTACATGATTGAAACCCGTGCTTATAAAGCCTCGACACGATCCCGGTCTCACCCGACCTGATCGTGCCTCGGACCGATTTCATTCTTGCTTCAGCCTGTGCCAAATGCAGCAGGCCTACGTGATCGCTGCCCGAGCTTATAATGCCTCGGGACCATACCAATCTCACACTCGCATATCGTTACATCGAATTCCGTGCACACACTTGCACCTCACACCCCACAACACCACAATCACCTCACGAATACACAAGCACACACAAAATAGCATTTTTCTGCACTCAAATATTCTCAAATCAATTTCAGTCATTTATGAAACTTTCACAGAATTCTGAGACGGAGCTAACGGTACCAATCTCGCACCAAACAGCCATCCATAGAACATCACGCGGCACATCACAGCCAGCAAACATTAATTTTCTGCACCCAAAATCACAAAATCACACTTTCAGCTCTTCACGACATTCGCATAAAATCCCGAGCCGGTCTTAACGGTGCAAACCGCATTTCAAACAGCCACTCACAGCACATAGAACAATCAATCACAGCATTGATCGGCCTCTAATTTTTCAGTTAAAACTTCCCGGATTCATTCCTAGGGCCCGCAAATCAACTTTGCCCGTAAAACCATACCAAACCGCATCTAACTAGGCCCGAAACAACCCAATATCCTAGATAAAGTTTAGGTTAAACTTATCGAGCTCTAAACTATCGCGGTTAGAGCAAAAGCGGCGGCAAAACCCGAGATCTAACGGCGGTTTGTGGCGGTGGCGGTGTACGGCAAGCGGCGGCAACGATGGTGGCTTGGGCGGTCGGCAGCATGGCTCACGGCCAAGGGAAACCGAGAGGGAGAGAGAGAGAGAGGGAACGGCAGTGAGGGTGGTGTGAGGTGGTGGAGCGGCGGTGATCGGCGGCACGGCGCGGCAGCGAGAGGGTTCACGATGGAGAGAGAGATCGGAAGGGAGAGAGATAGAGAGAGAGCCGAGAATGGAGCGGGAGAAATGGGCAGAGAGAGAAATGTCCAAACTTAATCTCCAAGTTTTTTATCCAAAATTGCAAAATGACCAAAATACCCCTCTCTAAGCTTTTTATCCGACGGTCCAGATTCGATCTTATCTTAAATCAACGGCTCAGATCGAATCTCATCCAAAATATCTAAGGGCAATCTTGTAATTTTTCAAAAAGTCCAAGGGCAAAATTGTCTTTTCTAAATTTGAGGGTAAAATGACCAAAATACCCTTTGCCCATAAAACTAGCCCTTTAGAAATCCTTAGGGGTAAAATGGTCACTTTCTCCGTTTCTCTCAAAAATCTAATTTTTTTGAAGGATTCGGGCTCACCCAAAATTACACGTTACAACTGTAATGTCGTCCTAACGTTCTGTCGTAACTTCCTAATTTTTCGATGCCTAATTTGGTCTCAATTTAATAATTGAATTCTATATAATGTAATTTGTGCATATCTCAGACTAACGGGCGGCTTTCCGAGAAATTCACAGAATCGACTCGTAACTGATACTAAATCAAGTCATGTGCAATTTATTCAGACGGTAACGAATTCGGTTGTCAATAAAATCGTGATGATCGATCACTAGTTTCGATGTGTACGATCGTTCGAAATAGGTTTGGGGTCGTTCGTCAATTCATTTCGGGGTCAAACGGAATCACCTGTGATCCACGTGTATGATAACGATGAATCAACCCATCACTATCCTAGGATCGGCCTACACTGGCTCAAAATATCACATCGACGATTTTATGGTCGAGATTTAGTTCGTGGTTAGATTCCTGTAGTTGTAAGAATTTTAAATTTCTCAGTAGCCTTTCCCTAATGGTTAGTATCCGGAGAATGATCAGTTCCGGGCGAGATTAGCTATAAGTACATTAATAAATAATTCATCTCATAAATCTCCAAATGGGTGAAATTTCGGAATGTCACAATCTTCCCCCCTTACAAAAATTTCGTCCTCGAAATTTTGCAATCTAACTAATTATCAAACAAATGGGGGTAAGGACATTGCATCGACTTCTCACTTTCCCAAGTCGTGCCTTCAGTCTCGTGGTGCTCCCATATTACCTTGACCATCGGGATCATCATATTCCTTAAGACTCGTTCTTTCTGATCCTCGATCCTTATCGGTCTTTCAGTATATGACACCCTGTCGTCGACTTCAATTTCTTCGTAATTAAGCATGTGAGTTAGGTCCAGTTCATACTTCCTCAACATCGATACGTGAAACACGTTATGCACTTGCGATAAGCTTGGCGATAACGCAAGACGATAAGCCAAATCTCCAATCCTTTCTAACACCTCGAAGGGTCCCATGTACCTCAGACTCAATTTTCCTTTCTTACCAAACTGGGATAATCCTCGCATAGGCGATACCTTGAGAAACACGTGATCCCCTACTTGAAGTTCCAATGGTCTTTGCCTTCTGTTTGCGTAACTCTTTTGACGGCTCTGCGCAGTCTTTAGTCTTTCGCGTATAATCTTAACGGCCTTTACCGACTATTCTACTAACTCTAGCCCGATTATAGTTCTTTCTCCCACTTCGTTCCAACACACGAACATCCTACAAGCCCTGCCATACATCGCTTCAAACGGTGCCATTCCAATGCTTTGCTGAAAACTGTTATTATATGCGAATTCCATTAAGGGTAATTGCTCTTCCCACTTACCCTGAAAGACCAACACACACACCCAAAGCATGTCTTCTAAAGTCTGAATCGTCCTCTCAAACTAACCATCCGTCTGCGGATGATAAGCAGTACTAAACTGCAACTTATATCATAACGCAGTCTGCAGACTTTTCCAAAAATTGGCGGTAAATCTGGTATCACAATCCGATGTAATAGTCACTGGCACCACGTACACCTAACGATCTGTTGCATATACAAGTCCGCATATTGCTCCAGTGCGAAGTCCTTTCGTACAGCCAAGAAGTGTGTCGATTTAGTCAATTTATCGACAATCACCCAGATAAAATCGTAGCCTCTTTGGCTCCTCGGTAATCCCATCACAAAGTCCATTGTGATATGTTCTCATTTCCATTCTGCGATTTCTATAGGTCGCAACAATCCTCCTGGTTTACAATGTTGCGCTTGCACTTGCTGGCAAATCAGACATCTGGTCACATGTCTGGCTCTATCTACCTTCATGCCATTCCACCAATAGTATTGTCTTAAATTTTGATACATTTTCGTGCTTCCCGGATAGATACTATAACTACTCCGATGCGTCTCCGACAAAATTTCTTCCTTAAACTCCGTATCGTCAAGCACACACAATCGACCTCGGAACTTCAATATCCCATCCTCGGATAATTGAAAGTCTGGTTTCCTCTTAGTAGCATCCATCTCTATAATCTTTTGTATCTCTAAGTCCGTAGACTGTAAGGCCTTAACTTTAGCATGAATTGCTGACTCGATCTTGAGCGTAGCTAGCAGGCATGAGACTCGACTTACTTCAAACTTAAACTCCAAGTCTCACACTTTCTCCAATAAAGTCCATTCCTTGACCATCAAGTATGCGATACTTGATTTACGGCTCAACGCATCCGCTACCCGGTTTGCCTTTTTGGGGTGATATAAAATATCACAGTCATAGTCCTTTAACAACTCCATCCAACGTCTCTGTCTCATATTTAATTCTTTCTGAGAGAATAAATACATGAGGCTTTGATGGTCAGTATAAATTTGAAATCTTTCTCCGCATAAATAATGTCGTCAAATCTTCAGGGCGAACACTATTACGGCTAACTCCAAGTCATGCGTCAGATAATTCAGATCATGTGGCCTCAACTGCCTTGATGCATAGGCTACCACTCGCCCATGTTGCATCAACACACACCCCAATCCTTTTAACGACGCATCACTATATATCTCATACCCTCTAGGTCTTGACGGAATAGTCAACACCGGTGCCGTCGTCAATCTATACATCAACTCCTAGAAACTCCTTTTCACACTTGTCTGTCTATTCAAGCCTTGTTTCCTTTTTCAACAAATATGTCAGCGGTGTTGCTATTGCCTCAAACTCTTCCACGAATCGTCTATAATATCCAGCTAAGCCTAAAAAGCTTTGAACTTACGTCATGGTCATTGGCCTCGGCCATTCCATCACAGCCTCAATCTTTGCCGGATCTACCAAAATTCCATCTCCTGAGATCACGTGTCCAAGAAACGCGACTCGGTTAAGCTAGAACTTGTACTTGCTAAACTTAGCATACAGTGCGTTCTCTCTCAAGGTCTGCAAAACCTTGCTCAGATGGAATTCGTGCTCTTCAGGACTTTTCGAATACACCAATATGTCGTCTATAAAGACTATGACAAATTGGTCTAAAAATTCCTTGAACACCTTGTTCATTAAATCCATAAACGTAGCAAGGGCATTCATCAATCCAAATGGCATTACTGTAAACTCGTAATGTCCATATCTCGTTCTGAATGCCGTTTTCGGTATATCATCTTTTCTAATCCTCAACTGGTGGTATCATGTTCTCAAATCAATCTTAGAGAACACCGAAGCCCCTTGCAGCTGATCAAACAGATCATCAATTCTCGGTAAATGATACTTATTCTTGATGGTCACTTGATTCAATTGCCAATAATTGATACACAACCTCAGTGACCCATCTTTCGTTCTCACAAACAAAACTGGCGCTCCCCATGGAGACGCACTTGGACGAATGAATCCTCTGTCCAGTAATTCCTGCATTTGCACATTTAATTCCTTCAACTCTGATAACGACATTCTATAAGGTGCTTTCAAGATTGGCTCCGTCTCAGGTGCCAACTCGATCACAAACTCCACTTCCCTTTCTGGTGACAATCCCGACAATTCTTGAGGAAAGACATCGAGATAATCGCGCACTAAGGCTATATCCTCTAGTCTCGGCTCTTTAGCCATCGAATCCACTACGGCTGCTAAAAATCCTTCACATCCTTCATTCAACAATTTTGTCATTTCTAGTGACGAAATCTAAGGAATCGAGGTCCCTCATCGACTTCCTACAAATTTGAATTTCGGATGTCCAACAGGATTAAATTGGATCATCCTACTACCACAATCCATCACTGCCCTCTATTTAACTAGCCAGTCCCATCCCCACTATCACATCAAAGTCATACATCGCTAGGACTGCTAGATCAATCCTCTCTTCCCTATTGCCAATCACAATCTTGCAATCGAGACACTCCAACGAAACTATAATCTTATCATCCAATGGGGTGATCACATACAACACCACATCAAGCAGTCGTTGTTCCATATCAATCAATTTCATAAATTGAGCAGACACAAATGAATGCGACGCCCCCATATCAAATAAAGCATACGTAGCATGATCACAGAGAGAGACCGTACATGTGATCACACCTGGCGCATTCTTTGCTTCCCTTTTGGCCATTGCATAAACTCGTCCTTGTGCCGGCGGCCTATTCTGGTTCGGGGGTACAGGCTGCCTAACCTGATTTCCAACTTTGTGCGGTGGCGGCAACATTGGCGGTCTAGCCTATCTATTATTAGGGCAGTTCTTTGCTTGATGGCCCATTTCGCCACATTGGTAGCATACCATTCTCCTATTCGGACACGGTCCATTCCCATGCCTTTTTCCACATACTCGACACAGACCATTCTGAAAACGAGCGAGTTTCCCAATATTCCTTATAGCAGAAGGAACAAAACGTCGATTTTCTATCATTGGCCTCTTTCCCAAACGACGATTGTCCCTACCTTGGGCAAATCTCGATTTTGAAGCGGCATTCCTATCCACTATGTCATGCTCAATCGCCTGAGCTCGCTCATAAATTTCATTATAGTCCTTAAGGTTCAGTGAGATCATCTGACTACGAAAATCTGATCTCAACTCATCTCTGAACCTCCGAGCCCGATCTAGTGGATTCTCTACCATTCACGGGGCAAACTTAGCCAATCTAGTGAACTCAGTTTCGTACTGATCCACTATCCTCTGCCCATAACCAAGTCTCATGAACTCCGCTAACTTCTGCTCCTGGGCACTCTCCGAAAAATACTTGCCATTAAAAGTTTCTACAAAAATCGCCCAATTCGGTGTGATACCAGCTGGGAATACTCGTCCTCTGGTAGCCTTCCACCAATCATTTGTATTCCCTTACAACTAATATGCTGCTAACGTCACCTTCTCCTCATCATTACACCCTAGCACTTCAAAAGCTTTCTCCAACTCCTTTACCTATAGTGACGCAGCTTCTAAATCATCTCTGCCATCAAATTTAGGGGGCTTTATCTTCAAAAATTGCTTGACTAGCTGATGCATCAGTCGATTAGCATTCGCCTGTTCCTGTCCTTGATCTCCATTGTTACCATTTATAGCTGCGGCTAGTGCAACCTTAATGGTTTGGGCAATGGTGGCATTTCGCTCTTGGGTCTGCCTGCCCATCAAAACCCCAACCTCCTCGAGAGCCCTTATCACTGCATCCACTCAAGGATCCGCTGCAATCCTTACATCAACTCCGGGATTTACTGCAACTCCAGCACCAACTTCAAGATTTTCTATTGCTCTAGCACCCATTCCGAGGTCCTCAACAGCTCTAGCTCGAGCACGACCTCGACCTCTTACTCCTCTTCCTGTGCCCCTTCTTAGGCCTCGTCCTACACCTCTTTCTACATTGCTCATGGTTTAGGCTTTCTATCACTCTACTACATGTTATAATTCCATACAGGAATTAGAAACCTAGGCCAACTAAACTAGTGGCCCTAAGTAGTGAATTCACACAGTAATTCACTTAACAGACAATCAATCACATAACACCAAACCACATCAATTGGGTTCGTGCACGTACCTCGAGTCCAGATGCACCAGCACTCCAACCACTATCACAAACAATCATGCAGCAATCACAACAAACAGTCTGGAATATGTGTAGCACTAGGTGTATATATGGCTCACTAAGGTTCCTCTAACCAACTACCACTATTCTGGATCTCCACTCCTTATCACTCCAAATTCTAACAAACTTAACTCAAGTAGTCCTTGCTCTGATACCAATTAAACCGGGTTGTCACGCCCCGACTCTACTCCAATGCTTTCCATACCTCACCTCCTTGAGTCGAACAGTGCAACATCCCAGGAATGTGTCGTCGACTCAATTTTCTCAAATTAGAGTTACTTGCGGCGAAAACAATTAATAAAACCCAAACAAATAAATTGGAGAACACCAGAATAACTAAGCGCGCCCAACCTCCAACATGCAAAACATTACCAAACCAAATATTTACAATATTCTTTACATGCATACTGTACCCTTCTTGACCAACTATGTCTAACAAAGCATACATACAACACATTCCATCAAAAAGGGGTAGACACCCAAACTTCTCAAAAATGGCACCCCTGGTCAACCTTTCCTAGCTTTGTGATCAGCCCCAACGTCCTTGCGACGGCGTCCATTCAGAGTCTGACTCACTGTTACCCGAGTCTGATTGCTCCTGGATGGTCGCTTCCACTAAGGACTCCGAATCAATTTCAATCTCTATCGGGTGATTTATGTCACCCATTTCCCCAGGGGTCTCATCCGGCTCTTCGGCAACGGGATCCTCGTTTGGCTCAATTTCTGGCACAAAGAAAGGATTGTAGTCATACTCAAGTATGTTCTCCTCGCCTTCATCAGTTTCTACCTCATATTGCGGCATGTTTTCCTCCCCATCCTCCGCTCGTAAATCTGGCTCATCCTCACCTAGACCTGCGTCTAAATCCTCGCCCTGCTCCTCCTCCGGATCACCCTCTGGTATCTCATCCAAGTCTATGTCCATAGGGTCGAATCCTGCCTGGGATTCTTCCAGATTCAGGTCTAAGTCATTCACTAAAGAACCTGAGCTACTGGAATAGGGTGGTGTCCAAACTGGGCTACACTAAATTCTGTACTAGTCAACTCTCAATCAGGCAGGGGAACAGCTGCTGGGTCCCAATCCCCAACTCTGTCAAACGGAACGTCAAAACCAATAATGGGGCCAAACTCATCCGAGTCATCTCTAAACGTCCAAGCGGTATATGTGTGAGCCTGCCAAGGGGGATGTCCTACGTCTACCCACAAAGTCAATGTATGCTCGATCCAAGTATACTGTTCGTCCATACGGTACTCCACAAAATTGTTCTTTGTGTGCATAACTATGCAGAAACGCTCTGGTGGCGGCGGTGGCGGCTGATTCATTGTTCAGGTGGGTGATCTGAAATGGTTTGGTTCATACAACCATGAGATACTTCTCAATAAGTTGTAGCCTAAACTCTACCTAGGCTATCACGTTATTCCAGACACATGCAGACATGCAACCAAACAATTCACACAAACCCAAACCACAACCACAACAATCAATTGCTAAACGAATGCCACAACATGCGAACTTCATACATATCAAATCACATGCCAATCACATCGCATTCTCAACCAACTCATTGTGCCCTCTTACACTCAAACCCTTTCCCAGCCTCGAGCATCACATGCCTCGGTCTGATCCCACATTTATACTTGATTGCGCCCCAAGCATCACATGCATTGGTCCGATCCCACATTCATACTTTCCTCAGCTCACTTCAAATGCGACAGGCCTATATGATTGAAACCTGAGCTTATAATGCCTCGATTTGATCCCGGTCTCACTCGAGCTGATCGTGCCTCAGATCGATTTCATTCTTGCTTCAGCTCATGCCAAATGCAACAGGTCTACGTGATCGCTACCCGAGCTTATAATGCCTCGGCCCGATCCCAATCTCTCACTCGCATACCGTCACATCGAATTCCGTGCACACACTTGCACCTCACACCCCACAACACCACAATCACCTCACGAATACACGAGCACGCGTAAAATAGCATTTTTCCACACTCAAACATCCTCAAATTAATTTCATTCCTTCACGGGAATTTCACAGAATTTCGAGACGGACCTAACGGTACCAGTCTCGCACCAAACAACCATCCACAGCACATCACGCGGCACATCATAGCCAGCAAACAGTAATTTTCCACAGCCAAAATCACACTTCCAGCTCTTCACGACACTCGCATAAAATCCTGAGTCGGTCCTAACGGTGCAAACCGCATTTCAAATAGCCACTCACAGCACATAGAACAATTAATCACAGCATTGATCGACCTCTAATTTTCCGTCAAAACTTCCCGAATTCATTCATAGGGCCCGCAAATCAACTTCGCCCGTAAAACCATACCAAATCGTGTCTAACTAGGCCCGAAACAACCCAATATCCTAGATAAAGTTTAGGTTAAACTTATCAAGCTCTAAACTATTGTGGTTAGAGCAAAAGCGGTAGCAAAACCCGAGATCTAAAGGCGGCTTGCGGTGGTGGCAATGTACGGCAAGCAGTGGTGGCGATGGTGGCTTGGGCGGTCGACGGCGTGGCTCACGACCAAGGGAAACCGAGAGGGAGAGAGAGAGAGAGAGGGAACGGCAGTGAGGGTGGCGTGAGGCGGTGGAGCAGCGGTGATCAGTGGCGCGGCACGGCGGCGGGAGGGTTCATAGTGGAGAGAGAGATCAGAAGGGAGAGAGATAGAGAAGGAGCCGAGAATGGAGCGGGAGAAATGGGGAGAGAGAGAAATGTCCAAACTTAATCTCCAAGTTTTTTATCCAAAATTGCAAAATGACCAAAATACCCCTCTCCAAGCTTTTTATCCGACGGTCCAGATTCGATCTTATCTTGAAATCAACGGCTCAGATCGAATTTCATCCAAAATATCCAAGGGTAATCTTGTAATTTTTCAAAAAGTCAAAGGGCAAAATTGTCTTTTCTAAATTTGAGGGTACAATGATCTAAATACCCTTTGTCCATAAAACTAGCCATTCATAAATCCTTAGGGGTAAAATGGTCACTTTATCCGTTTCTCTCCAAAATCCAATTTTTTTGAAGGATTCGGGCTCACCCAAAATTACACGTTACAACCGTAACGTCGTCCTAACGTTCTGTCGTAACTTCCTAATTTTTCGATAGCTAATTTGGTCTCAATTTAATAATTGAATTCTATATAATGTAATTTGTGCATATCTCATACTAACGGGCGGCTTTCCGAGAAATTCGCAAAATCGACCCGTGTCTGATACTAAATCAAATCACGTGCAATTTATTTAGACCGTAACGAATTTGGTTGTCAATAAAATCGCGAGGATCGATCACTAGTTCCGATGAGTACGACCGGTCGGAATAGGCTTAGGGTCGTTCGTCAATTCATTTCGGGGTCAAACGAAATCACCTGTGATCCACGTGTATGATAATGACGAATCGGCCCATCACTATCCTAGGATCGGCCTACATTGGCTCAAAATGTCACCTCGAAGATTTTATGGTCGAGATTCAGCTCGCGGTTGTATTCCTCCAGTCGTATGAATTTTAAATCCCTCAGTAGCTTTTCCCTAATGGTTAGTATCCCGAGAATGATCAGTTCCAGGCGAGACTAGCTACAAGTACATTAATAAATAATTCATCTCATAAATTTAGTGTGGAAGCTAGTTTAGCCCAGTCCAGACACCATCATGCACCGGCATCACCTAGTTCTTCAGTGGCCGAAGTAGACCCGGATCCGGAAGGGTCTTGGGTAGGATTTGACCCTATGAACATAGATCTGGACGGGATACCTAAGGTAGGACTAGGGGATAAGTATGGTGAGAACCTCGGAGAGGAGCCAGCTGAGGATGAGCCAGTGGACGAGCCAGAGGACAAACCCACAGAGGAGCCAGAGGAGGACAAAGAGGATTTAGATGTGGAGGAGCAAGCTGAGGATAAGCTCGAGTCAGGGGATAAGCAAAATCCGATTGAGGTTAAACCTGATTCAGAGTCATCGGATGAGCACGAGCTGGAGGAGGATGCAGATGAGGAGGACGAGGAGAGCAAGTCCGAGTGGACACTCTTCAAAGGGCGTAGGAACTAGTTCTGGGAGGGAGGTGATAGTTTGAGAGTATTCCATTTTTGGATAGTGCTGACCTAAGATACTGATCTTTTTGTGTTTTGGAAGTTAATAGTTACTGGTTCGGTGTGCCTGTAAATTATTGTGGATATTGTGAATCTTTGGAAGTGTAATATATTTACATATTTGGCGGTTCAGCAATCTAATTATTCTTGGTAATTTCCAATTTTATTGTCTAAGATTTTATAATGGTTTCCGCTACGAACTAGACTCTGATGGATTCGTTTGGATCGGCAACGTTTCTTAGGTCGTCGCACACATTCGACCGAAGAGCAGGATGTCGCGAGCTCGTTGGGGTTCGGAGCGTGACATGAACCTTTTGAAATTTGATCATTGTCTACATGATCCAGCGGCTAAGAATCGACTCTTCAGAGGACAGTTCCAAGCCATTCTACAATGGCAATACACATTTTTTCTCTCTTAATTACGACGAAGATGATGTTTAAACGTGATTGCTCTTCGCTTTCGACTTCTTCAACAAGAAGGTTATTATGTGCCTGCTGATCTGTATTTCATCTCTCCCTTCTAGGCTTCCTATCCATGAGTTTCACTTCAACTCTAATATTGAAGTGAAAAATTGATGTTGATACACAAGAATATAAGACAGTTATTTCTCAGTACCGGAATTCTACTTTTCCAAGCCCCAAAGTGCATATATTTTTTTCATGCTGGCAAGTTTTTGTAAGATTGTTTTTCTGTAATAAATATTGTTGGTAAAATAAAGTGACCGGTGGCTTTTCTAAATAGTTTGTAAATTAGCAACTTTTGTACAAACTTATTAACATTGATTTGCATAACTAACTTTTCGGCTTGTACTAACTTTTACGTGATATCACTAATCTAAATTAGAGCTTTTAGCTATTTTTATCAGGTTTGAATACCAAGTAAGTTTTGTGTTAACAGCTCTCATTTAAGTTTATTATCAATGATTACTTTTTCTCTAAATTTAAAAAACTTAGTCAAACGGTTACCAACTCTATTTACAAATTACCAGCTTCAATTAGAGTGATTATCAACTTTTCTCAAATTAGATTACCAATTAGTTTTGCATTACCAACTCTTATTTGAGTTACTTTCCAATGTTTTATTTAGTTTTTTCCTAAATCACTAACTTCTCTTATCTATGACTTAAAAATTCTCTTATCATTTACCAGCTTTTATTTTCCTTTCTTAACAACGGCTTCAATTAACAAACTGTTATATGAAATTACCATAACTGATCTATGTCACTTTTCAAGTTTTCTTTGATTAAATTATAAAATAGTGTTACCAACTCTCATTTCAGTTGCATGCCAACGTTTATCTGTTTTTTGTTAGTAATTCAATCGTAATACAAGTTGAAAAATAACATAGATCAATGTTGGTAATTTCATATAATGATTTGCTAATTAAAGCCGTTTGTAAAAAAAGGTAAATTAAAGTTGGTAAATAGTAAGTGTGGATTTCTTGTTACTGATAGGAGAAGTTGGTAATTTTAAAAACCAAATAAACATTATTAACTAACTCAAATAAGAGTTCGTGAAGAAAATCAAGTTGGTAATTTAATCGGATAACAGGTGGTAATCACTTTAATTGAATTTGGTAATTTTTTTTATAAGAGTTGGTAAACTTAGAACATTGGTAAGTAAGACAAATAAAAGTGTTAATTGAATAGTAAAGTGGTTAAATTTAAAAAAGAATGGATAAATGTTGGCAAGCAGATTAAGTGAGAGTTAATAACTTAATTGGAGAATAATTAGGAAATCACTCAAATAAAGGTAGGTAATGTCGTACAATAATTGGCCAATTTAAGACATTGGCAAAATAATTTACGTAAAAGTTTGTACAAGGTGAGATAAGCTGCTCTTTTTTTGTCAGAGATAAAAGAAGTTGGTAATTTAAAAATAACAATATAAATCTAGAACTAATTTAAATGAGAGTTGGTAACACAAAAGTAGGTGGTCACTTAATGGGTGAAAAGTTTTTTTTTTTTTTTTGGTAAGGGTAATGGGTGAAAAGTTCGTTATCACTTAAATTAAGTTTTATAATTTCTAAAGGAGTTGGTAAATTTAATGGATCGATTAACCTTATGTACATAATGCAATCAAGTTACAAGCCTTTCAATTGGTTAAATGAAGTTCTATCTTGAATATGGGCAGCCCATATCTCTCTCTATTTCTCTCTAGCTCTCTGAAGACAATTGATGCGGATGCAAGCGAACATAGAAGGGCATGAATAGGGCTTCTGAGGAGGAAGGAAGCCATGCGTCTTCATGAACGTGAAAGAAGTGCATTTGAGCGAAGCTTTGCGAGAAATTTCTAGAAGATACACTCGGCTTGACTTGGAGGATCTCTGAGAAAAATATTAGATACTCCGGCCACTCCATGTCAGCATGATCCCAAACCAATCATGAAGCGACACGTGGACCACGTCTGCAAGTGGGACCGATTGCTCTTTCCATACAAAAAATCTTTTTTTTTTTGGTAAGATAAGTAATACAAAAAATCTTTTTCTCTCTCCTATTATTTAAAAATCTTTCTCTCTCACTAAACCTTCACAAATTTATTTCACTAGATTAGACCTCCACTATCTTTATTTCACTTTCTCTTTTATAATGGGAATTGGACTTAGTGCAGGCCTCTTAGATTAGGGTAAACGGTGAGTTTAATGTGTTGTAATTTAACCGGGCTTGAATAGGTTTAGTGAGCTTGGGCTTGGCTTAGTTTGATAAATGTGGGTTTACTTCAGCTTAGAAAATTTGGGTTTGCTTAGTCTAAGTGAATCTGGGTTGGGTTCGATCTATATAGGCTTTGGGCTCAATTTGATTTTTAGAGAATGGGCTTCATTTAGTTTGTCTTTTAAGAGGCTTAAGGTAAGACCCTATGTGTGATATTCCGAATTTCAATCCATCTTTGGGATTGATAAAACGTGTATTTCGTCAGTGCACCTATAATAAAATCTCGCTCAAAACTGATCACTCTTGGGTTATTTTTAAATTAGAGATTTTCCTAGAATCACACTCGATCGAATTTGATCGTTATTTAAAGTCTGAACTTTGGTGTCGAATTTCTTGGAGTTTCGTGACAAATTTAATTGGACGGTACCGATATTATTGTGGTTAGCATCGACATTACCTGTGATAAGTGAAAAGTGAAATTTAGACCGAGTGCGGATTTGGACTAGTAGATTTCCCTTGTAGTGTGTTTTATTTAGAATCTATGGGCCAAATCTAAATTTTTAATTAGGGTTTTTCGTAAACCATTAGATCGATTTCGGATTTGAACGAGGACCGTCGGATCGCACTTAAGTGCAATTTGACTCTCTCTCTCTCTCTCTCTCTCTCTCTCTCTCTCTCTACCACACCCTCACGCTCATATCCACTCCCCCCCTTGCCCATGCAACGTCCCCTCCCTCCCCCTCTCTTCCTTTTTCTTTCTTTTCTTTTCTTCTTTCTTCTTCTTCTCTTCTACCGCGCCTCTACCTTTGCTCCTCTTCTTCTACTCGTCCGACCAACCAACACCGCCACCGCCGCCGCATGCCATCCGCCCTGCCTCCACTGCTCGCCCAACCATCAGACGCTGTCGCTATCGTCGGCTCACTCACCCAGCAGCTCATCGCCACGAGCCCACCGCCTGCTCGTAGATCATTGGGCCGAGCTCGTCACCGCCCAACCGTTGTACGCCACCGCCGTCGCCAACCAGCCCGGTCGCGTGCCAGCTTGCTCGACCGCCATGCCGCTCGCCCAGCCACCGCACCACCCGTTTGGCCGTTTCCTCCCACAACTTGGCTGTCTTCCCCTCCCCGTTGCACGCAGCAATAGCTCGTCGCCGCAGCCAAGCTCTGCTAAGTCGTCAGTCAACTTGTCCGGTCTTGCCTCGCCCCCTGTGATGCCATCGTGCCACCCCAACCGCCACCGGCTTGCCTCCACTATCCCAGTTCCCCTTTTCTCTCCCATCGTCGCCCCATTTGCCATCCCCGCCATAGTCACCATCGCTCATTGCCACCGTGAGCCCAGCTTGCCAACCCACCAGCAGCTCGTCGCAGCCGTCGCCGCCGCCGTTGCCGTCGTTTGTTGTTGCCGCCCAACTAGCTAGCCAACTTGCTCACCGGCCAGCTTGGCCACTTGTCCTAAGCCGTGGCCGAATGCCAATGTAACATCCCGAAATTCAACCCACTTTCGTTATCAATGAAATGGATATTATTTCTCAGTGCATTTTAGTAAGTCTCACTCGGATCTGATTAATCTCGGAATACTGACAGATAGGGAAAGGCTAACTAGGAAAAACGGTACGTGGACCCAGGAACTCGACCGTGAATTGAGTCCGATTCCGAGATACGACGAGAGAATATTTTGTGCCAAGTGGGCCAGTCCAAGGAGAGCGACGGATTGAGGTAGACCGACGACATACGAACGGATAGCGGGTGATTCCGCACGACCAAGAGTACGCACGTGGCCTACAATCCCGAACTAACTTCGAACGACCGCGATCCCTGTGACTAGCGATAGATCCTCGTGTTCTTTGGGAAATCGACATCGTCACGACTTGAGTACCCTATGTCAATACGCATAACTCCTAAACAGCCGCCCGTTAGTAAAAGACGCTAAAATTGCAAATTGAGTTAATTTGATCGTGAAATTGAGCACGGACTTTGGTGTCAAATTTTGTGGGCGTACGTGACTATTTTTGCAAGGACGACGTCATTTTTATGTGACCACTCATATAAGGGACCAATAGAGTCGAAATTTGGAAATTTGACCCGGGACCGGAAAATTACCGTTTTACCCCTAGGCCTAATTATAGGGTTCCGAATTTTGGGCTTATTTGGGGGTTTAAATCATGGTCTAATCAGCCCCAATAATTCAGAATTTCTTGGACAAGATTGTCCCTCCTTTATTGGACTTGGATCGACCCCAAGCTTTAGATTGAGGGCAAAATGATCAATTGTGGAAAGTAGTTCACCAACCCCACTTTGCATTGTCCATAAACTCTCTTGTCTCTCTTTCTCCCCAAGCAGCCGGTCCATCCCCCTCTTCTCTCTCCCGTGCTCTCCCCCCTTTTGGCAGCATGAGGTCGCTGGAGGAGCTACCGCCATTGCCATCGGTGCCACCATCATGAGCTGCCGTTCCACTCACTTCACCACCACCTTTCAGCCGTTCTTCCCTCTCTCTTCCTTCCCCACTCGGCCACATGATCAGCCCCTATCAAGGATGCCATCCACAAGCCGTTGTCGCCGGTGTCACCGCCGTGAAGGCCACCTGTCGCCGTCGCTTGCCTCGCCGCTATTCAGCTGCCCTCGCCTCGTGTTCAGCATTACGTAAAGCTTAGGAATCCAAGTGAGTTTGTCCCTAAACTCTAGTTAGGCTAGATTGCATTTCTAGATGGATTTTAGGGGTTAATTAGGATATTTTAGGGGTTAAATGGTGGAGGTTGTTAGGGGCTATTGTGGTGGCTGAATCGAGGGCCTAGGGGATCATTTGATCGAGGTTTAGTGGCCCGTATTGTGCTGTGCGTTGGCTGGAAGCATGGGATTGAGTGGGCCCGAGTTTGATCAAGTTCGGGTTCAAACACGGAATGTAGTGTGCGTCCGATATGATGCTCATGGTGGCTGATTTTGTGGCACATTTGGTGACCGAGAGTGATAATTTAATTGAGGTTTAGTGGGTTGAGGAGTGCTGTGATGAGGCAGAGCATAGGCGCCTTGATTTGGGCGAAATTGTGGATTTGACGGAGGAAATTTGTGGACCGAGTAGTGACTGTTCTTGTGGCTATTTCGCGGCTTAGTTTGAAGATTTTAGTTGAGATTTGAAGGCTTGAAATGGGCTGTGTAGTAGCTGGACAGATTGGGTTGGATCGGCACAAGTTTGGAGTAAGTTCGGGTTCAAATGCGGATTTTAGGGCGTGCCTAAACCGGTCCTCGTCGTGGCTGATTTTATAGTGATTTAATGGACTAATGTGATGATTTGAAGGTGGATTAGTGGCCTAAAGAGGACTGTATGGTGGTTATACATTATGGAGTTAATTGGACCTTGTTCGGTTAATGTGTGATTTTTGTGTGAAATGCTTAGAATGTCTTGATCACCTATGTAGTGGCTGAACTGTGCACAATTTATGATTGATTATGTGATGCCATGTTGTGTGCTTGGTGTGGCCAAATAATGAGATGCTTGGTGGGCCTTAACCATGTGTAAATTCTATTGGCTCAATTGTGTGATTTTGTGCACCAATTAAGTACCATGGCTATTTTGAGTGAATTGCATAAGTGAGTACGTTATGACACTAATTGAGCATGTTACGATATTTATTAAGTGTGTGGTCAAGTGAAGTTGAATGCTCAATGTAGAAGTCTGGGTGCCCGAATGTGATTGTTATGGTCATGAACATACATACCAAGCATTGGCATAGCATGTGCATCTTGTAAGTATGCACGAGTGACATGAGCGTGTGATCACCTAATAGCCCTGATGCGTTTTATGCGGGGTTCAGATAATAACTAGTGAGTGAATGTGCGATTACATGAGACCCTGATGCGTATTACGCGGGTAGTGAACCGTCTTGATGCGTTTTACACGGGACGATGCTCGGATTACCGGAAGATGACCAGACTGATGCATTTTACGCGGGTTAAGTGTCATGAGCTTGATGCATTTTACGTAGGCCGGAGATCGATCTCAAGAAAATGGACCTGATGCGTTTTATGCGGGTCGGTGAAATTGGCAATTACAAGTGTGCAGGAGTGCAAGTGTGCGACGTGCATCAATGACGTATGAATATGAGTGTGAGCACGAGCATATGCATTTTATGCGTCGCAACTGATTAATATGCGCATGTGTGATGTGATTGGATTTTATGACATTATTGCAAATGTGTATAATGCATCTAATATGCAAGGTCAAGTATCACTAGATTTGGGCCTGAGGGCCTGAGTCACTTAGATTGATCTGTGTATTGTTTAGTGTCTATCGGGAGGTGCATATTAGTCTAGCTTAGGTTTAGGGAACCTACTCGCTGAGAATTATTCTCAAAATTGTTCAAACCCAAATTTTCAGACCCCTGACCTTGAGATGCCTCCAGTAGCAGTTCGTTTTGGGATTCCTCTCTAGATAGATGTGTAGGAGTCGGTGTACCCCGCAGGGAATGGGGATTTTTGGGTCAGATATCTTTCCACGGTTTGGGTTGAAGCGGGCAAAGATCTTAATCAAGCTCACAAGTATATAGCATAGTGTATTAAGGATTAGGAGGGGACCTATAGACCTTTCCGATCTTTTGAAGTTCCGATGACGGATGCTGGGGATCTTGAACCCCAGTGTCCCGATGGGAAACTGGCGAGCCTTGACCATATGCCAGAGGACGAGGAGCCTGTACCCATGGAGCAGGATGTGGAGCTGGAGGACGAGGCCGAGCCAATAGATTTCGAGGATGAGTCAGTGGGGGCCGAGTTCGAGCAGGATTCCTCAGACTTTGAGATTGAGATGTCGGATAGTTCTTCCGAGTCATCGGGATCTGACTCGGACTGGGTCCCGTAGGTTAGCCCTAGTCCTAGTTATGAGAGGGCCAGTGCCTTTTTGACTAGAGCCCTTTTAGTGTTAGTAACTTTAACCGCTCGGACCACTTACCCCTTTTTGTCAATAGTGGCCATTGACCTGCTTTTGATCTTTTTGAGTGTGGGCTGTATATGAATATTGTATATGATTCCCGATGTCAATGAAAGTGTATATTTGTTCATGTTGGTTGTTGTGTGGCTATTCTTGATTATGTGGTTTAAATTTGTTCGGATATTGTATTGCTTCCGCGTGTGCTCTAATCTTTGTGTTAGGCGTTAGGTCAGCGACACGTCCTAGGACGTCGCACTCGAATCGACCCTTGCGAGGGATGTGGCGATCCATAGGCGTGGGGCGTGACAACCAGGCCACTGCCCTTGCTCGTGGTTGAACAGCCAAGCCGCTGCCCTTGCCCGTGGCCGAGTAGCCCGGCCGCCTGCCCAGCTTGCTAGCCACTGCCCTTGCCTGTAGCCGAGTCACCTGGTTGTTGCCCAGCCATTGCCCAGCTGTTGCTTAGTCGTGGCCCATTCACCTAGGCCACTTGCCCGACCATGGTCAAGAGTCCCAGGCGTGGCCGAGGGTCGTGCCGAGCTGTGGCCGGTCACCGTGCTCATTGCGCCTTCACCCACGTCGAGCCGCCACTGTTCCCTCTAACCATTTTGGGGCCCTTGCCGATTTTCCCTGGGCAAAACTTAGATAAGTGACTCTCTAAACCCTACTTAGTATTTTTGGTACTATACATACTTGTTTAAGGTTTGTTTAGTGCCGGTATGTTGGCTAAGTTAGGGCCCGATTAGAGGATCGCATGTGGCTAGTTCTTAGACTAAATTGTGGTGATTTTAGGGGTTAAATAGTGATTGTGCATGGCTAGTTCGACTGCAATTTCAATGGGCTCTAATGTTTGTTAGTTTATGGCTTGGAATGTGAGTCAAATGTGATGAAATGGTGGGCGCATGTGTGGTTGAAATATTGCGGCACTTGTGAGTGAATTTCAATGCTTGAGAGTGGATGATTCGTGTTAGTTTGTGGGCTGTTTGTGCCCGGCTTGAATACTAGAATTGTGAGCTATTATAGTGAGTTTATGATTTAGAAATGGGGCACTTGAAATGTAATAGATTACTAGTTGTGCAATGTGGCGAACTTGTGATGCCTTAAGGAATGAATTTGGTACTCGCATAGATTGATTGGAATGAGTGGCGATTGAGTATATTATGGCGTGGTTTGATTATGTGAATGACGTGGGAATTAATTGAATTATGTGGCATGTGTGTTTGCTTGAACAAGCCCAAATCGATCGGAGGGCTGCTAACCTATAGGGTGTTGACCCGGGTTGTGAGAAAGGACCTGTGGGGTGTTGACCCGGGTCGTGAGAAAGGTCTTGAGGCATGTTGATGCTGGATAAAGTCCAGATTGATCGAAGGGCTGACCTGAGACGTGTTTACATGGGTTGTGAGAAAGTGAAGAAGGACATATAGGGTGTTGACCTGGGTCGTGAGAAAAGTTCTGAGACGTGTTGACGTAGGACAAAGCCCAGATTGATCGGAGGGCTGACCTGAGATGTGCTTATGCAGGTCATGAGAAAGTGAAAAATGACCTGTAGGGTGTTGACCTGGGTTGTGAGAAAAGTCTTGAGGCATGTTGACATGAGACAAAACCTGGATTGATCAGAGGGCTGACCTGTGGGGTGTTAACCTAGGTCGTGGAAAGTGGCTGAACACGCATGCAATATGTGCTTGATTGAATTGGGTGAAGTATCAATGTATGGCACTCGAATGATAGTGATATGTATATTGGGTGTTATTTCATTAATGTGAATTGACTAATATGCAGAGTTGGCGCATGATTTAAGAAGAGGTAAGTACATTCATGTGGATTTTTATTTGTTGGTTGTTATATTACATGTGGAGATTCGTATGAGTACGCATTAACCTATGTGGGATTTAGGTTGTTTACTTATTGAGATTTATCTCATCCCCCGTTATTAAACATTTTCAGGTTTGGAGTGACAGATAGTCGTCACGTGCGGTTCAGAGACCGGGAGTGACCTTGGGCAGTTGATGCTTCGTTTCATCTTTGGATACCCCTATTTTGTATAGTGAAATAGGCTACCCAACCACTGTTCTCTTTTGATGTTGTGTATTTGTGAATGATGTAGGTAATTGCCAAGCTTACGTTATGGGTTTATTGATTTGTGCAAGTACTACCCCTTTCGTCATGGTTTATTGCCTGGGTTTTTTATTTCTGTTTCCACTTGTGTTTGTCTTCGCGTGTTTTGTTTAGGTTGGCGACGTGTCCTGGGACGTCGCATTCAATACGATTGTTGAAGGGGTGTCAGGAGCCCGTTGGGGTTCGGGATGTGACACTATGGGTGTCGAGGGCCAAAGCCTATGAGATCTGAGTTGGCCAATGTTCGGATCTGGCCTAGGGCCTAGCCCGAGTCCCCACTTTCAGAAATTAAAAAATAAATAAAAAAATATAATAAAAATTAAAAAAATTAGTTAGAAAAATAGGTTTTGATTAGGTTGTTAGATTTTTTATATTAGATTTAACTTAGTTTCATTTAGAATTCATATAGTTAGAAAAGTTCCATTCCTTGATTATTAATGTAATTCATGCTTTTACTTGATAATTTGATGATTGGTGTGTTCTTTCCTGATTAGATTTTAGATTCTTAATTTAGTTGAAGTTCACTTAGGATTAGTTTAGCTGATTAGTTTTAATAAAGAAATAGATTTAGTTTGAAAAATATAAAATCATAGTTAGGATTAGTTTAGAAACATTACTTCAAAGAATAAAAAATCATAGTTAATAGCTTAGTTGAATTTAAGATTCACTTTAATGTTGTAACCTAGAAGAAACTTGAGGGGGCTAAATGAGTACCTAATATCCTAAAGCCGGATTGAGACCCCTACTTAGGATGACAATGTACCGACTTGGGGCTTCACTTTTCTCCGAAAGTTTTGATTACCGACATTATCCATTTTAAGATAGGATAGTCTCTAGAGTCAAGCTATCAAGGGGTTGCTATCACAGGGCTTAATAACAAGGCCATGTTATATTTTTTGCCTATCTCATATCGACTTACTTTAGTGCACATTACTTTTTACTTAGTCTTTTATTACTTTCTTCAATTGATTGCTTTTTTGAGTCATGTGTTGTCTATTTTAATTGAATTGTTAGGTTACATTATAGGTCCATAGTAGACACAAAAACACTGCATGGACACTTAGTGGTCAAAAATTTTAGGACTCATATTTGGATAAAAAAACTGCATGTAATATTTAGTTAACAAATGATCAAGTATACACACTAAAAGGGCATTAGTTAGATAACTAGTGTAATTAAGTTCTTTACCCTATATCTCTAGGTGTATAAGAAGTGAGGTATACTCTCATACCTAACCAACCCCGAATAAGCTAGTGGTAACTCCTCTTCACATTGAATTCTCACGGGATTAATCAAACTAAAATGAAATTTATAAGTCATTTGAAGTAAAGGTTTGGAAGAACCCGCACTGATTAGAATATCAAAATACTTGTGACATTTTGAATTGCATTCATTATGACAAATGCCGTAACCTTTTGGAAAACATTATGTTGACACCTATAATTAATTAGGTTGTCGACAACAAAAATAAATGGAAATAAGTTCGTAAAGGCCATCAAGGGATGACGTAGCCCATAGAAGATTGTTCATGTAAGCAGACAGCTAGCAAGCACTGAAATATCTCGGCGGGAAATTTAAGAATTTGAAATTGAAGAAGTTGGAATCATAGAAGAAGCAAGTGCCACCTGAGTTTTTGTACTGAAATTCATCTATGAAAACTACCATAGAGAACCAAAGTCATCGAAACTGTCGACGAGAAAAGGAATAAGGACAGCTGTCAAAATAGGAGGAGATCGATGATAGTTATCGCCTTAGGAAGGACATGTGTTAAGATGGAAAAAGATCGATGACGATTATTGCACGAGAAAGGACAGGTGTTAAGATAGGAAGAGAATGACAACGATTATTAACTCGAGAAAAATAGGTGTCGAAATGGGAGGAGATTGATGATGGTTATCACCTCGAGAAGGACATGTGTCAAAACGGGAGGAGATTGATGACGATTATCACCTCAGGAAGGATAGGTGTTAAAATGGAAAGAAATCGATGACGATTATTGCACAAGAAAGGACAAGTGTTTGGATGAAAAAATAAGATCAATGGCGGTTAATGGACAGATATTATCATATGAACATCGAAGATGAGATCAATGATAGCTATTGAATATGGTATCAAAAGGCGATTATTAGATTCGCATTATAAATAGTACTCGACAAACAGAAAAAAGCCCCCTCCCCTCATGAATACACATCAAAATGCTATCTTTCAATTATCTTTGCTTTTCAGTATTGCACTTTAGTTTCCATAGCTGTAGTTATCTACTTTTTAAGCCCAATAGCTTTGTAATGTTGCATTGATGGAGTTTGGATGCCGCCAATCAATAGCCGGACAGATTTTTGGCTGAACTGTCTATAAAATTCAAAGTTTTATTAGCAAAATTTTGTCACAGTACAAAACCTGTGTTGCTGATCAAAACAAAAAAGCTCTTTGCTCACGTCTTGATATCTTTTATTCAGAATTAGTCGTAAAGCTCGATCTCTTCTCATTAAGAACCAATGAACAACTTTCGATGAATTATATTTCGTTGTGGGAGCATTTCCGATGAAACATAATTTTGACATGCCCAATGGGACCTGTGTGGTCAATTTGAGGAGTTATAATGGCTCAAACAAGGAGTCAGAGCTAGTTGGATCATAACAACAATGTTGCAGGGAGCTATGCACCTCCTAATCCTATTGTGGAGCGGGTGACACGTGTGAAATCATTGAATGGACGGACAGTGGCGGACCAAGGACAAACAAGGGAGATAGACATCCTCAGACACCATACTAAGGAACCGAGAAGGCAATTAGAATCGAATCTGGTTACACTTGTTACTATGAGAAGAATCATGGAAGAACAGCACAACGACCTAGCCAATTTAGTCACTAGATGTATGGCTGATACTATCAGGCCACTGATTATCAATACGGTCCAGGAGATTACCGGCAGGCAGAGCCCATCGATGAGTTTTACTCAACCACAAACTGTTCCTGTTGTTCCTCTTGGCATAGTTAGAAGTCTTGGACAACCCGCTTCTATACCCCCTTGCATGGGAATCACAAGGCAAGCTATGTCTCTTACACCATTAAGGACTCTTCAGAGGGGAGAAAATGCAATGGTTAGCCAAGCATATGGCCATTCGATGACAAATGAAAATAGTGTGGTGAGTTTATTACTAAGGAATGAAAATACCAGTATAGGTCAATCATTGACCAATGGTAGTAATCCGTCTAGACCAACCCAGACGAATGTAGTTAATGCGAATTTGGCTCCTCAGCATACGGTATTATATCAATCGCACGACAACATGTTATCAGGTGGTTTTACTGCTCAACCTAATCTTCCTCAGGCACTATTTAGACCAAATACTAATGCAGAGATCCAAGGGAGAGTTGTAACATTGCCACATCCAATACTACAGTACCCCATTCCATAATCGCCACAACCAGTACCACAGTATCCCGTTCTACAACCACCATAGCCAGTACCACAGTGCACCATTCCATAACTGCCATAGTCAATAGCATAGTACCCAGTTCCACAACCACCACAACCAATGCCATAACAACAAGTACCTCAATATCAAATATATCAACCCTTACAACAAAATATTCCTCAAATAATGCCTTAGATTATGCAAGGTAGCTCCGGTAATCACACCGCTAGTTATGATCCCGGCCAGGCAGAATCAATATACAATCGATCAAATGCTACGGCAATACGGTGGTGATGCAAGAGGTTTTAGGCAAGTATATTGGAAACCATATCCGGAATGGATGGATGCGATTTCGTACCCAAGAGGGTTCAAGATGCCAAAATTTAGCTTGTTTACTGGTGAGGATGATCAATCGACACAGGAATACATAAATCGATTTACTGCATTGTGAGGGGTTGCTGCATATGGAGAACATTGGAAATTGCGTTTATTTCCATTGTCGTTGTCCAAGACTGCTTTTACCTTGTACACATCTTTACCGGCAAAAGAACACTACAAGTGCCATAACATGTGTACGGCACTCACTTTGGTGCCATAAGTTTTTTTTTTAGATCACTTTAGTGCTAAAATTTTTGAAAAACGATCACTTAAGTGCCAACTCCAGTGCCATACATAATTTTTCGCCGGAAATCCGACGTGGCATTTTTTTTTATTAATTTCTAAAGCTGACGTGGCTCGCCGGAGATTGGCACTTAAGTGATCGTTTTTCAAAAATTTTAGCACTTAAATGATCATTTTTAAAAAAAATTAGCACTTAAGTGATCGTTTTTCAAAAATTTTAGCACTGAAGTGATCCAAAAAAAAACTTATGACACTTAAGTGATCCTTTTTCCTCCAACTTGGCACCAACGTGATCTGAAAAAAAATTATGGCACCAAAGTGATCTCCGTACATAAGTTATGACACTTATAGTGTCCTTTTGCCCATCTTTACCACCTAATTCCATATTTTCTTGAGATCAAATGGAAACAATGTTTCATAATCAATTTCAAAGAATTGTGCCAGATGTATCTGTTGCAGACTTGTTAGCGATGAAACAGCATAACAATGAGTCAATCGATCAGTTCATGTTTTGATTTAAAAAAGGCAAGGAACAAGTGCCTCGTACCATTACTTGAGAAGACATTTGCTAAGTTTGCATTCAATGATTTAAAATTTTCCATTAGGGAAAGAATGGTGGGTCAAGCTTATTAATTTATGTTCCCATTAGCTACTATTGCCATGAAACATAAAAACTTTTTCAAAAAAAGGATTGAAGGCACGCCAAACATGAGATGAACTTTGTTGATGAAATGTTGGTTGACGAAAATGAATCAGAATATGCTGAGGTGGCAATGGCAAAGATAATAATAGAAAAACCATATACATGCCCTACGTTAAAACCGGCTAGGGCGAAAGAAAAAAGGGAGTGTTATAGTGAAATTGAAGGATGTGCAATATTATTCTTTTGATATAAATAGGGTCGACAAGATATTAGATTTGCTTTTGGCTGATGGACAAAGTAAGCTTACCGAAGGTTAAGTAATACCAAGCAAAGAAGAATTGATGGGAAAGAAATATTGCAAATGGCATCATTCGTGGAGTTATAATACAGTTGACTATATTGTGCTAAGAAAGAATATTCAAGAAGCAATTCGATAAGGGAAAATCAAGTTTGTGAATGATAAAGAAAAAGATTCTATGAATGTAGATATTAATCTGTTTCTTGTTATGACTAGGATGGTGTTTTTAAAATCCAAAGGTAAAGCGGTACAATCATATCTGTGCGCTCAATGCAAAAAGGAGATCAATTATACCTCTTATTCAAAAGAAAGATCTTTTTCGACACAAGCTCCCCCACAGGGAATGCCTTCTTGGGATTGATACAAGCACCAAAATTATAATGGGTCAGTTGGACACTAGAGTCGAGCCCGAACTGCCTAAACTGTTGGCAACTCAAGATAGCAATCGACAAAGTGGAAATTTTTCAGGTAGCAGTACGAAAAAGATGACTCGAGAATTGGAACATTAGGTGAACGCAATGATAAATTTGATTACTACGTCGATTATGAACCACCTCCTAGGCATTTAGGAAATGTGATAGCATCTGAATGGAGAGAAAAATTTGACGATCCACATGGGGGAGATGACAAGTTATCTCAACGTTCGAAGACCTTGAAAATGTCAAACGACCCACCATAAGGTGAATGGTTCGAATATGGAGGAATTCAAGTCTCAAGGGGCAATATAATGAGAACTCAGAAAAGGAAATTGTAAAGAAAAAAAAAGATGCATGAGTTGCAAAGGGAGGTCAATCGGATCTATATCATTCAGGTTTTGCCAATCACTTATAAACCTGGAAAATTTCGAGTTAAGAATCTGGTGTGAAGAAGAGATTCAGGAAACTCTAATTAGAATAAAGGGAATGATAATCAAAAGAATCATGGGGTCAACGAGAAAAGAGAATTCAGACTAGCTGTGTTATCAAAATTGGTTACTCCTACAAGCTCGTGTATGGTCCAAGCAAGACTGCCTTTGCAATATAGAGTGACATCGATGGATTTGACAGCTAATGGAGACTCAATGGTCGATGAAAAAGGCAAGGCAGAATTTCAATTCAATGAGGAAGAGGAACCAATGGAGTTTGAAAAACCACCTTACGAAGGGTCCAAACACCTTAGGGCACTTAACATAAATGTTAGGATCAATAGACATCTGGTTTCTAAAGTTCTTATTGATAGGGGATCTACCCTCAATCTAGTTTCATATATGTTCTTTAAAAAGATCAGAAAGAAAGATGATGAAATTATTCAATTGAATATTCAGATATCCGATTTCACAGGAGAAGTAACAGAGGTCAAAGGTACACTCGTAGTTGATTTGACTGTGAGATCGAAAATCTCTAGGACAGCTTTTTGTGTTGTCAAGGTAGATGGATCATATAACCTATTATTGGGAAGGGAATAGATTCATAGAAATCAATATGTACCCTCGACCCTTCATCAGATGTTGACTTTTTGGAACGGGAGCAAGGTTGCGTGTTTTAAGGCTAATAGCAAGGCTCATGTATCATGGGCACATAATTTAAGGACTAATTGAGATTTAAGAAAGATGCCCGGTGAAAATTCATTTGTCATTGAGTCACCAAAAATTGATTTGAGGAATGCAGCATTTTGCCGATTTGATAAGGGAAATGTTGAATGGATCTCTAAAAATAACCTAGCGAGATGTTTAGATAAGGTTGTCCATGGAGAGCCTTATATTATTGAACGACCTCAATAAAGGGAATACAGCTTGTACGGTCGAATTGGATGAACAATATATAGATGTCACTGATTGCATTATGGAGTTTGAAGAGTCACTTCTTAAAGAACACAATAAAGTGATGGAAGCTCAAGACTCATTAATAGATATTGATGTTGAAGATTCTCAAAACCATCGACAAATATTCAATAGTGCATTATTGGATGACGTTGCAAAAGCCCAGCTAATTGAGTTATTGAGGATATATAAAGATTACTTTGCATGGGATTATCATGAAATGCTAGGGTTTGGTCAAGATGTGAACGACCATAAGTTATCAATAAACAAAGGATGACCATGCAAGCAATCGCCACGAAGATTTGCACCGGAGACTATTCACAAAATCAAGGAAGAAGTCGAGCGTTTGTTGACAATAGGTTTTATTGAAATTGCGTGATATGTCGAGTGGTTATCTAATGTGGTACCGGTTAAAAAGAAGAACAGGAAGTTAAGGGCGTGTACAGATTTTCAGGACCTAAATGTTGCAACCCCCAAAAGATGAATACCAAATGCCAATGGCGGATATGCTGATTGATTCGGCGTCTAGTAACGAGATTATGTCATTAATGGATGGTCATTCAGGTTATAATTAGATATTTATATCGGAAGATAATGTCCACAAAACAGCATTTCGATGCCCGGGACATTCGAGTGGTTAGTTGTTGGTACCTAAATTTTGGCAACCCAGTTAGTCGATCATTACGTAAAAAATTAGGGATTGATCCCAGTATCTAGACAAAAAAATTTGTTAAATCGCATATAGATTAAGAGCATTTGAATTAGTATTTAGGCCCATATAACTGCATATGCATTAGACTGACAGTGAATGGACTCAAGTGAATGGCTCTGAAGTTAACGAAATTGGACTAAGTCCGCGTTCAAGAAAATTCTTGGCCAAGCCCATGAACAATATAAGAGCTGAAATTTTCATTAGAAAATGTCGAATTGGAAAATATTTTTTTATTAATTTGGATATTATCATGATTTAAATTGAACAAATTGATTTGATATTATCACAAATTACAAGAGATATTGCAATATCTTCTTTGAATTGAATTGAAATTGAAAATAATTGCAAGCAAAAAAACCCTACATTTTACCAATAAATACATGCATTAATGGTTCATAAGGAAAATGCCACACATTGAAGACACGGCCACAATTCACCATCCACGGCTGAAAGAGACGAAAGAAGAGGAGAGAATTGGGAGGAGTCAACTAGAGAGAGGGGGGGGTGGGGGGAGGGGAACGATGAAGGACGGCAACACTTGTCAACCTAGAGAGCTTCAAGCAATGGCTGATTTTCTTTTGATTTTTGCACAGATATGATAAAGAAACCTAGCAGGTACTGTGATGCTTGAAGACAAGAAAGAAGCTGCAGGTCAACGAAAGAGTTACACCAAGACTATCCCTCTCGGTTTCCATCCCTTCACTGAGCAAACTTGCAGATTTTAGTGCCGGATTTTGGTGGCCATTGCGGGTGTTCAGTGAGCCCATCACTGTAGCAACTTGTTCTTGCTATCAATCTTTTGCTGCTTTGGCGACACATAAACCATCACCGATCAAGCGTAACCCCAGCTACATCGGATGCCGTTGTTTGTTATACTGTTTCTCTATTGCATTGTAGCTTTCTTCAGCAGGTTTTTCTATTGGCCTTCAAGCAACGTCTAGCGAGTTCACACCGTAGTCAAGCATCTCGAGTTTCTATTTCTCAATCCCTGACAATTTCCAATTCAGTCCAAGTGTCATGCCCTAGATCTTCGAGCGCATGGACATCCTTCCTTGGCCGTGGAATTGCGACATCCCAGGATGCGTCGCCGACCTATTCATTTTAACTTTCAATTAAACGCAAGCAGAAATAATCATAATCCATCCAATCACAATAACAGAGATAGTCAGGAAAATACACCTCAATATATACAACATCATTAGCATTACATCGGGTTAACATATTACAAGTCCACTGTGCAGATCTTCCCGATTACAACCACAGAAGGTAAGGGGTTAACCTAGCTCCTCTATCTACGAGGGCAATCTCAAAAGGTGTTCCTTCTCAAAACAGCCGGTTCCCATAGAACACAACACGTACTCATATCCAAGCATCTGAAAAATGGTTAACAACAACGAGTGAGATAAATCTCAATAAGTTAACGACCTAAGCCTTGGTTAGGAAGTTAACTCACTTTGGGTGCTCCTAAACATGCAACAACCTAACGATGGCAAATCAATAGCAAAGTAACCCTTGCTTTGCCTTAATTATAAATACAAGCAGGTTACTCAGCCCAGCATAAACAAACGTGCCATTAAACAATCGCAGGCATTCTTACCTTACCTTAACACACACACATGCCCTGCATATAATAATCAACATGTTCAATCATAATGTAACAAGCACATAACATAATCAAAAAACACTTAGCAATTCTCATGTACAAGGTATCCACACAAGTTTTAATTATGAAGTGAAACCATTTTGGCCCATCCCATATCGTGCCTCATAAAGTCCTATACCGTGCCTCACAATTTTATCCCATAATCAGGTATAATACAACATACTCTTTCACGCAAGTTCCAATTACTATGACCTCACAAGGCCACAGCACAACCCGCGTTACTCGCATCAAGTTGGCCCTCTACTAACCATCATAACTCTGCAATCCTTTCAATGAGCATATAATAAGATCACATGAATGCATAAACTAGAGGCATATCATAATGCATAAGCGGCACAACATCAATTTAATAATCCAAACACATATAATTATCACTTTCAAGCACAATGCATTTACCCATGCACGTTGTACTCATTATAGTCCAGATTATTAAATGACCAATTAGGGCCACAACCGAACCCCTGCCAGTGTCTTTCGACATAATCGGGCATCGTCATGCTTTGTCGGACACAGAAACATCCAAAACCCTCGCTTAGATGGCATTCTATAAGGAGCATCGGTCCTTATAGAAAGATTAACTTAGTCTAATCTAACCCTAAGCAAGTATAACGTACTGATCAAGGGATTAGAGCTTTAGCTCACCCAAAAACGATTCCGACGACACAGGTGTGACGGTGACGATGAGGGTTATGCGTGGCTCAATCCAGAAATGACACGGGATGACGACATATGGCTTGGACAGTAGCCAACAACTTTGGTGAGGGCTGGTTGGCTTGTGGTTTAGTCGGATCAGTTGCGGGAACAGCCCAGATGGACGACACATGGAGATGGGCGGTCAAGGCGCATGGCTAGTGGCTTGATGGTGGTTCCACGACGTCAAAACTAGCTGGTAGAGGGGCGGTGATGATGGTGGCTGAAGGTGGCAACAAAGAAGAGAGGGAGAGAAAAACGTGAGAGAGAGAGAGAGAGAATATGAGAGAAATGAGGAGGAGAGAGAAAATCTCTTGCAACAAAAACCACGAATGGATGGTCAAGATTAACTCTTGCTCACCAAGCCAAGATCAATGGCTAGGATTCCATCTTGCAAAAGCTTCTAAAAGGGGCAATTTAGTAATTAAGAGAAGATGAGAGGAGTATTTTGATAATTTCAGCCCTTGATACTATTCATGGCACTATTTACATGCACTATTCACTCGAGCTTGGGCTTGGGCTTGGTCTTGAACGGGCCCAATTTGAAGAGAGATGGGCTTGAAAAGGTTGATTAGCTTGAAATTTTTGATGGGCTTAAACTTGGACTAAGCCTATTCTTCTGGGGCCGAAATCCTCCGTGGGCCCTGTCATTAGGCTTATTTCTTTGCATGCTTCTCATCTCGAGCTTTTTCTGCACAAATTCTCAAAACTTCTTAATTTGGGCCCAACAGGGCAAAACTGCAATTTCCCTTCCATTGGGCTCTCATGGCTGACTATATAGTCCATGAGGCCCATTGGGCTCTTAGAAATTGGTGGGCCCCAATTTTCGACCCGAATTTCACTTTCCAAGGTTTTTCGATTTACTAGTAAATAAGCGATTCTCAAAATTTTTCGAATAATTGTCTCTTAATCCTCTAGAGTCCAATACCCTCAACTAGATTATAATTCGTGGTAAAAATCACTCAAATGCGTCTTTCACATAATTAGAACAATGGGTGGCTTTTAAGGATTTCGTGCATTTAACCCGTAGTTGTTTCCAAATCAATCCACGTTTAAGCATTCTTAATCCATGGATAACTCTCAGTTGTCATGTAATCATGATGGGTCAATAGCCCGTTTCAAAGCATACGATCATTAGGAATTGATCTAATATCGTGCGGAATCATTATAATAATCGTGCAGAATCACCTGCAATCCGATTCTATACTATTGTTGAATCAATCTATAACTATTCTTGAATCGGCTTGAAATGGCTTACGATTGTCCTTCAATGATCCTTATGGTCGAATTGTCAATCCATCATTGAATGCTTTGATCGCTCGCAATGAAGTGTTAATTCGCCTTTCCCAAAGCTTGGAATACCCTTGAATAATTCAAGAATCAATTCAGAGCCTAATTCTATTCATTGTGCATTGATGAAATAACCATTAATTACATCTTTAATAGGGTTGAAATTTGATGATATCACAATGCTTCCCCTCTTAAAGAAATTTCGTCCTCAAAATTTGGTAAATGGAATGTCCGTATTTGGTTACGGAGGTTTTAAATGGAAATGCATATTACCTGATGGATGTTGACAGGAATAGAGAAATGCCTCGGTCAATTAATGGAAAATACTTGAAGAAATATTATCCAATAATGTGGGAAATGAAAGAAAATGATGAAGTTCAAAGTCATCTATGTCATATACGAAGGAAAAAATACATGGACCGGTGGAAAAGTTGGACAAGGGATTAACTATTGCATTGGCTATTCAAAAGGACCAAGCTGGCCAAACAAAAGGGTCGGATTTACAAAGATTTTTCAAGAATAGTCATTACATGATCAGTTTAGACCGATATGGCTCTTGAACTTGATTACGAAACTAGATAAACGAAACTTGACCAGTATGGTGATAGGCAGGAGAGCTGGTGTTCATGGCTGAATAGGCTTGGTTGCCTTCCTTCTCCAATGTCGTGAGAGTTTCAAAGCAAGCTAATGCTTGCTCATCTAAGTAAATCACCAGTGTTCTGCAGGAGTTGATGTCCTCGTCTATTCGGGCCAACAACTTGATCAGTCCCTCCATCTTCGTTTCATCCTCTGCTCTTTCTTCAGACAATAGCTTCCCTTGAAGACGACGAGTCACAGTGTCCAGTAGCTCAATCTTAGCATCTTTCGAACGGGACAGCCTAGCCAATCCCGCACGAGTAGTTTCCAAGATCTTGTGTCGATCAAAGCACACATTCTCTGCATGCTCGGTTAGTTCCTTCTTGTTGAAATATTCACTCTCAATAACTGCATGACGCTCGATCAGTGACTTGTTTTCCAAAAAGGCTTGAAGCCCATAGTCAAAAGTCATGCATAATTCATCAAAGTCAGTTCTAAAAGGGTGGTTGATAGGAAGGTGTTTACGCTCGCCCTCTTTTAGATAGGTAAAAACTTCTTCTAAGATCCCCAGTTGGATGCACAAGAAAGCGTAGGTAAAGCTTAGTCGGCATATTAGGTTACTCCACAAGGCAATAAACTCTTCAGTGAAAGCAGGGGCGTTGGAGGATGAGGAAGAAGAAGGCTTAGCCATGATGAAGCTATTGCAGGGATTCAAGAGGACTAATAAGGGAGAGAAGGGGATTGAAGTGTGATAACATCAAACCACAAAGGTTGTTCAAATAGAGATCTGAGATAGAAGGGTGCGAAAGGAGCTGTGTGGAACTCAAGCGACGTGAGTAATATATGTAACTGACATGTCATTTAAACTGCTTGGAGAATAAAGACAAGTCACAAGGTGGTGTTAATATTGGAGGAAATGGAACGACCTAATGGGTGTATAGGAGATCGTGTACGTCAAACCTGCTAGCAGTTTACATAAGAAAGGGGTAGATACAGACTATCAAAATTGAAAAACATTTATGATCAACATCTACACAGTACGAGAATATGAAGGGTTGCAGTTATGCGTATTATCCTATGAAGATATGGATAATTATGACCGGCTGTAAATTCTACCACTTTTGACATGAAGGGTTAGCCCCGGACAAGTGAAGATGGTATAATGCCCGCTTAAATGAAGAACACCAGAAGGGGAAATAAAGGGTCAGAAGTTGAGTTTCTTGATCGAGTACATTTAGTAAAAGGGAAATTTGCATATATATACAATAATCAAGAATACACATTGGCTTGAATACTGCAAAGACCCTAATACATAGCAACACTATAGTATGTACAGATGACTGATACCATAATTACATCAAATGTTGCTAAATCCCTAAGCAAAAGTTGCGTAGGCGCAACTCCAGATGACAATTAGCTTCAAAGAATTAATCTTTCTCGGATGTGGCCTCTTGAAGCTTATCTTCCATGGCGTGGCATGTAGCCTCCAATTGATTCACCTGTTTAAGCTTATCAGCCAGGCACTACAATGGAGTATCATTGACATCCTGGTAACGCGCAAGGATAGCATGTGCTTGATCCAGATCATCGTGCTTTTCTAGGTATGATTTTTCTAGCTCATCGAAAGCATTGATAGAATCCTATCGAATCATCTTATTAAGATGTCAAAGCTAAGTCAAAAGAATGAGCAAATTCCTCAACAGCATACTCCATTGCCAGATATTTTAAAGGAAAAGGCATGCTAGACAAGTCTGTCAGAAGAGATTTGATTTATGCCTCCACTATGGAATCAGTGCAAATATGAGCAAAATCAAGCGACAGTAAGTCAAAAAGCTGAACTCGTTTGGGCCGAAATTTGTCATTTTCCCGAGAAAGGGATGGTTTGCTAAAACTATGCCTCGGTGGAGACGGGCTAGCATCAGAGATTGAAATATGGTCTTCCGGATCAGTATCAACAGGGGTGTTAATGTAATCCTCAGCCTTTCTTTTGCGTGATGTGATACTCACATCTGCTAGCCAGCCAAAAGAGAATGTAGGTTAAGAAAAATTGGGTATAACCTATACCTTCATCAGATGAGCATTCTGAAAAAAGGTTGTTGAAACTGGACATCGGATCAAAAGGTCTCTCAAATGGATGATTCGGTCCAGGGAGAAGCTGGGTAACTTTAGATATCACCATGTTGACATGTGATGGAAAAAGAAATGCTCAATATTCAACCCACCATTCAATAAAGGCATCAGTGCACTGTGGTTCTCCAGTGAAATGGATATAGTCAAATTTTCCTAGGATAACACGTGTAATTCATTGTAGCAAGAGATGCACCCCTCGATGAAATGATGATTCATGGTATGAGAAAAGGGGTACTTCATAGAATATACGATAAGGGCTAGAATACCCTAGGTAAGGCCAAATTGGCGAAAATAGTAATGTGGATTATATATTTCGCAACCTGGAAAAAACTTGCCTTTAATCGAAAAATCCACAACCAAGTCAGAGGGAGTGAGGATGCTTTTTCCAGAAGATATAGGTATCAGGTTGATCATAAGAAGGATTAGGCTCAATAACATCGACGCTGACTCTGTAGAAAACAAAGCTCCTTGACAAAAGCAAAGCCTAAAGGAAGCTTTCAAAAAGAGAATTCCCTGTCGAAGGGTAATAAAGAGACCGACAGAACTTTCAAAGGCCGAATTTCCTCTCAATTGGAGGATGATTAGCTTCAGACCAATGAACGGGAGGTACACCTACGTCGAAGAAAATTTCAGGGAAATATACCTGCAACCATCCATGCATAATCCATAAAGGACCGAAGAAAAGATCAGGATGCACATTATAATGAGAAGTCTGAGTATCTATGAGGCATCGGTAAAGTATAGCGCGAACCATCTGGCCCAAACCTACATCAAGGCCATGGGAAAGCATGTGAGCAACATCTATAAACTCTGAGGAAACCGACAGAGTTGGTGTACAAAATCTATACCGTGAAAGCCAACACAAAAGAAATGCTACATGTTTGTCAGGACGAATTTCCCCTTCAGATTTGGCGAATTTGTCCATGAACTGATCATAAGAAAGATCAAGAGAAGTTATGTTTCGGAAGGGTAAACATTTACAAACTTCCTGACCATGGAATTCAACGAAAAGAGAAAGACCCATCAAAGTTCAGAAATCTAAAAGAGTTATGGTTATTTGGATCACCAGGAAGGCAAAAACAGTGTGAAGAAGGTGATTAGAAATTACAAAGGCTACCAATAAGACCATATTCAATTGCATCGATAGACAAACAACAAAAAATCAAGGCCTTATTGATCCTAGCTAGTTGCCATTGAGATTTCATCACATTCTTCATACGTTGATACCATTGAAAGAATTTCCTATCGAAATTGGGATAGGAATTAAATCTATGATTGGAAGTTAACCAAGCATGAGCATGAATGTGACTCTTGTTAATTGGAAGAACTTTCTAACAATGACGAGGGAAGCATTCAGTAAACGCAAGAAGAGCTGGAGTGGACTTGAGGTAAGGACCCAAAACGGTGTGGTCATTTTTGGTATCATAATCTACAAAGGACAAAGAAATGCGACTCCTTATTTCATAAGGTTGAAGATCATTGAAACGATTCAAGTATGTGGAAGGTTAGGCATAATGAGAGAGAAATGTTAAATGCCATGTCGGGTGCTGATGAAGTGAGAAAAGAAAGCGAGAACAGTGGGTATAAATAGACCCAGCTTGGTAACTGACTACACCCACGATGAGGGAACGTGGAGAAATTCAAATAGATAAATTCCCGCCGAGAGGAATACATGAAGAAAAGAGAAAATATGAAATATTGGACCAAGGAAAGTAAAAAAAGAATTTCATTGATTAGAGCTTTTCTTGGGGAACAGTAGGTTCTTTACATCACTTTGAAGGGATAACATATTACACTCAAAATTGTCATTTTCAATTATACAATTGTTCTTGGTACGCCGATTCTTGGCTTGTGCTGCCAACTGACGCATGTATTCAGATTGCTTGAGTTCTTTGAGAGTAGCAATGTCCTCGTCAAAATCTTCTTCTAGTTGAAGTCGTTGTGTATGTTTGGATTCTCATGCTTGTCAAAGTAGGACCAGCTACCTTTCAAGTTCTGCCCTTTGCCTCTCAAGAAAGGCCTCCTGATCGTCAAGTTGAGATATTTCTTCGACTAAGGTGTGGAGGTTAGTCTATTTTTCCTTAACATTATGGCTGAGCTCATCTATATACTTGTTACTTTCGAAACTAGATTGATTGGGGATGGTTAGAGATATAATTATGTCATAATTACATCAACAAGACTCTGCCCTATCGACAAAAGTTTCTGAGATTTCGTGAAGCTTTATCTTGAGCTCAAGGGGCCGTACAACATTGGATTTAGCATCACATGACTCATCGAATAGAGATTTTAGTTGATCAAAGGCTATGTGATTATGCAAAATCATAGGGAAACCACCACTAGAAAGGTCGAGTAATTTCAACAACTTGCTTCTAATTTTCTCAATGGTCATCTTTCTTGGAGAAGTAGCACCATAAGAACTTAGGGTGAAGCTCAGCACATGAGAAGCTTTTTCCAACATATGTTTGGCCTTCATAAGAGATTGTGGAGACTTTCTTTCTTGACATAAACAGATTGATAACTTGATGAAGGTTCCGTTGAACAGTCAGGAACGCCCTGAATAGGAATAAGAGCAGTGGCCAAAGGCAATGTTGGAATAGGAGATTCAACTCCAGTTGGATGAGTGGTAGAACTGTCCAGGACGTTAGGAGCGGGATTTGAAACATCAATGATCTCCTTAGGAGACAAAGTCACCAAAGCTAACAGTGGGATCATTCAAGGGCTCTGAAAGTTGAACAAAATCAATTATTGAGACATACAACAAGTAAGGCATAAAATTGTGACATAAGTACCTTGTTCTGGTGTTGTAAGGAGTAATGTGGGTGGATCGACAATAGCAACCTTGAGGCAGGAGTCGATAGGATTGTCTGGTGCATTTCCAGCGATAAATTTTCCTAAGAGACCTTATCATATTGCATCAAACAATAAAATGGACCAGGCAAGGACCAAAGGAATGGACAAAAATGAGTACCTTCAAAATCATCTTCAGAATGAAGAGAGTTGATTTGAGAATCCAGGGCATCCAAAGGACTACTAGTGGCCATAGACAAAGAAGCTGATGAGGTCGAAGCGTTGAGTCGCTTCTTTTTTATCAATGAAGCAATTGGTTCCTCTTCTGTTTCTTCGAGAGATTGGTTGGTTGGTAAGGAATCTTTAAGAGCAAAATACATGAATTTAGAAAAGGATTTGAGAACAGTGTACAAGAAGGAGGAATGAAAACGGACGGATATCTTGGTTACGATCAGCCTTTTTCTTGAGAGGAGATGTTTTTTCTCTAATCTCAGCTTGATCCATTGTTTTGGCGCAAGATATCGAGTCCGAACAGTAACACCTTTTGAAGGAACCACTTCTTTAACCTTATGGGCATGAACTTGCTTGCCCTTGATAGTTTGCGACAGTTCCAAACCAGGCTCTGGAATGCCTGCTGGATTGACTGGTTCCATTAAAATGACCTTCATACCCCTCTTACCTCTGTTCCTTGGCTTAAATGTACAGCCCCTTATCCTGTTCAACATGGTTTGAGTAGCATCCTCATAAGGACTTTCAAAGGCAAAAGAAAGCCACCAGGGGGTCCATTCGGGTGGACATCCAGGTGTGGGCTCAAATTCATCAATATCAGGGGCAAATTTGGCGTGCATAAGATGGGTAATTTTGGAACAACATATAAAAGGGGCAAGAGTTTTATGAGAATATCTCTATTTGGTCATGTCAGGAAATTCAAGAGAATATGGAATTAGCATAGAAACATCCTGAACGAAACCAAATTGTCTAGCACAATATTGGGGAGAGTAAATTTCAAAGCCAGGTGTCAGCTCAAATTCATCAATATCAGGGGCAAATTTGGCATGCATAAGATGGGTAATTTTGGAACAACATATAAAAGGGGCATGAATTTTATGAGAATATCTATGTTTGGTCATGTCAAGCAATTCAAGAGAATATGGAATTGGCATAGGAACAACCTAAACGAAACCAAATTGTCTAGCACAATATTGGGGAGAGAAAATTTCAAAGCCATGATATAACTTTCCCTTTTGAGATAGCCTTAGAGGAAAATTCATAGGAGTAAGGATACATCACCAAAAATCAGTGGAATCAGTGTGAGTTGTTGAATCAAACAAGTATTTGAATTCATTTGCATCATAAGCAAAAAAATCGATTTCATTAGGGTCAACTGTCAGGAATTTCTGGAGATAAAAGGAAAAATGAGAAAGATTCTTAGGGATATTCAATGAAGAATAATTCAGCAACCGACACCCAAAAGGAAGGGGTGTAGGTTGTTGAAAGCTCGAATAAAAATGATGACGGTAGTTACGAAAATTATGATTGGAGAGGAACGGACAATAATGAACCAGTCAGCATTGAAGTATCCAAAATGGTCCGAATAAGGTGCCTTCTTCCCCATACATTATTGACAAAGATGCATGAGTTATTCCCCCATACAGAGCCGCTAAGATCCATGGGCACAAAACGAGTGTTTTACCCACAGCAAGATTGGCTGCAAGTAGTAAAAATTCTTTGGAGATTTTCAGTGAAGGAGCAAAGAAAACATATTTTGACAACCAAAAAAGGAGAAAAAGAGTGCATTCATCGGCGATTACGGGACCAGTGCTGCGGAAATATGTTTCAAGGAATTTGCTGTAAGCAAGGGCTTCCTCAGGAATAAGAGGTACTGACGGTGAAGCCATGTCTTCTATGGGGGTCATAACTAGATAAAAGTTAGACATGGCATATATGTCTAAAAGAGTAATAGACATTGGGCCCCAAGGAAAAAATAAGCAATTAGTCGAAGGGAACCAAAAACTAATAGCAACACCCAAGAGCCCTAAGTTTAAGTTATATGACAATATGCTGACCTCCAAAGCCACGTCAATGTCAGCTCTTATCCAAGCAAGATGGGTAGGTAAATCATCCTTCAATCTCGCATACCAAAGGTGAACACCCGTCTCAGGGGAAGGAAATCCTTGAAATTAGGGAGTCTTTGGAAACCAAATGTCCACGATCGAGGATTTCTAAATAGGAAGTAGTTCTCTTGCTTTCCGTGGAAAACATAGGTGAAGTGAAGTCAGGATTTGCTGATGACTGCGAAAACAGGGACCCAGGATAAGTTGGTCTGAGGATTTATCGACCAAATGTAGTTGGCGAAACGACAGTTTGACAAGTCTTCATCTTGTTGCAGATGATCAAACCTTTCGATATATGACTCAGGAGAGTATTGGGTGTTCATGAATGCAAACTGAGTAAAAAGGAATTTGGGAGAAGACGAAGGAAACCTAGAATCAAAGGAGAAGATGAAAAGCCAAAGTTTTGATTTTTATCGCCAAGATACGACGATTCGGATGATCTACCATCATGAAGATGTGCCAAGGTACAAATGACTAAGACGACGTGTCAGAATAAAGTGAAACGTTTCAGGAAGCTCAAACAAGCATAAAATACGAAGTGTTGAGATCAAGACTGTACGGGGCCGAGTATATTTCTTTAAAAGAATTAATTCTTTTAAAAGGGGTATATGTTGACACCTATAATTAATTAGGTTGTCGACAACAAAAATAAACGAAAATAAGTTTGTAAATGTAATAGTCTAAATTTTCGATCCTTTTCCCGGGATTTAAGAAATGAAATTGATCAATACACTATAGTGAGATCTCACTCGGAACAGCGCATTCACGGGAGACTGAGGGGATCTATAATGAAAGCCAGGGAAAATCAGGTCAATTTACAGCAGGTATGCTATTCCGCTTGGGCGAACCTCTTGTTCAAGCCCTTTCAGGAACTGCCTTTTAGCTGCAAAACTACCCGGAGATAGGGCAGGGCTATTACTGGATTGAGTTTGCATGACCAAAAAACTCAACCTGAGTTCGATTTTCGACCATATGGATTGACGAGGGAATGTTTTGAGCCAACCGAGACTGGTCTATTTGATTGATCGTGTCCGAAGGGAACTAGCGATAGACCATCGCAATTATATGACAATCGAGGTCATCCCGGGTAGAGTAAACTTAAACGTGATTTGACTTGGTGTCGGTCACAGGTCGAGAGCGCGTAATCCCAATGAGCCACCCGTTAGCCAGAGACAAACTAAAGTCGCGATTGTTCGATTCTAGTCATTTCTTGAAATTCGGGCCCAGGAATCGAGAATTTTGAAAGTGACAATTTTGAGCGGCCGATGACATTTTTGGCTTGGCCAACCTTGGGGCCATCCATTTTTGCAAAAAAATGGATTTCGGTTCGAGACCGGAAAAATTACGATTTTTGCTCCTCTAGTCACCGATATCGATTTTGAGATGATATGATATTATTTTTCGAGGCCGATGCCATTATGGGGTGGCCACGCACATTTAGAGTCGTTACGGTCAAAAATTGGAATTTTGGCTCGGAAGTGAAAAATAATATTATTTTATTTCCAAGACTTTGCAGTCGATTTTCGAGGGCTTAAGAAGCTATTTTCACGATTCCGACGCCATATTATGTTGACCACACCCATATGGAACCTGTATGTGCGAAAATTGAAATTTTGCCCCGGGACCGGAAATTTACCGTTTTGCCCCTGGACCCTGTATTGGGAAATCCGAATTTTGGACAATTTTGGGCAATAATTGAGGACTAAAATAAGTGAAAAAGAAATTGGAATTATTGAATTACCACCTTGCCCTTGAATTATTGGATAAAGACAAACGAGGATCGTTAGATCATAGGTATTTTTGAAAAAATTGCGGAACGCCGACACGTGTCCTCCCCACCAGCCCACTATTTCTGACCTCTCTCTCTCCTCCCTCTTCTGGCCAGAACCCCCCCTCTTCCACAATCACTCACTCACTCTCTCTCTCTCTCTCTCTCTCTTCATCCTTGTTTCTTCCATCACCGTTGCTGCTGCTACTGCTGCTGTTCCGCCCGTTTCAGCCCGTTCTTCTCGCCTTTCTTAGGTAAATGACCTCCCCAAATGTCACCTAGGACCTCGGGCATTGTTAGGCTTGTTTATGGCTCGGTTTAGGGTGAATTTAGTGGCTGGTTTGCTCGGTGATGTGAGTTGGCTGATTTCTGGTTAGATTACTGCTGCATAGATGGTTTTTGCTATTTTTACTGTGACTTTCGTGACCCGAATTTGAGGAAGTGTTCTTCATGAAAGTTGTTCCCAACATCTTGAAGTATAACATAATTTAATTTGGGAATTTTTGTAAATCATTTGATGCCATTCGGAAGTCCATCTTTGGACCAAAATAAAACTGCCCGATTTACTGTTCATCCGACCTTCAGGTCTGTTTGAATTTTTATAAATTTTTTCAGGCCTATTTTCAAAATAATTTCTTCACAAAAGTTTTTGGGGACATTTGTGGATATAACATATAAAAATTTCAAAGCTTTCCAAGGTGATTTTGGTGTTGAAAAAAATGTATTTTGATGATCAGGCGGACTGACCGGACAGGTTGATTTTTGTCTGTCTTCTAGTGACAAAAAGAGGTGTTTACAGTTGGATATGAGTTTTGAGTCCTTCACAGAAAATGTTTATCCAGATGTTTTGTACAACATATCCAAATTTCATAATTTTTGGAGTTGATTTACTATTTATTTCAAATAGATTTATGTCACTGCGCAAGTGCCCAGTTTGTACCCGATTTTATATATTTTTGGTTTTTCTCTCTCTCGAGAATTATTCGGTGTTATCGTGGCATTTTGACGGGTAGTTTGATGCTTGAATGAGCTAATATGTGTGATTGTGTGGCTGTGAGGTGTGGTGGCATGATTGTGCATTGAATTCGCGTGCCAAGAATGTGATTGGGTGGTGTGTTCGTGTGACGAGAATATGAAATTGTGAAATGTGTGTGTGTGGTGTGCATGTTTGGCCGCGCGTTTGTTGACCGTGTGTAAGTGTGATTTGAGTGGAACGAGGATACGGAAATGTGGGATTAGTTGGAAAGGATCCGTCCTGAAGTGTGTTTGTTTACGCAGGACGATGCCATCCCTGACGAGGTGACGATGCCTGGCCCGACGGGGTGTCGATGCCTGACAAGGTCAGAAGACTGGTGGCCTAATGTGTTTTACGCGGGCATGATAATTAAGGAAAGGGAGAGGTAGGATTCCATCCTAAGGCGTGTTCGTTTACGCGAGACGATGCCGTCCCTGACAAGGTGACGATGCTCGGCCCGACGGGGTGACGATGCCTGACGAGGTCAGAAGACCGTTGCCCTGATGCGTTTTACGCGGGCGTGGTAGTAGTGGAGGAATTGAGAATGAGCAGGAATTAGCTTGAGGTGCGAGGTTTGAGAAAGTGACGTGCGATGTGAGTTGATGTGCAAGTGTGTTTGTATCGCATGGTGTGATGCTTGATTATGGGGTAAAAACTGCTAGGCATGGTATGGGACGTGCCCAAGTGGGTTTTGCTCTATAATCAGGGCACACGCGCGACTGTGATGTATTTCTGTAGCATATTGGCTGTGTGGTTGACTAACGTGCATGGATGTGCATGAGGAATTCCAGGTAGGGTCGTGTGTCGTTATTAGTTTGATTGATTGTCGTGTGATATGTGTGTTTTCGTCTGGCAGTACATGAGTGCCTACGTGGTATTTGGGCTTGTACACTTATTGAGATTCGTCTCATAGTTGTATAATCCACAATTTCAGACCCTCAGCCTTAGACCCAGGAGGCCCACCTCCTCTTTTTGGAGTTCGAGAAGTTGCCCATGGGGCCTAGTGGAACTGCAGATGATCCTCCGGAGCAGAAGCCAGAAGAATTAGGGGCAAAATGGAGAAGGGCAACCCTAGGTTTTTTCCTAGGTCATTTTAAGGGTTGTGTAAATCGGGTTGACCATAATGAAGTTAAGATAACCAAACCCCTGAACTTTTGTTAAAACGGTGACAGAGGACGTTCGTCTGTATATGTCTGTAATATAATGTTTGTATATTTGGTGCTGTGTGAAGATGTTGTTGTTTGATTCTTATGGTGTTCTACCCCGTTGTCGTCATCTTTCTGTCCGAGGTTTTGTTATTCGCTTCCGCATGTGTTTTTGATGTTTGGGTTGGGTCGGCGACATTCCTGGGACATCACATCATTTTGACCGGAGCAGGGGATGTCGCGAGCTCGTTGGGGTTCGGGGCGTGACAATAAAGGCCGTCAAGGGATGACGTAGCCCATAGAAGATTGTTCATGTAAGCAGACAGCTGGCAAGTACTAGAATATCCTAGCGGAAAATTTAAGAATTTGAAATTGAAGAAGCTGGAATCATAGAAAAAGCAAGTGCCACCTGAGTTTCCATATCGAAATTCGTCGATGAAAACTACCATAGGGAACCCAAGTCATCAAAGCTGTCGACAAGAGAAAGGAAGAAGGACAGGTGTCGAAACAAAAGGAGATCGATGATGGTTATTGCCTCTGGAAGGACAAGTGTCAAGATAAAAAGAGATTGATGATGGTTATCACACGAGAAAGGACAGTTGTTAAGACGGGAAGAGATTGATGATGATTATCGATTCTGGAAGGATAGGTGTCAAAATGGGAGGAGATCGATGACAGTTATCATCTCGGGAAGGACATGTGTTAAGATGGAAAGAGATTGATCACGGTTATGGACTCGGGAAGGATAGGTGTTGAAACGGGAGAATATTGCCTTAGGAAGGGTAGGTGTCAAGATGGAAAGAGACTGATGATGGTTATCACACAAGAAAGGACAGGTGTCAAGACGAAAAGATAAAATCAATGGCAGTTAATGGACAGATGTCATCAGATGAACGACGAAGATGAGATCAATGGTGGCTATTGAAAATGGTATCAGAAGGTGGTTATCAAACTCGCATTATAAATAATACCCGATAGCTACAAAAAAACTGTGACATTCCGAAATTTCTCTCGTTTGGGGATTTATGAGATGAATTATTTATTAATGTACTTGTAGCTAGTCTTGCCCGAAACTGATCATTCATGGGATGCTAACCATTAGGAGAAGGCTAATTAGGGATTTAAATTCGTACGACTAGAGGAATTCAACCGTGAACTGAATTTAGACCATAAAATCGTCAATGTGACATTTTGAGTCAATGTAGGCCGATCTTAGGATAGTGATGGGCCGATTCGTTATTATCATACACGTGAATCACGAATGATTCCATTGAACCCCGAAATGAATTGACGAACGACCCCAAACCTATTCCGAACGATCGTACTCATCGGAACTAGTGATCGATCATCGCGATTTTATTGACAACCGAAATCGTTACAATCTGAATAAATTGCACGTGACTTGATTTAGTATCAGTCACGGGTTGATTCTGCGAATTTCCCTGAAAGCCACTCGTTAGTCAGAAATATGCACGAGTTACATTATGTAGGATTCGATTAATAAATTGAGACCAAATTAGGTATCGAAAAATTAGGAAGTCATGATAGAACATTAGGTCGACGTTATAGTTACAACGTGCAATTTTGGGCAAGCCCGAATCCTCTAGAAAAATTCAATTTCGGCCAAAAATAGAGAAAGTGACCATTTTACCCCTAAGGATTTCTAAATGGCTAGTTTTATGGGCAAAGGGCATTTTGGTCATTTTACCCTCAAATTTGGAAAAGACAATTTTGCCCGTGGATTTTTTGAAAAATTACAAGATTGCCCATGGATATTTTGGATGAAATTTGATCTGGGCCGTTGATTTCAAAATAAAATCGAATCTTGACCGTCGGATGAAAAGTAGAGAGAAGGGCATTTTGGCCATTTTGCAAAAATGGTCAAAACTTGGAGATTAAGTCTAGACCTCTCTCTCTCCCCCCATTTCTCTCTCTCTACCTCACGGCTCCCTTTCTCTCTTTCCCACCCGAACTCTCCCCTCACCGTGAGCTCTCCCCCACCAAACGCTGCCGCCGCCGCCGTGCCGCGCTGCCCCTCACCGTGCGCTGCACCACCGTCCGCCGAACACCCTCCCGCCGTGCCACCGCCGTTCCCTCTCTCTCTCTCTCTCTTTCAGTCTTTCTTTCTCTAGCCATAAGCCACCCAAGCCACCATCGTCGCCGCTGTGAGCTAGCCACCGCCGCCACTTGCCGTACGCCCGCCGCCATCGCAAGCCACCGTTAGATTTTGGTTTTGCCGCCGCTTTCGCTCTAACCGTGTTAGTTTAGAGCTTGGTAAGTTCAATCTAAATCTCGTCTAGTTTATCAGGTATTTTCAGACCCGTTTAGGCACAATTCGGTAGAAATTATGGGTTAGATGGATGAGCGGGCCATTGGATTGAGTTTGGGGATGTTTGGGAGAAATTGTAGAGGCCAAGAGTGGTTGTGATTGGTTGTTCTATGTGCTGAGAGGAGCTGTTGGGTATGTGAATTGCACCGTTAGGTCCTACTCGGGATTTTATGTAAGTGTCGTGAAGAGCCGGAAATGTGATATTGTGATTTTGGGTGCAGAAAATGACTATTTGTTGGCTGTGATGTGCCGTGTGATGTGCTGTGAGGTGCCGTTTGGTGCGTGGTTGGTGCCATTAGGACCGTCTCGGAATTTTATAAAAGTCCCGTGAATGACTGAAATAGATTTTAGAATGTTTGGGTGTGGAAAAATGCATATTTGTGCATGAATGTGCGTTTGTAATGTGATTGTGTAGATGTGATTAATTGGGTGCAATTGTGTGCATGTAAATTAATGTGAACGTGTGCAAGAGTGAGAGTGGGATCGGGCCGAGACATTTTAAAACTCGGATCGCGATCATGTAGGCCAGTCACATTTGGCGGTGACTGAGAAATGAGAATATGGAAAATGAGATTGGCTCAAGGCACGATCAGCTCGAGTAAGATTGGATTGGGTCGAGACGTTCTAAAACTTGGGCCGCGATCACGTAGGCTTGTCGTAATTGGCATAGGCTGACGAAAGAAAGTGAAAATGGGATCGGACCGAGGCGTGTGATGCTCGGGGCGCGATTGAGTGAGCCTGAGGCGTGAATACGCGAGCCGGGAAAGTGTTTGAGCAAATGCGAGTACGATGGGAAAGAGGAAGTGGAAATGGTGCGTGTGAGCAAATTGATTGAGAATGAATATTGAGCTGGAAAACGTGGTACGATTGACGTGTGTGTTAATATGTGTGAAGTTGTGTGTTGGGGTATGTGCGTGAGAAATTGATTGTTTGTGAGTGTAGACTAATGTGCAGGTTGTGTGTGCTGTGAGTTAAAGTATGTTTGGTTGAATGGATGATGTTGGGTGGATTGATTGACTGTGTGTCTTTACGTGTCTAGAATTACGTGGTAGCTTAGGTAGGGTTTGGGTTGCAACTTATTGAGAAGTATCTTATGGTTGTATAAGCCAAACCATTTTAGATCACCCGTCTAAGTAATGAATCAACCGCCACTGCTGCCGCCAGAGCGTTTTGGTATAGTTATGCACACAAATAATCACTTCGTGGAATACCCTATGGATGAGCAGTACACTTAGATTAAGCACATCTCGACTTTGTGGGTAGACGTAGTACATCCCCCTTGGCAGGCTCATACCTACACAGCTTGGACGTTTAGAGATAGGCCTAATGAGTTTGGCCCTATTACCGATTTCGATGTCCCCTTTGATGGAGTTGGAGACTGGGACCCAGCAGCTGTTCCCCCGTTTAATGGGGAATTAACGAGTACAGAGCTTGGTATAACCCAGTTTGGACACCACCCCATTCCAGTAGCTCCAGGTTCTTCAGTGAATGACTTAGACCCGAATTCGGAAGGCTCCCCAGCAGGATTTGACCCTGTGGATATAGACTTAGACAAGATATCGGAAGGTGAGCAGGAGGAGGAGCATGGCGAGGATCCGGGTGAAGCGGAGCAAGGCGAGGATGAGCTAGAGGCAAAGCCTGAGGATGGCAAGGAAAACATACCTGAGTACGACTACATCCCCTTCTTTGTACCAAAGATCGAGCCAGACGATGGACCAGATGCAAAGGAGCCGGATGAGAACCCCGGGGAATCGGGTGACATGAATCACCTGATAGAGATCGGAATTGAGTCGGAATCCTCAGTGGAAGTGACGATCCAGGAAGAATCAGATTCGGGTGACAGTGAGTCGGATTCTAAATGGACGCCATCGCGAGAACGTCGGGGCTGATCAGAAGGTTGGGAGTTGTTGACCAGGAGTACCATTTTTGGGAGAGTTGGGTGTCTACCCCTTTTTTAGGTGTATGATTATTGTGGATGAAATATGCTGTGAGTTTGCTTGATAGACGAGGTTGGTAGTGGAACTGGTACAGTCTGCATGTAGTTGGATATTGTAAATTTTTGGTATTGTAACGTTTTTAGTGTTGGCAGTTGGGCGTGATAGTTTAGTTATTTTGGTGTTCTCCAATTTAATTATCTGGGTTTAATTTAATTGTTTCCGCCACGATTAACTTTGACTTGAGAAGTTGAGTCGGCAACATATTCCTGGGATATCGCACCATTCAACTCGCATGATGAGGTTTCGTAAGCATTAGTAGAGTCGGGGCGTGAGAAAAGCACCCACACCCCCCCCCACACACACACCGAATGAATACACGTCAAAATGCGATCTTTCAATTATTTTTACTTTTCAGTCCTATACTTTTAGTTTCCATAGATATAGTTGTCTACGTTTTAAGCCCCATAGCTTTGTAATGTTGCATCGATGGAGTTTGGACACCACTGGTTAGTAACTGGACAGATTTGTCTAAACTGTCTATAAAATTCAAAGTTTTATTAGCCAAATTTATCACGGTACGAAATCTGTGTTGCTGATCAAAATAAACAAGCTTTTTGTTTATATCTGGATATCTCCTATTCGGAATTAGTCATAGAACCCTATCTCCTCTCATTAAGAAATGAAGAATGACTTTCGGTGAATTATATTTTATCGCGGAAGCAATTCCGGCTAAGCACATTGTAAATGATTAGAGTGTCGTACTCTGATGTCCTTTGAGTTTAGCAACCTTTTGGTTCGTGGTTAAATAATTGGACATAAATAATTTGAACTTAACGGATGCTTCCCCATGGGGTGAAGTCCATGGCATTACGTTCAAAAAGCTCTTATTGTAATATTTTAGGATCCCTTTCAAGAAAATAGAAGTTTAGTGTAGTTCAAATAATTGCCGCCCATCAGATTTTGTAAATCAATGTAAGGTATCAAATTATTTTCTCTTCTAATAATATGCACACATATTTACACAGCCGGCCATATTTCCATCTATATGTGGTGCGATGATAGTTTTTTCAAGTAATTTTCTGATTAGTGGAACACAACCATGGATGGATATTGTCAATGTCACATCCTAAATCCACATCCAGAATTTAGGGAATGATCGGTCATCTATTATAACACAGGATGAAACATTTAGCGAAAACTAGTCATTTTACGAAAACATATTAACTAAATAAAACCTTCCATTGAATAAAAATTATAACAAAATCTTGTCTATCACGAATTAACCAAAACTATATACTCATAAACCCTGATCCAATAAACTTATTCAAATAGTCTAAAATAAAGTCCGGTACCACCCCCTAATCACTCTTCACGTGCATTCGATTAAACTCTTCGTGTTTGAAATCACAAATGGTCTATAAATTAGTTAGCAAAGCCACGGCTCAGTAAGCGACAATCATCACTCTTATGGAATGAAGCCATTAACAAAGAATCTAATAAAAAAAACGTATGGGATACAGTGTGCGAATGAAAGTGACTCCTACACATATTTTCAAATCCATGAATCATGCAATATGCATCATCACGTAAATCATGTATTAGAGCCAGACATATGTCAAATTCAACCGCTCATGTCGAATACTATAGAGTCACACTTCGCCAGGTGACATGACTTGAAAATCATATTGGCTATAATTAAACATTGAAAATCACATCGGCCGTGATTAAGCCTCGAAACAGACCTAATCCATACACATGCATCTTGTGTCTCGTAAACATCATCGCCGAATCGTGCAGCAGGCGTGATAGAGAAGGCTAACACTTCGGTACTTCGGCCCTTGCGACAATTCCAAGAATCATTCAGCAGTTTTTGTTGAAAACCGCAACGAGATCATTCCAGCTTGCAGTTTGACGTGCAAACTATGTTGCCTTTAGGAGATTCATATTGTAAATTTCGTGAAGATCTACTACACTATGTTCATGATTATGAGCGCTAACCTAGCTAAACGTATCGAATAGACAATACTTGACACCGTCGCCGAAACTAATCACGTTTGTTTGCATTGATTGACTGTCGATGCATTACAAACATGGGCTAGATGAGGACTAGAGCGGCGGTCTTCGAGTGGTAGGATTTCTCAAAAGGAACGAGCTAGGATAATTATAGGGTCGCGTCAAAACCCTAGTGAGTGATCAATACATCCTTCGTTGGTACATACCGTCAAATTAGATGGATACATTACTTCTCGTTATCTCTAGCTAGTGATGTGATGTCACCCTTCGTGAAAATTAGAAGAAGCCTGTAATTACGGTCGATAGGGGTGTGACGCTTGCGCGTGCCGACACACTAATCGGCTCACATAAACATATCATGTGATGGCCTGTTAAATTTGTTTGACGGCCAACTTTTGCCATAAGATGAGGCATCTACATAGATCACTAGCTACACGAAGGTTTCTAAATTAAATAGGTTAAATTAGAGTCTAACCATTATTGAAGCGAGAAGGACGTCTCATTATTTTTGGAGTCCATAGTGAGTAGCTAAGCCACGTAATAATCTAACCTAAGTTAAAGAAAAATGACGAGCTAGTCTATTTAGAGATATTAGAGTTCACGTTGCCGATGGCCGATGGGAAATTGAATTAGGAATTAATTAGCAGGCTAATCGATTAGAACCCTAAGAATTAGAACAAAAGGTGAAAAGAAGAAAATGAATAAAGAAATTGGCTAGAACAGTCAGTTCAGCAAACGTATAAGGAAATGAGTCTTACGATTTTAAATATACATACTTGCATATTTATGGACATAATAACACGAATACGACACAATTTCGATTGTTGTTATATTTTTAAGCTCGACTGCTCAAATTCAGATTCAAAGATTGTTGTCATGTAACAGTCTGAATTTTCAATTATTTTCCCGGGATTTAAGAAATGAAATTGATCAATGCACTATAGTGAGATCTCGCCCGGAAATGCGCAATCACGGGATGCTAACCTTAGGGGTAGGGTTATTACGGGATTGAGTTCGCACGACCAAAGAACTCGACCTGGATTCAATTTTCGACCATAAGGATTGATGAGGGAATGTTTTGGGCCAACAGAGACCGATCTAATTGATTGATCATGTCCGAAGGGAACTAGTGACAGACCCTCGCAATTATATGACAACTGAGGTCGTCCCGGGTAGAGTAAACTTAAACGTGATTTGACTTGGTTTCGGTCACGGGTCGAGAGCGCGTAATCCCAATGAGCCACCCGTTAGCCAGAGATAAACTAAAGTCGTGATTGTTCGATTTTAGTCATTTCTTGGAATTCGGGCCCGGAAATCAAGAATTTTGAAAGTGACAATTTTGAGCGGCCGATGACGCTTTTGGCTTGGCCAACCTTGGGGCCACCCATTTCTGCAAAAAAATGGATTTCGGTTCGGAGCCGGAAAAATTACAATTTTGCCCCTATATGTGTCGACATTGGTTTTTGAGGTCGTATGAGATTATTTTTCGAGGCCGATGCCATTTTGAGGTGGCCACGCACATTTAGAGTCGTTACGGTCAAAAATTGAAATTTTGGCTCGGAAGTGAAAAATAATATTATTTTATTCCCAAGACTTTGCAATTGATTTTCGAGGGCTTAAGAAGCTATTTTCACGACTCTGACGCCATATTATGCTGGCCACACCCATATGGAACCCGTATGTGCAAAAATTGGAATTTCACCCCGGGACTGGAAATTTACCGTTTTGCCCCTGGAACCTGTATTGGGAATTCCGAATTTTGGACAATTTTGGGCAATAATTGAGGACTAAAATAATTGAAAAAGAAATTGGAATTATTGAATTACCACATTGCCCTTGAATTACTGGATAAAGACAAACGAGGACCGTTGGATCAAGGGTATTTTTGGAAAAATTGCGGATCGCCGACACGTGTCCCCACCAGCCCACTATTTCTGACCTCTCTCTCTCTCCTCCCTCTTCTGGCCAAAACCCCCCTCTTCCACGATCACTCTCTCTCTCTCACTCTCTTCATCTTCATTTTCTTCCTCCTCCGCCGGTGCTGCTGCTGTTGCTGCTGCTGCTGGTCCGATTGATCTAGCCCATTCTTCTCACCTTTCTTAGGTAAGTGGCCTCCCCAAATGTCTCCTAGGACCTCGGGTATTGTTAGGCTTGTTTAGGGCTCAGTTTAGGATGAATTTAGTGGCTGGTTTGCTCGGTGATGTGAGTTGGCTGATTTCCGGATAGGTGACTGCTGCGTCGCTGGTTTTTGTTAATTTTTCTGTGACTTGTGTAGTCCAAATTTGGGGAAGTTTTCTTCATGAAAGTTGTTCCCAACATCTTGAAGTATGACATACTTTAATTTGGTAATTTTTAGAAATCATTTAATGCCATTCGAAGTTCATTTTTGGACCGAAATCAGTCTGCCGGATTTACTGTTCATCCGACCTTCGGGTCTGTTTGAATTTTTATAAATTTTTTCAGGCCTATTTTCAAAATACTTTCTTCACGGAAGTTGTTGGGGACATTTTTGGCTATAACATATAAAAATTTCAAGTCTTTTCAAGGTGATTTTGATATTGAAAAAAATTTATTTTAATGATCAGGCGGACTGACCGGACGGGTTGATTTTCGTCTGTCTTCCAGTGACAAAAAGAGGTGTTTACAGTTGGATATGGGTTTTGAGTCCTTCACAGAAAATGTTTATCAAGATTTTTTGTACAACATATCCAAATTTCATAATGTTTGGAGTTAATTTACTATTTATTTCAAATGGATTTCATCCACTGCGCACTGCCCAGTTTGGACGATTTTTGTGGCTGTTTTGGAACTGAATTAGGGGCTGGTGTTTGGGCTATTGTGGACTGATTTGGCAATGAAATTTCGAGGTTTAGGAGGCTGAGTTAGGGCTGTGATGTTGAGGATTGATCGGGAATTAAATGTGTGATTGATTGAAATTATTGTGGCTTAATTGGGCTGAACCGAATGATTGTGCTGGTTGTGTTGTGGATTGATTGTGGATTGGTATTGTGCCGCGTGTGTGTGGCCGTGTAGTGTGGCGATGTGTCAAGGTGAATGTGCATTGGATTTGCGTGTTAAATATGTGTGATCGTGTGGTGTTCGTGTGACGAGAACGTGTGTTTGTGAAGTATACGAGAATGTGAAATTGTGAAATGTGTGTGTGAGGTGTGTATGATTGGCCGTGCAATTTTTGGCCATGTGTAAGTGTGTTTTGAGTGGAACGAGGAGATGGAAATGTGGAATTGGTTGGAAAGGATCCGTCCTGAGGCGTGTTCGATTACGCGGGACGATACCGTCCCTGACGAGGTGACGATGCCCGGCCCGACGGGGTGACGATGCCTGACGTGGTCAGAAGACCGTTGGCCTGATGCGTTTTACGCGGGCGCGGTAGAAGGAAAGTGTGTGTAGGATTCCGTCCTGAGGCGTGTTCGTTTACGCGGGACGATGCCGTCCCTGACGAGGTGACGATGCCCGGCCCGACGGGGTGTCGATGCCTGACGAGGTCAGAAGACCGTTGGCCTGATGCGTTTTACGCGGGCGCGGTAGTGGTGGAGGAGTTGAGAATGAGCGGGAATTGGTTTGAGGTGCGAGGTTTGAGAAAGTGACGTGTGGTGTGAGTTGGTGTGCAAGTGTGTTTGTATCGCGTGGTGTGATGCTCGATTATGGGGTAAAAACTGCTAGGCATGGTATGGGACGTGCCCAAGTAGATTTTGCTCTATAATCGGGGCACGCGCACGGTTGTAATGTAATTCTGTAGTATATTGGTTGTGTTATTATCTAATGTGCAGGAACGTGCATGATGGATTCCAGGTAGGGTCGTATGTGGTTGTTAGTTTGGTTGATTGTCGTGTGTTACGTGAGGTTTCGTCTGGCGGTACGTGAGTGCCTACATGGGGTTTAGAGTTGTACACTTATTGAGATTCGTCTCACGGTTGTATAACTGCCACTTTCAGACCCCCAGTCGTAAACCTAGGAAGTCTGCCTCATCTTTTTGGAGTTCGAGGAGTTGCCTTGGTGCCCAGTGAAGCTGTAGGTGAGTTTCCGAAGGCTCATGCCCAGAGAATCAAGAGCAGGGTGGAAGATAGCAACCGATAGGTTTCCTTAGGTTATTTTAGGGGTTGTTCAGAATAGTGTGACCTATAGTGAAGTTAGGTTAACCAAGCCCCTGATCTTTTGTTAAAACAGTGACGGAGGATGTTTGTTTGTATATGTCTGTAATACGATGTTCGTATATTTGGTGTTGTATGGATATGTTGTTGTTTGATTGTTATGGTATTCTACCCCATTGTCGTCATCTTTCTGTCCGGGGTTTTGTTATTCGCTTCCACATGTGCTTTTAATGTTTGGGTTGGGTCGGCGACGTTCCTGGGACGTCGCATCATTTCGACCGAAGGCGGGATGTCGCGAGCACGATGGGGTTCAGGGCGTGACATGTCATATTTGGAAGGATTGTTTGTTGGCCATGAAAATGACACACCCAGAATCACCATAATCAGAAATCGAAACAGCATACGAGAGAAATTGTCAATTCGCGTACCTGGTTTGGAATCCATCGAACTTAACGTAGAATTTGCGACGATTTCCGAGTACGAACTCAAGTGCTTCTCCCCTATCCCCTTCGTTAGAACATTGGCCTAATAAGATTGCCACTCACGAGAAAAAAATTCTCTCTAGATCCGTATGTAAGTCAAATTGTGCATCATCAGGTTAGGGGAAGGACTTGAACGCTATTTATAGAGTCTTCAACCACGGGCCCTCTCATTACGGGTTGGGCCATACTCGGCCCACACCAGCCAGCCCCATATTAGACTTATTAAGAACTCATATATCTTACCTTTATTAGGCCAAAGTAATTCAGTTAATTTCAATTAATGAAGCCCACATTAGGAAATTCTTACATTCTCCTACTTGGACAATATTAATTGAAACAGAACTGTGTGCGTACCCTTATATTGATCTATAGATTATTCTTAATAGTCAATCCAATCCCATAAAGTCTCGAACACCAAATCATGGCGATAACTGCATATACTTACGCAGAGCCTTCCATAATCACAAGTCAAATGGACAATACCTCATAATGAGTGATACTTCATGTGTTATCCATTTGTTAGTCTGAATTCTCCCCTTAAGTGTCACAAAATCTAGTGTGTTACCAGAGAATATCCTTCATGGTTCCAATGAACATGCATATGTCTTACCTTGATAGTTAATTGTACTTTATGTGTAACAAGACATATCGTTAAGATTAATACAAAGAATGGCCCATAGCCTGTATTCAAGGTTTACACAATGCCTCGAGATTTTCATCAAATATGTGTACTCAACTTGTTAAATCTACATCCACAAATACCTCATTGAATGCAAAAGAGTTTATACATATTCAAATATTACAAAATGTAACAAAATCATATACGAACTTCATAAGAGCAATATAAAACTAAACAGCTCCCACTAATTAACAGCATCCCATGATACTCTTAAGCCCATGTTCATGACATGTCGATCAAATACACAAGGGTGAAGGCCTTTAGTTAGCGGATGCAATCATATCATTTGTTGAAATGTGCTCTACTGCAATGTCACCAATTTGAACATTTTCCTTTATAATCAGGTACTTGATCTCTATAGGCTTATACCCCTTGAGACCTCTATTGTTATTAACAAACAACAATACAGAGTTATTGTCACAATACAACTGTATGGGCCTATCTACAAAATCAAATATGGTCAACTCCTTAATGAGATTCCGTAGCCAAATTGCTGGAGTAGCGGTCGAAAAGTATGCTACAAACTCCGCTTGTATGGTAGAAGATATCATTGATTTCTATTTCTCACTTTTCCATTATACCGCACCTCCTGCTAACTTAAAGATGTAACCTGTTGTCGACTTCTTTTCATCCTGACAGCCAGTAAAGTCTGAATCCGAATACCCAACCAGCTGTAAGTCCTGAACATGTTTGTAAATTAGCATATAGTCTTTTGTCCTCTTTAAGTATCTCAAGACCTTCTTGACAGCAACCCAATTTGATTGATATCTACCTAAAAGTCCTGTTGCAAAAGCAATATCTAGTCTTGTACATACTTGAGCATACATAATACTCTCGAATACACTAGCATAAGGTACATTCTTCATTTGGGCTTTCTCAAAATCTGAATAAGGACATTATGACAAACTCAACTTATCACCTTTACTGACAGGAGAAATTCCTGGCTTGCATTGCTGCATGTTGAATCTTTCTAAAATACAATCAACATATGCCCTCTGAAACCCAGTAGTCGACAAGAACGATTTCTGTGAATCTCAATGCCAAGAACAAAAGACGCTTCATCAAGGTCCTTCATATCAAAGTTCTTTGACAATACCGACTTTGTTTCATGCAATAAACTAAGGTCATTGCTCACAAGCAAAATATTATCCACATAAAGTACAAGGAAAATGAATTTCCTCCCACTGACTTTGTAGTATATATACCGATCTACTTTGTTCTCAACAAAACCAAATAAAGCAACAACACTATGAAACTTTAAGTACCAATGTCTAGAAGCTTACTTGAGACCATAAATAGACTTTTTCAGTCTACATACGAGCATACCTGAATCATCTGCTGCAAAACCTTCGGGTTGCATAATATAAACTTCTTCATTAAGGTCTCCATTGAGAAATGCAGTTTTAACATCCGTCTAGTGTAACTTCATATCGAAATGAGCTACTAATGCCATAATAACTCTGAAAGAATTTTTAGAAGAGACTGGAGAAAACGTTGCTTCATAGTCTACTCCTTCTTTCTGAGTGAAACCCTTGGCTACCAATCTGGCGTTAAACTTCTCAATCATTCTTTTGGAGTCCCTTTTAGTCTTATACGCCCATTTGCAGCCAATGGGTCTATAATCTTCAGGTAATTCAACAAGTTCCCAAACACTATTATGCTTCATAGACTGTATTTCATCTCTCATTGCATCCAACCACAGTTCCGACTAAGGACAAGAAATAGCTTCCGCATAAGTCACTAAATCAGCCACAGAACCGATATTATAGTCTTGCTCTCCTATATATACTAAATAATCCGGTGGTGTAGCTGATCGTCTCTCCCTAATGGATCTCCTTACTAGAACAGCAATAGCCACGTCCTACACCTGAGAGCCTTAAGAAACTTCACTAGAAGCTGTCTCAACAACAGGATCCTGAATCTCAACAGGTTCAGTCTGTGGCGTGGGAGTCTTCATAATTATCTGTATGGGAGGAGATAACGATACAACACTACCCACCGTACTATTATCTTCAATAGTCTGTGAGAAGCTACTTTCTTCGGCCACATCAAACTCTAGAAACTTCGCTGTCTGCAATTCCACAATTCTTGTGCCTCCATTGGGATTATAGAACCAATATCCCTTCGAATGTTCCGGGTAAGATACAAAGTAACACCGAGTGGTTCTAGAGTCCAACTTACTTAATGTTGGATTATACAACTTCACTTCTGCAGGACATCCCCAAACCTTAAAATGGTTTAAGCTAGGCTTACGTCCAATCCATAACTCAAAAGGAGTCAATAGAACAGCTTTAGTAAGTACACGATTTAGAATGTACAAAGCTATTTTCAAAACTTCACCCCAGAAAATACTAGGTAAATTTGTCCTACTGATCATACTCCTCACCATATCCACAAAAGTGCGATTGCGCCTTTCGGCTATACCATTTTGCTCATGACTCTTAGGCATAGTAAACTAAGCCACTATCCTAGAATCCTCTAAGTATTTGGCAAATGGCCCCTTAAGCTGTTCGACATCGCCATGCTTGCCATAATACTCTCTACCTCGGTTAGATCTAATAACGTTTATGACATTTCCCAACTATTTCTCGACTTCAGTCCGAAAAATCTTGAACTTGTCAAGAGATTCAGACTTTTTTTTAATCAAGTACAAATAGCCATATCGAGAATAGTCATCAATAAATGTGATGAAATAAAAATTTCTACACAAGGTTGCCGTATAGAGTCCACTTATGTCAGTGTGAATGACCTCCAGCGGGTCAGAACTTCGGACTGCAGTTTTCTTTCTTATCTTGGTCATTTTACCTCTACAACAGTTTACGCATGTCTCTAGGTCATTTTTAAGAGCAGGCAGAATGTTAGTCTTTATTAGCCTTTCTACTCTATCCTTAAAGATATGACTAAGCCGTTTATGCCACAATGCATAAGATTATTCTTTAGGCAGTGGTCTTTTGGAAACAACATTTTCAGCCGTATAAGCGACATATATGTCATTGGGAAACAAACACAATCTGTATAATCCGTTGAACACATAATAGCACCCAACCTTATTTGAATTAAAAAACAAAGAAATAACATTATTCTTGATTTCAAAAGAATAACCATACATGTCCAAACATGATACGGAAACTAAGTTCCGTCTAAAAGAAGATACATAAAAAGTATCTCTCAATATTAATCTAAAACCAGAGTCTAGAATCAAAATAACATTTCCCACAAACACAACATTGACTTTCTCGTTGTTTCCCATAGTGAGTTTTGACTCATCCTGATTTGGCTTCCTCTGATTTATGAATCCCTGTAGGCTCACATTTGGATAACCAAGCTTTAAATTTTCCACAGTCCTTCTTTATGTGACCTTTCTTCTTACAAAAGAAACAGTGGTCACCATCCCTTTTGAAAGATGTTTTCTTTGGACCCATATTGTCAGATTGACTGGTAGTGTCATGAGTACCTTTATGAGTACGATTTCTCAACTTCTTATCTTTCCTTTTGTGGGAACTAGAAACATATAAGGCTAAATGCACTTTTTCCTTCTTAAATTTCTCTTCCCCTACCACCACCCTTGTTATCAAGTCATTAACTGACCAAGTCTTATCTTGTAAATTGTAATTTATCTTTATAATCCCAAAATCAGGTGGAAGGATGTTTAGGGCTTGATACACAATGCAAGCATTAGAAATGAAAACATTAAAAGCTTGAAGCTTCGTTTTTAGGTCTACCATCCTAAGGATATAATCTCTAACCCCAGCAGTACCATCATACTTTATATTGAAAAGCTTTTGAAGAAGTGTACCAACCTCAGCATTAGATGAAATGCGGTTTCTAGCCTCTAAGGCTGCCATCATTTCCTTAGCAGTATAGTCGGCTAGCAAACCACTTTTCAAGTGTTCTTGACTGGATTTCTTCATTATCAATAAGCAAATCCGATTACTCTTTTCCCAGGCCGCATAGTCCATTTTATCAGCTTCAGTATAGTGGCTATAATATCTGCTAGCTTATCCTTTGTAAGAGCAATGTGAACATCGGCCAGCTCCATTCCAAATAGAAAATCTTCTTTCCATTTCTTAAAGTTCAACCCAATAAGGACCTCAATAGAAATGGAATTGCCATTTACAGAAAATGTGACTGGAAAACAAACAAACAATACAATCAGTATCATGTGAGTACTTATCTAGAGAGTTACATACATCATCACATAATCACCTTTAGGCAGAAAATATGACATGTAGTTGTATACTCTCCACATGACAGCGGCCATGAGAGCATGTTCTAATTTTTCATGAAATCACCACTTTTGGGTGTATGAACCACTAAGATCAATCATTTCTCAAGCACATGCTATACATGTACCCCTCCATAAACCAATACAAGATCACTTCTTTTGGATGTATGATCACGCAATAGAACATAAGACATCCCACCACAATATGAGACCGATATTTCGCAAACCCAATCAAGTGTACTACTTTGGCGGTTACTGCCCAACTGAATCTTTGAAAATCTCTCATACCAGAGATATGAACTTTATGTATCACATTCACTATATACATGTGATGCTAGACGTAAAGACAAGGGCATATGTTTTTGAAATTACATGTTATGCTAATTATACTGTTCCATTCATTGATAGACAATGAATTATACTCTACATAATCCTTATGTGGTGATATACATGTGAACTACCATATGTATTTCCGAAACCATAGAGAAATACAAGAAAATGGGCAAAAATACCCTAAAAATATGAGTATATAGGGTTCTATACGTATTTTCACATTTGTAAAAGCTTCAAACATATCAAATCAATATACCACAATGTAAAGAATCTCGATACGAGCGCGTCAGTATCAAGAATGTCCAAAACGGACATCAAGCACACCCTCACGCGTTGCCGGAAGGCGCGGCGCGTGTGCGTGTGTTCAGCCAGTCAAACCGATCTGAACAGCTGGTCCGACCGGTTGACCGGTCGGTTAACAACCGATTCGGGTCAGGATCCGGTTCGAGTCACGACCGAGTCGGTTCAGGATCCAATTCGGGTCATGACCGGGTTAGGGGTTCTGAATCCGGGTCAGGTCAGGATCTGGGTCAATTCCGAATCCGTGCTCTTGCTAACGTCAACATGCGGTTACTGGCAAAAAAATGCACCAGTTCGGCACGATTGCGTGTGAAGGCACATACAGCCTCGTCCGATGACGTGCCGCCCGTCAATCTTCTCGTCTTGACGAGTAAATTCCGAATATGTAATAAAATTTTACATTCATCCAACAAAAAATTTCGAAAATAGGTAAAAACCTCTCGGACATAACGAAAACGGTTATAATCCGCATGTTTCGATTCTAATATATGGAAGGCTCTAATACCACATGTTGGCCATGAAAATGGCACGCTTAAGATCACCATAATCAGAAATTGAAACAACATACGAGAGAAATTGTCGATTCGCATACCTAGTTTGGAATCCATTGAACATGATGCGGAATTTACGATGGTTTCCGAATACGAACTCAAGTGCTTCTCCTCTATCCCCTTCATTAGAACACTGGCCTAATAAAATTGTCACTCACGAGAAGAAAATTCTCTCTAAATCCGTATGTGAGTCAAATTGTGCATCATCAGGTTAGGAAAGGGACTTAAGCGCTATTTATAGAGTTTTCGACTAATGGCCCTCTCATTATGGGCCGGGCCGTACTTAGCCCACACCAACCAGCCCCCTCTCATTATGGGCCGGGCCGTACTCAGCCCATACTAGTCAGCCCCATATTAGACTTATTAAAGACACATATATCTTACCTTTATTAGACCAAACTAATTCAATTAATTTCAATTAATAAAGCCCATATTAGGAAATTCTTACATTGTTCTCTCGGCTTGCTAAAATGCCCGTTTCAAAGAACGAACATTCAAGCCAAACAAGAGAAATCGTCATTCCATTTCACACATAGTCCATTTAACTAAACACGACATAAGTGAACCCCAATATCGTAATTACAAGCATGTTATTCTTTTTTTTCTTTTTTTGTTGTTAGAACAAGTATATGATTCTTTAAATGGCCTTAATATTGATATATATGCGTCCCAAACGAAATCCTACCCAATGCAATGCAGGAATCATGATGGAAACAGATGAATCGACATAAGACAACATATACACATCGTTCGAAATTTTACGTACTTAAGATTGATCTAACCTTATGTACACCATGTGGCATGGTATGATAGGCACATCCCGTGTTCGATTTCAGGGGTAGATCACACTCTCACTTTCACTGGTAATTGCTACTGCCGTCCTAATTGAAAAATTAAGAAAATATCTCAATTTGTCAAGATCACTTCTTTCTATTTTTCTAATTTATTTTAATTTGAGAAGAACTAGTTCCAGGTTCATTGATTTTGTTTACAATTTCAATCTCTTCAGATTCTCTCGTATGTTGGTTTTATGAGAAAATTGTTTAAAAAGTCCTAAACTTAATTTGCGTTATAATACTTACATTTTACACCCAAAAAAAAAGTCTTAACCTAAATTTATTAGATGGTGGTTAATTCAGTCCTAAACATTTCAGTTATGTCAATTTAGTCATAAAAGTTTTGACAACTTGCCAAAGTCTTAAATCTTTCAATTGTATCAATTTAGTCATAAATATTTTGATGATTTATCAATTTATTCCTAAATCTTTTGATGATTTATCAATTTTAGTACTTCCGGCCAATTTAGATTGGAAATTGCCGATGTAGCGGTCTAGTCAGTACCAACCATATTATGTGACACGACCATCGCTAACGTGGATAATTCATCAATTTTTTTTAATTTTATGATTTCTTTATCTTTTTTTCCCTTTTCTTTTATGATATTTTTCTTTTTCTTTTTCTTTTTCTTTTCTTTTTCCATTGCTAGGCCTCATCTACGGCTAGCATAGGCGAGGGTCACCCTCGCCGGCCACGAGCGAGGGACGTTCATGCCTGGGCTAGCTAGCAAGGTTTGCCCTCGCCGAATCTCCCCTTTTTGTGTCATGTTTAATTACATGACACAAAATTTTGAGAATTATTCTTTCATTTGTCTTTGGGGTAGCTATGTAGGGTTTGAAAGGCCACAACTTCCCTGGAACTGGAAGAGCAAGTTATCCAGTTCCCAGCCAATAGTTACGTGGTCTATAGCAAATTGTCACTCTCCAAAGCGTGATTGGTTGACCGTTTCAAGTCAGATAGTTAGCCAATATTTCAAATTATATGTGATCAAAGCTGAGTTGTGAAAAAAAAAAAAGATTACCACATAAAATTCGAATGGATATATATATAGATATCTCCATTGGGCAACATGTAGGTCCCTATACAAAAATGAAAGAAAGTTCATTGAAGTTAAAAGATCAGCAGGAGCGTTAGAGAAAGTTTCTTGGCCGAAAAGATCTGCAGCAGATCTGATGGGGTCATGGGGCGTTCCTACCTTGCTGTTCTTGGTGCACGTCAACATTGAATCGCCTCTAAGTTTGGTCCAGCTTATTTGGCCGTGATTATGAGTTGGGAATTGGTGGTAGTCGAATTCACCAAAAACAATTTCTACTCTCTAAATCACAAATAAATTGTACTTAAGGTGAGCAGAGTCGAATCCATAGTGACTGACAAATTGTTAATTCTTTGAAAACCAAGTAAACGATAAAAGCAAAACTAAACAAGGGGTTTATGCAGAATAGATTTAAATAAAATAAGCAAACAAAAATTAAAGAAAATCAGATTATGCAACATCTAGCAAAGGTAATCTCATTCAAGTTTGAAAATTGATCATTGAATCAAATGATTAATCACAAACACTGCAATAGACTGATTATGGTTGTTGAAACACTTCTAACAACCTAATCTTTCCTTAATATTAGATTAACCAGACACACGCCTGTGATTAATCCCTTATTAACGAATAACCCCGACATACGCCAAGGATTCAATTCGCTAATAGCACGAAAAATAAGAAAAACCCAACCCTAGCCAATAAATCACACGCGTAACTTATTCAAATTAGATTATATATTCTCATAATACAACTTGAAAATCTGGTTTTAATCAAGTCATATTATTTGCCATTATTATTAAAACACCTAAACAATTACGGGTTTGGGTATTTCAATTGGCAAACTATCACCCTCTCAATTGCACAACGAGCTCTTATTGTAACAACCAACAAAGTAATGGTAAACAATAAAACAGAGATTATATAAATACTGCAGAAATTAAGAAGGAGAATTAAGTTTAGATCTCACAACTTGAATGAACTTGAACTTTGATAATCCTTTGCTAGATTAAAAAGGATTTAGCCACACATGGCTACAAAATGCGCAAAAGAGAAAATAATATGTTTCTAAATTTTTTGGAGTCTCCTCTACTCTTGCGTTCAACCTCTTAAATAAAAAAAGAAAGTCTAGAAAAAGAAATTCTATCCAACATGGAAAGAAGAAAAAAAAAAAAGCAAAATCTTCTCCCTAATGTCCCTAATTAAGAGTCCTATTTAGGTACAAAAAATCCTCCACAATCAAATCTGGAAAATATGGAAATTAATGGCCAAATCACGTCCTCAAATTCTACGCCAGCTTTGCATCCGCGCAATCATAAGCCGTGAGCACGGATATCTGGAAAATAGATCTTTTACATGCAGAATCCCAACCAACAGCTCAAAAACGTCCAAAATCTTCGCGATTGCATCATTCACCATCACCTAATCACAATGCATAAAAACAATTAAATTCCACTCTATTTATTCGAATATTTTCCCAAAATACCACCAAATATAATCAAAATATAAGTTAAATATACACATCATCAGGAACCATCCGATTAGTTGATTTTGTTTCCCTTCTTGTGATAATGTGGGCGTGGATACATAACATAAGAAAAGGCATTCTTACCTCGTATAGCAATGGATTGATCAATCCTAGGTGGACGTTAAGAATCTATTTACACTACGCATTCATGAGATCATGCATTCCTCTAAATATCTAATACAATCATCACCCCATTCTCTTCAAGGGAAATTAGCCATCCAGTCTTAAATCTATTGTATGGATATTAATTCAATCATGAACTTCTCAGTTATGCCATTTTAGTCTTACACCGTGTTGAGCTGACTTGAACATTTTCCTAACCCTATATTTGCATTAGAAAAATGTGGTTTTTTCTTTTGTCTTTTTTGTTGTAATGACCAGATATCTTTTTTTTTTTCACCCTTTTTCTCCTAGTCTCACCGTTTGCTTCTTTAAAATTTGAAGACAAATGCTGACCCCATCCAAGGAAGATGAAAGAAATATGTCCCGTGTACTCGTGGTTGAGAAATTTTGGGATAATTATCAAAATAGTCCTAAACATATTACATTTGTACCAATTTAGTTATAAACATTTCAATTTGGCTAATTTAGTCTTAAACCTTTTGATAATTTTCCAATGATGTCCATCCGATCAATTTTAGCCGGAAATTGCTAGTGTAATCAAGTCATTGTGCCTACATCTCTCGTTGCATAGATAGTGAGGCATTCTCATTTACTTCACTTGGTTTTTAGCTGATCCCAATAAACTAATGGCGACTTCTCACATATAATTCTAATAAGGTTAATTGAGGTAAAATTAATTTTCCAATGTCACGTAAGATAAGGGTTTGAGAGAGCCTCCACCGATTAAGGACCATTGGTCTCCAATTTGACATTATCTCTAAATCCATTTTCTCTTTGGGAGAGTCGCAACAATCCCACTCATGTAAACCTCTTAGGCCAAAATTTCAAGCACTATTTTAGTGGTACCTTCTTTACCCAAACTCTTGGACCAAATTTAATTTAGTGAGTTCAATCCCCACTATATCTGGGGGTACTATATCTAGTGGCACTTTCTTAGGCCAAACTATTGGGCCAAAGTTAGGAAATGTATAAAAAAAAAGCCCTAAACCTACTACACTTGTATCAATTTAGTTCTAAACATTTCAATTATACCAATTGAGTCCTAAAACTTAATTTTAATGATTAACCAATATAGTCCATCCAGCCAATTTTGACGGCAAATCGCTAATATGGATGCAAGCCATCTTACATGACATGACCGGTACTGACATGGAAAAATTTTAAAATTTTTTTTAAAATTTTTTTGTTTTTTTTTATTTTCTTTTTTTTTGGGTAAAGATATTTTTTATTTTCTTTTTATTATCATTGTGGCCAACATTGGGGTCGTCGGCCACCCTCACCCAAGGCCATTGTCCACAATAAAAAAATAAAAGAAAAAGAAAAAAGAATAGAAAATATATTTGAAAATTCAAAAAGTTTTTTAAAATTATAAAATATATCCATATCAACATTGGTCATGTCACATAGGACGATCAGCATCAATGTCTGTGATTTCCAATCATAATTGGCCAGATGTACTATATTAACAAATTATTAAAAGGTTTATGACTCAATTGGTACAAATGAAATGGGCAAAAGGACAATATCAGTGCCATAACTTGTGTACGTAAGTCATTTTGGTGTCAAAACTTTTTTTCGGATAACTTTAATACTAATTTTTTTGAAAAACGATCACTTTAGTGCCAATGCTGACATGGCTTGCCGAAAATCCTACGTGCCGCTGACATGGCTCGCTGGAGAGGTCCAGTTAGCATTAAAAACCAAAAACGACGCTGTTTAGTTCGCTAACATGTACTTTTTTAAAAAAATAAAATTTAAATTATATTAAAATAATTAAAAAATAAAAAAAGGAAAATACCACAAAAAATCTCAAATTATGACACTTGTGATAATTTATTCTGAACTTTTTTTTTACACAAAAAATCTCAAACTATGCTATTTGTGACAAGTTTATTCTGAACTTTTTTTTTGTGATACTAAAAACCTCAAATTATACTAATTGTGATTATTTACCTCACAACACTTTAACCCAAGGGTATTTTTGTCTTTTTCCTTTTATTATTTTTTTTTTCTTTCTTCTCCGAGGAGGGCAACCCTAGCCAGCGTCGGGCGAGGGTGGCCCTCGCCCGACTCAAGGGAGGGCTTCCCTCGCTGGCCCAAGCGAGGGCTGTCCTCATCGAATCTGGCAAGGGTGACCCCAGCGTCGGGCGAGGGTCACCCTCGCCTGAGCCGGCAAGGGAAGCCCTCGCTCGGGTCGGCAAGGGAAGCCCTCGCCCGATGCCGGCAAGGGTCACCCTTGCCTGGGCGAGCGAGGGCTGCACTCACCAGATCTGGCGAGGGCAACCCTCGCTGGCATTAGGCAAGGGTCGCCCTCGCCTAAGTTGGGCGTAGGCAACCCTCGCCTACCCAGGCAAGGGCTTCCCTCACCCGACATCAGCGAGGGTCGCTCTCGCCAGATCTAGCAAGGGCAGCCCTTGCTTGGGCCAACAAGGGCAACCCTCACCTGAGTCAAGTGACGAAAGCCCTCGCCCAGCCGGCGGTGGTGGGGTGGTAGCAAACCCTCGCCTGCTGCTTCCCCTCGCCTAGTGAGGGGCTGGTAAGGCTTGGCCTCGCCAGTGGTCGGCGGGGCGAGCTTCGCTAGAGGCTGGCGTGGTCGGCCTCGCCGGCCCTCTCCTTTAGCCAGTTGCTAGTTGTCGGACCAGCGACCAGGAAAAAGTTAGGAAAAAAAAGATTAAAAAATACGAAAAAGCCACATAATTTTCATGTGTACAAGTTGGACCATTTTTTTAAAATATAAATGCCACATCAGCTTTTTGGCCGAAATTTTGGCCAGAGTCGCTAAAGTGATATGTTTTTCTCCGATTTTGGCACCAAAGTGATCCAAAAAAAAGTTATGGCACCAAAGTGACTTCCGTACACAACTTATGGGACTTTTGGTGTCCTTTTGCCAAATGAAATGTGTGGAATTAAATCGGCATAAATACAATAGGTTTAAGACTTTTTTGGTATCTTTCCCAATTTGATTTAGTGAGTTCAATCACTACTATATCTAGTGGCACCCTCTTGTAATAGCAAGTTATAGGTACTCCTTTCTCTTGCCTAATGTAGCCTGACCAAAACTCTTAGGCCAAACTTTTTGAATGTATGAAAAAATCGGTCGGTAGAGTTTTTCAGTCTTGCAATTTGAAATATGTGGTGCAGGAAGGACAGTCAAATAACAGCACGATCATGCTCCCTTTTCCCTGATTTGCATGTTTCCTCGTGCGTATAAGTAGGACGGAGTGAATAAACGGGATCATTATGAACTAACAAGTAACCCCATCACATCATCTCTCAACCCGCTCCTTGAGGGAATCCCTCTATACTCATCCAAAATGGCCCTGTCAAGAGCAATCTTTGCTTCCTTACAAACTCCAATCGCTTCAAAAGGAAACTCTCAAGCAGACAGGATTAAGCATCTCCAAAATGCAAATTCTCTCTCCTCAACGAACAACATGTGGAGTGTTTCCTCACATCGAACCTTGGTTTCCACTCCTTTTGAGGACCATATTGACCCAACTGGAAAGAGAAGCTTTCCCATTGAGGTTTGCTTGTCCCTTTTTTCTCATATTTTGTACACCAACAATTAAAAGTTTCACTCGTTTGTTATCATATAACAATTAGAATCAATGAAAAACATATTGCTAGGTTCATCTTCTATTTGAATCTTGAAATGAAAATAAAGACACCAAATTCATATTTTTTGCGTTTTAGGATGATCTTCAAGGGCGGCACCGGAGGAGGTTAGAAGAAGTGAAGAGATTATTCAAGCGAGTAAGAGGAGATTCGCTTGAAAGTTTGGTAATGGTGGATGCTTTTCAACGCCTTGCCATTGACTACCGTTTTGAGGATGAGATTGAGGCACTTTTGCAAAGGCATTTTCTGATATCCACCTCTGAATCTCATTCTCATCACAACGATGCCAACGATCTGCATGAAGCAGCACTTTGATTTCGGCTCTTGAGGCGAGGAGGCTATCCTGTTCCTTCAGGTTAACGAAATCTCCTTCACTTGACCCAGGTGACAAGAGGGAGGACACCATCTCTATTTGTTGTCCACTACCAATCAACGATATTTTTTTGGCTTTTCTGCATTTGATCAACAGATGTGTTCCGACGTTTTCTACACAAAATCAATCTCGGGACTGCGAAAAGGAGGCCAGAAGAATATGACATTTTAGGGTTGACAAGTTTATTTGAAGCTTCCCACCTTGCCACCGAAGGAGAAGATGTTCTTGATCAAGTAGGAGAGTTAATTGGTCTACACCTCCTTCGTGCATCGTTAGGCGACCGTCTTCAAGCTAGATTCGTGAGAAATTCACTTGCTAATCCGTTCCATAAGAGCTTGGCCATGTTCACGGCTAATGATTTGTTGAGCAATTTTATTGGACATTCTTATAGCTGGACCAAGAATTTAGGGGAACTTGCCCGTTTGGACATGAACATTGTTAGATCCGCGCATCAACGTGAAATCCTCCAAATCTCGAGGAACGTACACATGATCCAAACTTTCTATCTAGAGTTGTGGCTATAACTAGTTAGAGATATCAGGTGGCCCCCGATCGCATCTCCCTTAGATTCCTCAGTTGGTGACTAGCTTGATTAATACCTCTCATGTGTTAATCAGCTGGTGGAAAGACCTGGGCTTGGCAAAGAAGTTGAAGTACGCAAGGGACCAGCCATTGAAATGGTAAATGTGGCCAATGGCCGCCCTCACAGATACAGGCTTGTCCCAGGAGAGAGTGCTCGTCACCAAAGCCATCTCAATGACCTACATCATCGACGACATTTTTGACGTTTATGGCACGATTGATGAACTCGCCTCGTTCACGGGTGTGGTCAACAGGTACAGAATGTGGAGTTTTACAACTTAAAGCGTCCGGGAAAGTCTTTTATTTTTGCATATACACAATAGTGTTCCTAGACGCCTGTTTATTTTCACAGTAGGCGAATACTCAAAAGTACATATGCCATGGTCTCAAACCTATATGTGAAAAGAATATACTTCATATGATTTTGGAGTATGGTGTACTACGGCGCGCACAAACTTTTCTTACGTAAGCGGTCCCGGATCATGTGGACACGTGCATGAAATTTCAAAACCCCACTTGTACAAAAATATTAGTACTTCACTTCCTGTGTATATTAGATAAATCCATGTTATCATGCATTAAATAGTTCCATTTCTATTGTTCTTTTGCTGATTTGATATTCTTGATCTCCCAGATGGGAATGTACTGAAAAAGATAACATATCAGACTACATGAGGATGTGCTTTCACGCTCTAGATGATGTTACCAATGAAATCAGCTTTGTAGTGTACAAAAATCATGGGTGGAACCCATTATGTTCCTTAAGGAAAACGGTACAATCTCTCTCTCTCTCTCTCTCTCTCTCCATATTTCTTTTACTTGTTTTTTTTGGGTAAGGAAATTTTCTTTTACTTGTTACTTTTTACTTAATCCAAAAAACATTGATTTTGTTGATAAAAAAATGATAAATGCGCTGGAAGTCCTAAAATTTTCAAAAAGTGCTATTAAGTCCTAAAAATTGTCAAGTTGGTACAACCAAGTCTTTCTATTAACTCTATCTAACTTGATAAATGGAAAATGTTAACAAGTTTTAAAACTTAATTGCACTAACTTGACAAGTTTAACTTGATTACACAAATTTGATAAGTTTAAGGACTTAATTGCACTTTTTAAAAGTTTTAATACTCGATTGCACTTTTTTGACAAGTTTTAGGACTTCTAGTACACTTATCCTTAAAAAAAACTTGAAACTTTTACAACATGCAAAATATTGGCACGTATAAATCTTTTAATAAATACTAAAATTTAGATGATATTATAAACTTTTACAACATACAAATACCGGCTCGCATTATTAATTGGTGTGCCCTCATTTTTTATTTGTCTCCAATTAATGGCCAGTGGGCGACTCTGATAAATGCCTTCTTGGCGGAGGCAAGATGGTTCGCCAGTGGTCACTCCCCAACAACACAAGACTGCTTGGACAACGCGATTGTCAGCTCCGGAGTGCACGTTGGGTTGGTCAACATATTCTCTCTTGGGTGAGAGAATCAACCCGCAAAGTGTCAAACATTTGGAAAATATACCTGAAATTGTATCTTCCTCGGTTTCTATTCTTCGTCTTTGGGACGACTTGGGAAGTGCCAAGGTGAGTGGTAATGTTATCACAAGATAAAAAACAGAGGAAGATTCTCCTTTTCTTTTTGGGTCTAATTGTTGGAAGTAATGGTTAATTCTAAATGGAAATTGATGGTTCGAGTGGTGAATAAGACTGAGCATATCAATTCCTTCGATGAAAGTAATAATATCTCGCTAGCGTGTCATTAGCACATGGTCTTCCTTTTTTCTGTATTTTTTTTTTTTTTTGACATTTTAGACCTTTGGGACTCATTTAAAGGACACACTGGTAGGGTGCTAGTGAGCAATTACCCTTTTTCTAACTTTTTTCATGTTTATGAGACATGTTTTGACCATCTTGTTGGTTCGTTCACGAGTTGACTGAACATTTCATGTATTGCCCTTTTTTTAACAGAGCTTCTCTCTTTTGGGGGGAATTCATTAATTGTCACTGTACTCTGGTCGATAATATTGTAATTGGATTATTAAATTCCGGTTGCCATGTCCCCGTATATGACTGCACTCTCATGTTTTTGCAATTTCTCTTCTTTCTCTTTCTTCTTCCTGAACTTTCTTTTTCCCCTCTTTTTGAGGATTATTCCACTAATATATGAGCAATGACAACGTTCACAGGACGAGTTCCAAGATGGCCGAGATGGCTCTTATGTGGAATGCTACAAGCAAGAATTCCAAGGCTCTTCAGATAAAGTGGCAAGAAACCATGTGAAGAAGATGATCTCAGAGGCATGGGAGAGACTCAACAAGGCATGCCTCTATTCTCACCCATTCACCTAGTCCTTCACCCAGGCCTTCCTCAACATGGCCAGGATGGTCCCACTGATGTACAATTATGATGACAACCATTCACTCCCTCTCCTTGAGCACCACATGATGTCATTACTCTTCGGAGGACCTTCCTTTTAGAGGCTTTGCGTCTTTGTTCACAGAATTTAAACACTGGTATGGTTATTGCTTCTTGTTTCCGCTAGTGCTGGACCGATCTAGTCGCAATCTAACCGGCACAATGCATTCGCAGGATGATTTTCTCAATGCGTAAATGGAAGAAATCGTATGCATGTGTTTGTAACGAAAATGATGCGCAAGTGTACTACGTGACTTTGGGAGATTTTGGTCTCTATATCCAAACATATGATTGATTTTTACATGATGCTTGGCTATGAATGGGATGGACTTATCGAGGGTCCAATCGATAGGTATATCTACATTATTACCATGTGGCATGTTTACTTAATGAATATGCCAAGCAACTTATTGTAAGACATATGTAACATATATTAAGCATGATTCTTTTTTTGGGGTAAAAATGTAAGTTTCATTAATAGAATTAGGGGCATCCCCATCTTTACAAATATAATTAATAATGCGAGAAAATGGAGATAGGAAGCCTTCACATAGTAGCGAACACAACATTTCCTGGGAAAGTATAAAATTTTGGTAGAGTGAAGCTCTACCTCTTACAACTTTATGCACCTTAGCCAAAATAATGTGAATATCAATTGACTTATTTTGAAAATGACTGTAGTTAAACTCTATCAAAATGCAATATATTGTTGCTAAGAAAGAAACCTTGGAGAGCCTCACCCCCAAGTCTTTGCCTTTAGTAGCCTTGGTCAATTGTTGAAGTTCATCAATCCAATGTCCTAAAGAACGCCAAATCCCATATTGTGCGAGTATACCACACCATATACTTTTTAGTCCAATTGCAAAGAAATAATAAATGGTTCTATACCGGTCATATAGATATTACACTAGATATCAACTGAAGACATCCATCGTGATACGGTTTTTGTTGTTGGTAGTCTATCCCTACAAACCAGCTAACCAATAAAATTGGGTTTGATATTACCACTGGTCCAAATTATGTCATGTCACTCCACAACCGGTCCCACATGTATGAGTTCATCATATATCTCTTTGTAGCACTCACTTGAGCTAGAGATGGCCGAAGTTAGAGCTGGTCTCAACTTAAGAAGACCTCGCCAACTCTAGGCCATACTGCCCTTGATGTCGAGCTGCATAATTGAAATACCTTTGCCTTTAGTGCTATGAACCCAACTACTTCCTAAGGAAGAGGACGGATAAGTGATGAGGTTCCAAAGTATGCGGTCTAGCAATACTTTGTTCCATAATTTCATGTCGAGCAGCCCTAGTCTCCCCTCCCTTTTAAGTGAGCAAACTACTTACCATTCAACTTTGTGCAATCTATGAACTTTTGCATTTCTCGCCCATAAGAATTGTCTTGTCTTCTTCTCAACCGCGTAAATAGTCTTCTTTGGAAGTAAAACATTTGCATCCAGTAAGTGCATATGGGGACAATGATTGATTTGGCCAACTGGAGACATCCTACATAGCTTATATTTTTTATTCCCCATCCTTCTATTTTTGTAAAGATCTTGTCGATCAAACTCTTGCAATCTGCGTGAGTAAGCTTCTAGTAACAAAGGGAACACCAAGGTACCTGATAGGGAGATTACCTGTGGAGAAAGGCGTATGATCCAGATTAATGAGCTTTTCATCTTTGGTCAACCTAGAGAAAATAATTTGACATTTTTCTGGGTTAAACTACAGTCCTGTGAGAGCTGCAAATCAAGTGCATCAACAAGGCGAAGGATGAAATCTACATCCCCATGAGCAAATAAGAACAAATAATCTTTGAAGCACAAGTAAGTAATTCTTTGCGTCTTATTGGGCCAACGGAACTTGACGGAAGATGCATCAACTTTCGTATGGATATAATCCTGTTAGAATTTTGCATAACCAAGACAAAAAGATAGAGAGACAGTGAATCACCTTGCCGTAGCTCATTAATGCTATCAAAGAAGCCAACCTATTAGCCATTGAAGTTAACTAAAAATCTTGGCGTAGTGATGCACTAATTTATTAGATCAACCAAGTATTAAGGTGTATTTATAGCTTTAAGAACCCCAATTACTGCATCCTATTTTACTATGTCATAAGCTTTCATGAGATCAATTTTTATTGCCACATTGTATCTTTCCTACGCTTATGGTAGTTGTGTAAGAGTTCTTGGCACAGTAGAGTATTCTCCACAATTTGTTGTCCCTTAATGAAAGGAGTTTGGTTGAGGCCGACGACTGAAGGGAGAATGTAACTTATACTTTTTGCAAGTGACTTTGATATGATCTTATACGAAATATTACAACATGAAATGGGTCTGAAATCCTTGAAGCAGTATGAATTAGGAACCTTCAGTACAAGAGAGATAAATGTAGAATATATAGATTGCAACATTTTTTTTATGAAGAGAATTCCGTGATAGCATCCTCAATGTCTTGCCTTATGATGGGAAGCCCTTTTGTAGAACAAACTATTAATTCTGTTTGGACCCTGTGCTATGAAGCCATTGAAATCCTTGAGGACTCAAAGAATATCTACTCTTTAAAATTCTGGTAAGGTGATTAGAGCATTAGCATATTCATAAAATGAAGATGCATACCTCTCGTATGGGATACAAGTGTACCTGGAGTTGCCAAGAATATGCTGGTAATAATAGTTGTATCCCTAAGAACTCCCTCATCAATAATAATAGTTCCTTCATCAAGTAAGAGATGATTAATTCCTGTGCACTGCACTTCTCCACATCATTGAGGTGAAGAAAATCTTACTGTTGTTGTCACCCTCCTTGATCCGTAAATTTCTTGATTTTTGTTTGAGCAGGACTTCTTCAAATTTACTAAGAGCAAGAAGCTCTTCCAATTGTGCCTTTTCTTCAGCCCGAGTGATGGAGCTGCAAGGGTCATGCGCAAGCTTCTGTTGAATGTGTTGTAGGCTGTTCCTAGCTTCCTTGACCTTCAAACGTGGTTCACCAAATTGAGATTTATTTAGGCACTTGAGTTATCGTTTAAGTGCTTAGAGCTTCTTCACCACTCTAAACATTTTGGACCCTCTAAATTCCTGTTGCCAGCAAGTAAAAACCTTAGGCAAGAAATCAGTGCTATCGGTCCAGAAATTAAAGCTAGCGCCTCAAAATTTTGTAAACGATATGCCTGGCGTGAACTCATGGATGGAAGAATTGCTAGCAGTGGCAAACAGAGAGCGAAGAATTGTTCAATCTGTGCACCAGAAGGAGATTCACCAAATTAATAAGTGAGTAACTAATTAATTACTTACCCAAACTTATGCTCAATTGAAGGACAATAGATGACCAACATCCAATAAAAGATGGGCTTTTAGCTGTTGTCCCTAATTCAAGTGAATCAATGCAGAAATCACAGATTGAGTTATGACTTAAACAAGTTTGGCCAAAAAATATTAGAAAAATGATTGACCCTAAATTTCCATTTTCTCTAACTGAGTAATTTGTTTCAAGTATATGAGAATATTATTATGCACTCTTGATATAGATTTTCCTCATGCGTTTCCTATAATTCAGGTGGTGGAAAGAGTTGGACTTGGGAGAGGAGATGAAGTTTGCTAGAGACCAGCCACTAAAATGGTACATGTGGTCCATGGCAATTCTCCCACATCCAAGATTGTCTGAGCTTAGGATTGAGCTCATTAAGCCCATCTCTCTCGTGTACATTATCAATGACATATTTGATGTCCATGGCACGATCGATGAGCGGATTCTCTTCACAGTAGTCATTAGAAGGTATACAATCCCATTTTACCTATTATGTCGCAACGATTACATTGACAAAAAAAAATCTGCATTAGACATTTATATTATGCTGCCAATTTAAATATTTCTTGTAATTTTTTTCCTTCAGATGGGATAATGCGTGTGCTGAGCAGGTCCCACAGTACATGAAAATATGCTTCAAGGTTCTCGGTGATATTACAAATGATTTTGGCAACATCATCTTTAAGAAGCATGGATGGAACCCCACAAGATTCTTGAAACAGATGGCATTGATATAAAATTATTATTGTTAAGGACCTCTGTACACAACCATGTTGCTAACTCCTATCTCATCTCTAAATGAGCTTCACTTAATTGAGATTCACAACACTTAACCAAAACTCAACCTTGATCATATCCTCATCCCTTTGTCCACTCTGTCTCACCACACTCCAATACTGTGGTCGTCATTTTGAGGTTTGTGTTCACTTCTTCAAACCAAAGCCACAAAAACCAATTGCCCTCTTCATCATCGTCGAGTTTCAGTTGATCATTTCTAGAATTCCTTATAATTCCATACACGGAGATCTTACCACTGATAGGGCAACTCTCTCTCTCTCTCTCTCTCTCTCTCTCTCTCTCTCTCTCTCTCTTATACACACTCACACACAAATCTTGTCGAGGTCTAAGTGCTTCTGTCAAGATCTTGTGACCTCTCTTTCTCTCCCACACACACTCACACACAAATCTTGGCGAGATCTAAGTGCTTCTGTCAAGATCTTGTAGCCGTGGACTAGCTTCTTAGCAATAAAATGGAGCTCAGGGCAGCATTAAGCTACCTTACTGGCAGAGAGAGACAGAGATGTAAGCCACGAATACAGCACCCAAGATCTCTATAACTAGAATCTAGAACACATATAATCCAGTAAAAGAGATTTACACACCTGATTTGGTATCCATTATTCTTGATATTAAATAGTGACGATCCTCAGCGTAAGTGCTTCTTTTCTATTACCCTCTATATCAGTGGCTCAATAAGACTACCCTTTACAATAGTAATTGCTCCTTATGTGAGATTCTTTGTGCATCAAGGTTAGAGGAGAGACTTGAGCATTATTTATAGAGTTTTAAATCAGGCTCTCTCATCATTGGCCGAGCCTTACTCGGCCCACACTAGCCAATCTCATATTAGATTGTTTAGGAATATTTATATCATACCTTATTAGACCAATCTCATAAACGGTAAATTACAATTTCGATTAATTTAGCCCACATCAGAAAAACTCTTACAAGAGAGATTCCCTAGTGTTTCGTCATTTATGACTACTAGGAAAGCTCAATAAGCACACGATTTTGATTTATGATTACATTTTACATATATCCTTGATCAGTCGCATAACATTTGATGTTGCATTGGGCGAATTTGTGCAATGCATTTATGGTGGAGTTTCAGTGGAACGCTTCTGGGAAAACTGCCAAAGGCAGATGATTACTTGATGGATGGGACTATCACTTCGGGTGTGCCCTTGGTGCTAGCTCACCTGTTCTTTCTAATGGGCCAAAACATTGCCAACCAAAGTATGGATTCAAAGAAAGAAGAGGTGCATAATTTGGAGTATTACAACGGGCACCATCCGTGAAAGTCTCTTTCTACACATACACGGTATCGATCCTAGCATGCGCATGTATTTTCGCAATAGATAACACATGTAACGATCTCAAATCTGTACCTTTTCACTGATCATATTTTTTCTCATATAAATCCGTACGACTTTGCGATGCGGTATACTCCAGCGAAAGTTTTTCTTGAACAGGCGATCCCAAATCCTGTGGACACATGCATAAAAATTTCAAAACCACACTTGTACAAAGACAAAAATACTTGACGTCATGTGTTTACTATATAAGCCCAAGATGTAACGTCTAATTCTATTGGTTTGTTTCTGATTTGATATTCTTGATCTCTCAGTTGGGAATGTACTGAAAGGGATAACATACCAGAATACATGAGGATGTGCTTTCATGCTTTGGATGATATTACCAATGAAGTCAGCTCGGTTGTGTACAAAAATCATGGGTGGAACCCATTATGCTCCTTAAGGAAAACGGTACAATTTTTCACTCTCTCTCTCTACACGTCTTCTTTTCTTTTTTCTTCTCTTGTTTACTTCTTTGAAGCACAGATAAATCATAATGTGTTTCGGGTCTGGGTTGACTTTTATTTATTACTTCTTACTTAATCTAAATTTCACGACGCACAAATTTTGCTTTTCATTGATCGAGAAACCTGAAACTTTTATGGCATGTAAATATTAGCACGTAAATTCGCGTCCTCATTTTTGTATTTTGTCTCCAATTCATGGCCAGTGGGCGAGCCTGTTAAATGCCTTCCTGGTGGAGGCAAGATGGTTCGCGAGTGGTCACTCCCCGACAACACAAGACTACTTGGACAACGCGATTGTCAGCTCCGGAGTGCACGTCTTATTGTTCCACTTATTCTTCCTCTTGGGTGAGAAAATCGACCCCCAAAGTGTCGATTTTTTAGAAAAAGCACCTGAAGTCGTATCTTCCACTGCTTCTATGGGACGACTTGGGAAATGCCAAGGTGAGTGATAAAAATATCATGTACTTGTCCTTTTTGACAAAGCTTCTCACTTTTAGGGTGAATTCGGTAATAATCAATCTATTTCGGCTGAAAAAATTAGTAATTGGTTTAGTGAATTTGATTGCCCCATCACCGAATATCACTGAACTCTCGTGTTTTGTAATTGATGCGCTTTGATCATGCACTGAGTTAAAGGCACAATCGTTGTAAAAGCTTTCTCTTCTTTCTTTTTTGCCCTCCCTTTTGAGGATTATTCCACTAATATATGAGCAATTGACAATGTTGACAGGACGAGCTCCAAGATGGCTGAGATGGGTCTTTTGTGGAATGTTACAAAGAAGAACTCCAAGGCGCTTCAGATGAAGTGGCGAGAGACCATGTGAAGAAGATGATCTCAGAAGCATGGAAGAGGCTCAACAAGGCATGTCTCTATCCTCACCCATTCACCAAGTCCTTCACCAAGGCCTCCCTCAACACGGCCAGGATGGGCCCACTGATGTACAACTACGACGACAACCATTCGCTCCCTCTCCTTGAGCACCACATGAAGTCATTGCTCTTTGGAGACCATTCCTTTTAGGGACGTTGCGTCCTTGTTCACTACTTTAGACACCACATAGGATATCTTGTTCCCCTAGTGTCAGACTGATTCTAGCCGCAGCTGAATCAGTACGATGTCTGCTCGCAGGATGGTTTTCTCGATAAGCAAATGGATAGAGGTATGGCTTGTTGAGTCTCTTCCATGCCTCTGAGATCATGTTCTTCGCATGGTCTCTTGCGCCGCATCATCCGAAGAACCTTGGAACTTTTGCTTGTAGCATTCCACATAAAGAACTTCTTGAGTTTTTACAAATTCTTCCATCTATATATGTATTGGGTCTTTAAGACCACCATTTACTCGACCATGAGTATAGTTCCCGATTCCTACATTGACTTCATGGTAGATGCCACCTAATACACTTTAAACGAAATGGAGAATTTGACATATGTACTTGGAATTGTGGATTCATGGGGTCTTGTATGACTTAGGTCTTGATAACTAGGCAAACCATCGCCTATAAGCTTTCTCTATGTATATACTTCCCTGTGATCCATTTCAAATGCTTCTTATTAAGACATGGTCCTGACACTTGTTTGGTCAAATTACACAACGTCACTAGCTATTGTGGAATAATTTGAAGAAAGTTTGTGAAAGTGTATCTCTTGAAAAGTTTTAATTTGCCACTTACCTTAATACGTAGTTATACATGTGAGTCATTGGTTCCCGGATGGGTCAATTTCGGCCTAGAATCGAATACCGAACCAGTGACTCCAATTCCAAAAGATTGGAATAGGGAACCAAACCTGTCAATTCTAGAAATGCTTGTTCCCAGCTGGTTCCTAGCGAACCAATCTATTGGTCAAGTGGTTATGTGATTGTTTGATCCTATTGAAGGCCATTGTTCAAATCTTAATAAGTGAAAAATTATTTAATTTTTCAAGAGGGGCCTTAAAAGCTTTTAAACTGGTTCATCCTGGAAACCGTTGTTGGACAGTGGTTTCAGCCTTAGAACCGGAACCGAACCATTTCTCCTCAGAATTAGCTTGGCACAAACCAACAAAGCCGGTTTCGGCCGATTCCTCAGTTAAATCTGTAATATTGACTTCTCTTTGTTGACTTGAAATAATCTGCTTTAAAATATAAATATATATTTGACCGGGTCAACAATGAAGAAGGAAAAGTGGATGCTCAGCTTGTTAAAAAAGACTGTGAGCAAGCGCAATGAAAAGAGAAAAAAGAAAAGAAAGAAAGGAGAAAGAAAATAAAGGGAAAGGAAAAAGGGAAAGAGGGCTTTTGTTCGTACATGCCATGAAAACCTCGTCAAGCTAAATTAACACTATTTCACAATGCCCTATAAGGATTCAAGCCTTTGTTCATCTAATCAGAGTAATTTCCTAAGTTATGGCACAAATTTGAAATATGTGAAATTTGAATTGCGAGGTCGATTTCAAATCAAAATGAATGATGGTATCATAAGAACATTGACTGGAGTGAGGTCCACTCTAGGGTTGTAGAAGAACAAAATTCTTTGAATGTCTTGGATTGAGCTGAGTGCCGATATTTTTTGGAATTTGGAGTTTTGAAAATTGTTTGAGGTGCCTTGGTGATAATGAGAAGAATCAAGCATAGTGGTCTATATGAGTTTTAAGGTAACACAATGATGAATTTGGTCGCGAAGACATCGGATGCATTTGTTTGAGAGTCTAAATTGTGGCATATACATTAGGGGCATATTAGTGCATATTAGTGAGAGAAGCTTGAAGGTTTTAAGTGAAAGGAATATGCTGTGTGATTATGTTGCTGACAAATTGAATGTGGGCATAGCATAAGGTGCAATTCAATACGATCGTCGGAGAAACCACAAAGATTGTAGAGTTAATCCACTTGAACGTTCACAGGTTATCATGGTTGCCTTCAAGGAAGCATGCCAGATTTATGCCAATAAGTGGATGACTACTCAAGGAAAACTTGAGTGTTTGTTCTTAGGCATAAATTTAATGTTGTTGTCAGAATTAACCAATTGAGAGTTTTGATTGAAAATGAGACTAATAAAACGATCAAGCATGTGCGAACTGATAGTAGCATGAAGTTCTGCTCAGGGCTATTAAATAAATTATGCATGAAGAAAGGCATAATGAAACACCATACTAATATTAGTGAAACACAAGAAGTTGCAGAATTGATGATCAAAAAGTTACCGGATCTAACATGTCTCGTGAAAGGAGTAAAATGAAGCTCTAGAGACAACCTATAAAATGCTCTCTAGTGCTGATATGACTAGAAGATTCCTAGCAGATGTACTTAGTACTGCAATCTATCTAATGAATAGGACCCATCAATTGCGATTGGATGTCGGATTCCCAAAAAAGTGTGGTCAGATAACATTACTGATTATTCTATTTTTAGAATATTTGGGTGCCTGTGTTATGTTTGAGTAAGTGATGGTAAGCTCAATGGGAGGGTAAGAAAGTGTGTGTTCCTACGCAATACACAAGGAAAGCAGGGCTATCAGTTGTGGTGCCTGAAATTAAATTCACTGGATATCATTAAAAAAGTTACATTTGACAAGTTTCCAGTACTTCTAGATAAGAGTGATTGTGGCAATCCTTGTATGGATCTAGATGGTGTTTAGCTTAAGGTGTAGTTGTAATTGGAAATTCCTAAGGTAGTATATACCAACGTGGTAATCGACACAGATGGTGCTTGTAACGAGGTGCAACCTATTGATCCAATGGTTGCTGTAACTACTAAGTTTGACAAAGTGCGTGTTGGATCTCCTAACAGATATGTGTTGACACCTAAATTTTGCTCAATCAGTTAGGGTCTTATCGCGTAAAAATAATTAGGGTTTAATTTTTAACCCCTAAACAAAAATATTTTCATTAAATTAATTGGCATATAGACTTTAGATGCATTTACATTAATAAGGCATATTAGAACATGCTTTCCTTGTTTAAATATATATTTTTTAAAATTAAAAAAATTCGAAAAAGTGGGGGACCAACATTATTCAATGCTAGCCAGCGCAGCACCACTATCATAAAAAATTAAATTAAATTAAAAAAAATTAAAAATTATTTAAAAGAGAGAGAGAGAGAGAGAGAGAGAGGCCAGCGTTGAATTAGTCAACACTGGCCCTGTATCGTGCACTGACCTAAAAAAAGCAAAATGAAGAAGATGAAGCAGAAGCAGAACGCAGAAGCCAGAAGCCAGAATGGACAAAACAGAGGTGTGCTCTGCACGAGGAGGCTGAAGCTGCGATTCCAGAAACGGGAAGCAGTGGCGCAGCGCTACACCTTGACGGCGTAAGGACCCAAGAGATCCTATAGCCGTTTTAGCAAAGAAACGGGCATGATTCAACCCCCAAGGAGAGGACTGGCTGATGGCATGAGCACAAATGGAGAGGACGTTCTGATCGAGGGCGTCTTTGGGCTGGAAATGGAATGGCGAGTGTCGTCGGGGGAAGCCGAGAGGAAGAGATACTCCTCCTTCTCTCGGTGTTAAGGGCTATCGGGGGAGAATAGAGAGGGGGAGAGAATGGAGAGAGTGAGAAGAATCGGAGAGAACAGAGAAAGGGAGGGGATAGAGAGGTGAGAATCACCCAAAACAAAAAAAAAAAAACAAACAACAGAGAGAAATCCGAGAGAGGGAGGGTTCGGCCGCATCCTCCGGCACTCGCCGTGTTGGTGTCGTGGCCGAGAATCCACGCACGTCCTTCCTTCCCCATACTGATCTTTGGTAAGTTTAGGTGCCGAGTTTTCGTCAGTCTGCATTTTTGTTTGATTCGGGCGCGGTTTCCTGAGGATCCCGGCTTGTAGGCATGCGAGGCGATGAGATGTAGGCCGATCTACTGCATCCGCCCCCATTCGTGGCAGTCACCGAGTCGGGTAGGGAGCATCGTAAGGAACCGCTGCCCCTGTTCTTTTCGTGCCCTGTTTTGGGGCTCACTGGCCTAATGCTCGTGGCCACTCGACTCATGCGAGTTCTGACCAGTGACGCCCTCTTGCTTGCTCCCTCTTCTCTGTGCGTCTTGTGTCGTGAACCTCGGCCAAGTTTGGATCTCAATAGCACCAGAACCTCCTGTTTTTGCAATGCATTCAACCCGTTCGCCGGAATGCCTGAATGAAGTTTTGTTGTGCTTGTTCTTGATTCACCGTGTTTTCAGATAAGTGTCGATCCACAAGCTTCATGGTGTGTCTCCCATTTTCTATTGTATCGATTTTCGCTTGTTTCGATGTGGTTCGTGTTTTTGTTCCGGGGCTCCGTTATTTTGTTTTTTTTTTTTTGTGTTCGGACGATGGCGTGAGATTGGCCAGTGTGTAGTGGGTTGGTGTTGGACAGAGCGATGGTAGGGAGTATTTCGACGATGACCTAGACTCCGGTACATGAAAGGTGTTGTTTTTGGTGAAGGCATGAAGATGCAAGTGTTTGGTGAAGAATTGTCGAGGAGGTGACGTGTCCAGAAGGAGAAAAGAAAAAGAAGCAAAAGGAAAAAGGAAAAGAAGAGAGGGAGAATTAAAAAAAGAAAAGAAAAAATTAGAAAAGAAATTTTTTAAAAAAAAGATTCAGGTATGTCGATCGAGCGAGTAGGGTCGCGCGCTACGGTTTCAGCTGAGCAGGGTCGATCGTCGCGAACCAGGTCAAGCGCGGGGGTCATAACCGATAGGGTTTTGGCGTTTGGGCTAGATTTAGGATTATTAAGTCTTATTTGGTTTTCGGCTTTTTAGTTTTGGATTAGAATAGGCCTTTTAGGTTTGGGTTATTTTCATGGGTGGGCTGAGTTAGAGAATTGGGCTGAATTGTTAGTTAAGTTTTAATTTTAGTGGGCTGGGCTGGGTGTCTTCATTTAATCATTTTATTTGGGTTTTGATCTTTTATTCAAGTTGGGCCCTCTCAGCAAACTCGGGCAGGCGTGCCCTGGTCGAATCCGATCCGGGTTGGATGTGGAGATCCAACCCTGTCTGTTTTATATTATTTTAATTAAAAAAAATTTTCAATTTTTTTCCTTTTTTTTTGGACTTTGGAATTGTTTTTTTCTGGCCCTATTGCATGATTAGTGTCATATTCGATCGCACGTTGCTTGGTTCATACACTTTGAATTGAGCATTCAATTTAATCTCGCATGTAGTTGATTATGCACGATAGGTTCAGGTATTGATTGTTGCTTCTCTTAGCTTGGTTAGGAATGAATTTTTTTAGACTCTCAGTTAGTGTGAACATGTTAGATGGTGAATTGAGCAAGATTAGGTACCGAAAGGGCACTAGTTGGTCAATTAGTGTAATCAAGTCCCCATACCTATTGAATCTCTGGTCCGTAGAAGTAAAGCATTTCTCCCGTGCTTTACTTGAGTGTCTAGTCGACCCATCAAAAACTGATTAGTGGCGACTCTTGGATGAAATTGATTTACATGTTAACAACTTAAACTTAAGTTGTGAATTAGTATGGGCTTGAGAGAGCTCGAACTAGGTTTAACTTAGTAATCCATTAGCCAAACCCTTTAGGCGACAAGGCCGGTTCAAGGAGGTCACAACAATATGTATGCAACGGCAATTTTGCTTTAACCTGTGGTTGAGAACGTTGTGCTGAAAAATCATTGTGGAGTGGTTAAAGGTGCATTTGGAGTTGGTATCATAATGAGGTCCACAACATGGCGAGGAAGATGGCTGTGGCGGTTGAGCCCATGAGGGGCTTTGAGAGAGTAACAGCAAAGTTCAGATGTGCAGCAAAGCGATCGTTACTTGACTCAAATGTTGAGCCAATGTGGAACTTATTGAAATTATGTCTTGAGTTTGAGCTTGTGAATTAAACCCGATCCAAGATGAAGTGTAAGGAAGCCCAATCTATTAAAGAAAAGTCCAAAAGTTAGATTCTCAGTGGATTTAAAAAATCGAGTAAAGCAGGATACGGTCACTTCGTTTTAACGAATTGGAGTTAGCTTCTTATTCCATGTTTTAGTTCAAAAGTGTTTGTTGGACTTTGACCATGGAAAGTGGACTTCAAAAGGACAGCGTGAGCTTGCTAATTGGGTTAGAGAAAGGAAAGAAACAAACAAGGAAATTCTACTTATTGTTTGAGTCAACAAAGCTTCAGAGTATATAAACTTATCTGCTAGAGGATGCTCTCATTTGTTGAGAACGCACAGCAAAAGTTCAATACTTTTACATGAAAAGATCGCCAAGAAGGAGCTCAAGTTCAAAACCGTCAATATATCTAATGGGACCTACCTTCATTCAAATATTTAAACTAATGAGTTATGGGACAACTAGGAAATATTAACTGCTTTACATTACATCAATTCTCTATTGTGAAACTTTTCTAACACAACTTACACATGCATCTCAAATATTTTCCCTTCACATATGAGCTCAAGGTTATATATGTTCCCCCCTTAATCCAAGTATTTTTTTATATCAAGATATATCAACTTAAATCTCTATCAATGTCCAACTTCATTGCTGGTCTCTTTCTCCAAATTTTCTCCAATTGAACCATGAAATTTGTTACTAGGCTCGTGTAGCTACACCACAATGGCAACCACCCTAGTCTCTTTCTTGAAACTTGCTCGACCCAAACTATGAAATCTGCCATAGAGCCCGCGTTGCAACATGGCAATGCCCACCGCCCAAGAACTATGTTGGCCACTGGATTTCATTTTTGACAAACACCGAAATAGATTGGGGACCCCACCAACCTACCGTCTACACTCATACCATTTTTTTGGGAGTACGTATCAGAAATCTGATACTTTCACCTAGGAAAATTTGCAAGAGGGATCCTAAGTCCAAGGCTATCAATATATCCAATTGAACCTATCCTCATTAAAAAAAATTAAGTCAATGAGTTATGGGCCAATTGGCATATATTAGCTGCTTCATATCATATTAATTCTTTGATGTGAAACTTTTCTGACATAATTCACACTTGCATTTTAACAAAAATATTTAGATGTGATATTATGACATTGACATAACTCAAACAAAGCTCCTCTTACTCACTTGAATAGTCTCTTCACTTCTGCTAGCCTCCTTTGGTGCTGCTCTAGAAGATCATCCTAAAACACGAAAATGCAAATGTCACGCCCCAGACCTTGCCAAGCCCGCGACATCCCGTCACCGGTCGTATAAAACGCGACGTCCCAGGACGCATCGCCGACCCAAACGAACAACACTAGCGGAAGCGAAATAAAACAACATAAACAATAAAGTATAACCAAGGAATAGCACAAACGCAATTTAATACACACACGACAATAATTTGAATTCACAACGTGCATATATTAGGCCGCTAGGGTTAAAATCACCTTCGTCATCAAAAAGGAACATGTGGCTGGGTAGACTACTAACTGCGCAAAATGGGACTCTACCAAAAAGGTTCTTGGCCCTACTCCTAAACATTCCTACGGTGCCCAATTCGGATCGGACCTTGAAGATTCTGTCTCTAAGTCCGAGTCGATCTCAATTGGGTTCTCCTCTTTATCTCCTTGCTCAATCGCCATGGGCTCCTCTTCGGGCTCGAGCTTCGGTACTAACTCAGGTTCAGGCTCAAGGATAGGTGCCAGTACTAGACCGGGGTTCACCGGTGGACTGTCGGGATCTGATACCTCACCGTTGGGAGCGAACTTGTCCCAGGGTTCCCAATTGACCGCATTCTCATTAGTGTGCTGCAATTCTTCAAAACCTCGGATTGGCCCAGGGTTCACCAACCCGATCCTATGGGTCCAACCTAAGTAGTCGTAGCGCTCCAGCTCATCTCGCCCTACATCTACCCAGACATAAGTGCGATGTCTAATATATGCCTCGCCCGGATTCAAATCCGGGTATTTGTTATCCTCATGCACCATATGCACGGGGATTCCAAAACGCCTAGGTGGCGCCATACTCAAGGGCGGGGATCTGAAAATGATTATATAATAACCGTGAGAACGAGTCTCAATAAGCAACACCCTATACCTCTCTTAGGCCAATGTGTACCCAAACAAATCTAACATGCAAATCACCAAACGACACGACCAATTTCACACGACATACTTACCTCACCTCGAATCACATGCCAACCTTGCATATTAGTTCAAACGAGATAATGCAAGAATAGCTCACTACCATATCACAATTACCCAACACATACATGCTCCTGCTCGCATTCAACCAATCCAACCAAGCACCCACACGTATATTTAGCCAATCCAAACAGTCACATCGCACACATATGTCCCACCGACTTTCCTTTTACGGACCACCGTCAACACGTCTCAAGTCCGGTCTCACAAGCGCACAAGCCACATAATTCAATTAATCCCAATGGCTGCCATCAACACGTCCCAAGCCATAGCATTCAATCAATTCCAGTGGTCGCCGTCAACACGTCCCAAGCCACATTATTCAAGTAATTCCAATGACTAACGTAAACATGTCCCGATCCAACACACCTTTACCGGGCCACCGTCAACACGTCTCAAGCCCGCATCCAATTGGCACATCGGCCATTCATGCCTTCACACGGACCGCCGTTAACACGTCCCAAGTCCATAGCCCTTCGATCCATCCGGGTTTAAGATCGACAAGTAAGCACGCGCCATTCAATTTGATCGATTTCATGTCAATTGTATCAAACAACCCATATTCACAACTTAGCCTAATTCACAATTCACCACCTCAATCCATAAACTTGCCGTTTAAGTCGGCCACGCACAATCACCCAAATCAAGCAAATTATTTAATCTAACTCAAGTAGCATAATTATATCATAATATAATTAAATTAAAACACATCCGAGCTGTTCTAAACCCGAGACAAGTCTATACGGTACCCAAAATACTAGGTAAGGTTTAGGAAGTCACTTATCAAGTTTTGGCCTGGGAAAAGTCGGCACTGGCCTAGAATGGCCAGAGTAAACAGTGCGGACTAGGCATAGGAGAGGGCGCGACGGGCGCGGGGCTTGGCCACAGGTACAACCCTCGACCACGAGCTCGGCCAAGGCACAATGTCCGGCCACTAGCTCGGCCACGGCACAGGCGCGGGCACCGGAGCGGCTCAGCGAGGCAGGCGGCCGGCTGGTTGGCTGGAGGGGGTGACATGCGGCAGCAGCGGCGACGGCGACGGCGGGGACAGCAGCGGTGACGATGGCGATGACGACGGCGAGCAGCAGTGACATGGCGCGGCAACGGGCTGCTCTCCGGTGACCGTGGGACATGAGGGAAGGGAAAGAGGGTGGCTGAGGCGGGGTGGCACGGCTGGGGCGTTTGGTGACGGCGACGGCGACGCTCCGACGTCAAGGCGGTGCTGGGGGGCTGCCTGGACGGCTAGGCAGCGGCTAGGACTCGTCGGGCACGGCTGCGAGCTCGAGTAGCGGCTGCTTGCTCATAGTAGTGTCGGGGAAAGCAGCGACGACAGCGGCGGCGCTGTCTGGCGACGGTGACGGTGGCGGCAGCGAGCTCATGGAGGCTCAGACAGCCAAGCTGGCGGCGGCGACGGTCAGGGCAACGTCGGACGTAGGTCGGGAAGCAGTCGAGAGGGAGAAAGAGGAGGGAAAGGGGAGGGTGGCAATGGCTGAGGGAGACGAAGGTCTACTAGTCCAAATTCGTACCTAATCGAAAATTTCACTTTTTCACTATTCTTGGCAATCTCGACGTTGACCACGCTAATACCGACACCGTCCGATTTATTTCGTCCCGGAACTCGAGAAATTCGACACCGAAGTTTAGGCTCTAAATAACGGCCAAATTCAATCGAGTGCGATTCTAGCAAAATCTCAAAATTTGAAAATGATAACCGGGAGTGATCAGTTCCCGAGCGAGATTCTACTATAACCACACTGACGAATTACATGTGTTATAAATACCAAAATTGGGTCAAAAATCCGAGATGTCACAATTCTCCCCCTTACAAAAATTTAGTCCTTGAAATTTACAACCCTACCCAATCATTCAAACAAAAGGGGGTACTAGTGTCGCATCAACTCTTCACTTTCCCATGTTGCACCTTCGGTCCCATGATGCTCCTAGATCACCTTCACCATTGGAATTGTCTTATTCTGCAGCACTCGTTCCATTCTGTCCTCGATTCTAACTGGCTTTTCCAAGTACAACACTCTGTCGTCTATGTTTACTTCTTCATAATTCAACACATGTGTCGAGTCCGGTTCGTACTTCCTTAGCATAGACACGTGAAACACATTGTGGACGTGCAATAGATTTGGTGGTAGTGCAAAACGATAGGCCAGAGTATCAATTCTCTTTAAGACTTCGAATGGACCCATGTATCTCGGGCTCAATTTTCCTTTCTTGCCAAACTGTGACAATTCTCTCATTAGTGACACTTAGAGGAAAACGTGGTCCCCCACTTGAAATTCCAATGACCTACCCCTCCGGTCCGCATAATTCTTTTGGCAGCTCTGAATGGTTTAAAGTCTGTCCCGGATAACCTTGACTATCTCGACTAACTGTTGTACCAACTCTGGACCCGTGATACTTCTCTCACCAATTTCATCCTAGTACACCGGGGTTCTGCAAGCTCTGTCATACAATGCTTCAAATGGGGCCATTCCAATGCTCTATTGATAGCTGTTGTTGTTAGCAAATTCAATTAAGTGCAACTGTTCTTCCCAGCTACCTTTAAAATCCAATACACATGCTCGTAGCATATCCTCCAAAGTTTGAATGGTCCTTTTAGACTGGCCATCAGTTTGTGGGTGATAAGCAGTGCTAAATCGTAACTTCGTTCCTAATGCCGTATAATGACTTTTCCAAAAAGCGGCAGTAAATTTAAGGTCTTGATCTGAAGTGATCATCACCTGCACTCTGTGCAGATGGACTATTTGTCATACGTAAATTTCGGCATACCTATCCAAGGCGAAGTCCTTGCGCACTGGCAAAAAATATGTCGACTTTGTCAATCGTTCGACTACCACCTAAATCGAATCATTGCCCCTTTGACTCCTCGGTAGTCCCATCACAAAATCCATCGTGATGCGTTCCCACTTCCACTTAAGGATCTCCAATGGCTGCAACATACCACCCGGCTTGCAATGTTGTGCCTTTACCTGTTGACATGTCAAGCACTTGGCCACATGCTTAGCCATATCCACCTTCATCCCGTTGCACCAGTAGTGTTGTCACAAGTTTTTATACATATTAGTACTACCCGGGTGAACACTATAATTGCTACGGTGTGCTTCAGACAAAATTTTTTCCTTAAGTTCTGCATCACTGGGTACGCACCGCCGTCCGCGGAACTTCAAAGTCCCATCCTCTGATACTTGAAAGTCTGATTTCCTCTTTGTAACATCCATACTCAGAATCTTCTGAATTTCCAGGTCCGTTGTTTACAAAGCCTTGATCTTAGTTTGGATTTCTGGTTCAATCCGTAAGGCTGCAAGCAAGTTTGAGGCCTGACTCACCTCGAACTTAAATGCCAAATCTCGAACTCCCTCCAACAGGGTCCATTCCTTGACCATCATCTGCGCGATGCTTAATTTCCGGCTCAGTGCATCTGCTACTCTGTTAGCTCTTCCGGGGTGGTACATAATCTCACAGTCATAATCATTAAGGAGTTCCATCCAACGGTGTTGTCTCATGTTCAATTCCTTTTGGGAGAATAAGTACTTCAAACTTTGATGGTCGGTATAAATCTGGAATTTCTCTTCACACAAGTAGTGCCTCTAAATCTTAAGGGCAAAAATAATCACGGCCAATTCCAAGTCGTGAGTCGGATAATTTAGTTCGTGTGGTCGCAATTGTCGTGACGCGTAAGCCACTATTCTCTCATGTTGCATTAATACACACCCAAATCCTCCTAACAACGCATCACTATAAATCTCATATTCCCCTGGGCCCAACGGAATTGTCAACACTGGCGCGGTTGTCAACCTCTGTTTTAGCTCTTAGAAACTCTTTTCGCACTTATTCGTCCATTCAAATATCGTTTCTTTCTTAAATAGCCGCATCAAAGGCGTCGCTAATGCCGAAAACCTTTCTACGAAGTGTCTGTAGTATCCTGCCAGGCCCAAGAAACTCCTAATCTCTGTTACTATGGTCGGTCTCGACCAATTCAGGACGACTTCGATCTTTGCCGGATCCACTGCGATTCCTTCGCCAGATACTACATGTCCCAAGAATGTCACTCGTTGAAACCAGAATTCGCACTTACTGAACTTAGCGTAAAGTGCATGCTCTCTTAAGGTTCGTAGAACCTTTTCCAGATGTAACTCGTGCTCAGTGGCACTCTTTGAATATACTAGAATATCGTCTATGAATGAGATGACAAACTGATCCAGAAATTCCTTAAATACCCGATTCATGAGATCCATAAAGGCTGCAGGAGCGTTGGTCAATCCGAACGGCATTACCGTAAACTCATAGTGTCCGTATCTTGTCCTAAATGCCGTTTTTGGTATGTCCTCCTTCTTAATCCTCAATTGATGGTACCCCATCCTCAAGTCGATTTTTGAAAATATTGATGCTCCTTGCAACTGATCAAACATGTCATCTATCCTTGGCAATGGGTATTTATTCTTAATAGTCACCTGGTTTAACTGCCTATAGTCTATGCACAACCTCAGGAATCCATCTTTCTTCTTCACAAACAACACCGGTGCTCCCCATGGGGACGCACTTGGGCGAATAAAGCCTTTATCTAGCAACTCCTGCATTTAAACCTTCAATTCATTCAGTTCAGACAATGACATTCTATAAGGCGCCTTTGATATCGGTTTTGTCCTTGGGGCTAGCTCAATCACGAATTCTACTTTTCTATCAGGTGGCAGCCCCGGCAATTCTTAGGAAAAGACATCGGGGAAATTGCACACCACGTCAATATCTTCTAATCTCGGCTCCTCAGCCGTCGAGTCAAGTACAGTTCCAGAAATCCTTGGCGCCCTTCGTCTAGCAGCTTAGTCATTTCCAGTAACGAAATCCAGGGAATCGAGGTACCTCCTCGGTTCCCCACAAATTTGAATCTAGGGTGTCCAATCAGATTAAATTGGATCACCCTGTTACTACAATCCATAACGGCCATTTGCTTTACCAGCCAGTCCATCCCAAGAATCACATCAAAATTATGCATAGTTAAAACCGTCAAATCTATTCTTCCTTCTCTATCACCAATCACTATCTTACACTCAGGGCATCCAAACTCGATCAATACTTTATCATTCAATGGCGTAGTCACACATAGCATAATTTCTAGCGACTTTGACTCAATCCCAATTAATTTAATGAACTGCTCATATATAAAGGAATGCAACGCCCCCGGATCAAACAAGGCATATGCAGCATAATCACACAGAGAGACCGTACCTGTGACCACGCCAGGCACGTCCTGCGCTTCCCTCATTGCCATTGCATACACTCGTCTTTCGGCCGGCGGCCTACTCTGATTTACCGGTTGGATAGCCCTAAATTGGTTTCCATTCTGGGGCGGCGGCAGCGGCGGCAGTGCAGGCAGCCCAACTTATCTACTATTGGGGCAATCCTTCATCTGATAGCCCCTTCCACCACACATAAAACATGCTCCGCCCCTATTCAGGCTAGATCCATTTCTATGTCTTCCTCTACATAGCCTACACGGGGCGTTTTGATAACAGTTTGGCTTCCCAATATTCCTTCGAGCTGGCGGGACGAAGCGACTATTTCCCATCATGGGTCTTTTCCCGAGTTGGCAGTTGTCCCTAGCCGGGGCGTACCGCGATTCAGAAGCGATGGCTCATTTCGTTTGGTCTCACTCAATTGCTTGAGCCCTCTCGTAAATCTCATGATAGCCTTTCAAGTTTAATGAGATCATCTGGCTGCGATGGTCTGGTTTCAACCCATCCCGGAACCTCCTCGCCTTGTTTGATGGGTCCTCCACCATCCCGGGGGCAAATTTGGGCAATCTTGCAAACTCGGCTTCGTACTGATCTACCGACATTTGGCCCTGGCGAAGTCCCATAAATTCCGCCAGTTTCTGTTCTCGGGTACTCTCTAAAAAATACTTGTTATTAAAAGTCTCAGTGAAGATGGTCCAGCTCAGAGCAGCACCAGTGGGGAATACTTGATTTCTGGTGGCTCTCCACCAATCATTTGCGTTTTCCTGAAGCTAGTAAACCCGTCACGCCCCGAACCCTACGGATGCGCAACATCCCGCTACAGTCATATTGAAATGCGACGTCCCAGGTTGCCGACCCTTCATTTTGTCTTTTAATACGCATGCGGAAACGAACACAATAAACCCCAGACAATAACGATAAAAAGGGATAGTAGAGGAAAACCAAACACAACAGTACTTTAGTTCTCACTTGTTTAATCCCCTGGGAGTATTCTTACAAGCCCGCTTTGGACGCTACCACAAAAAGTCAACAAAAACAAAGGGTTAGGGTTAACCTACTCCAACCAGCTCCCAGGCCTAATACTTAGGGACCAACCAAAACTGCGGTACTCTGAACCGCATCGGGAACAACGACGTGCTAAGGCCTTGAAAAGGTTTAACAACAAATGAGATAAAATCTCAATAAGTTAACGGCCTAAGCCCCGCTTAGGAGGCCAACTCGCACGGGGGTCCCTAAATAGACAAAACAGCAACAATAACAACAACCACAGGCATTCTTACCTCGCCTTGGTACACACATTGATGAAATGCATATGCCACATACTCGAAGCATTTAAAGAGATTTTTCATGCATTAATGTATTACAGTCGCGCGTGTCTCGATTATAAAGCAAAACCCACTTGGGCACGTTCTATACCATGCCTAGCAGTTTCTACCTTATAATCAAGCACTATGCATCACACGTATTCCAATTATTACGCCCCCCCTCGGGGCCACTACACATCAAGTGATTTGCAGCAAGATGGCAGTCTACCGGTAAAAACTGGGCTCCGTCCCGCCCCGTCGGGCACGGCTACGTCAAACGATCTACAGTAAGACGGCATTCCAATACGGCATCATCAAACGATCTACAGTAAGATGGTATCCCGTAAGGAGCATCGAGTCCGGCCTCGGGCCGCGACAAGGTATCCGGGGTATCGGCACTCCAGATTATCCCTAGGCATCCGATAAATTGGACATCGTCAAGCGATACACAGCAAGACGGCTTCAACGTGTGACCACACGAGCACATAAGCATTCCGGCCAATTATTATCTTTTTAATTAGCTCATACATACATGAATCGTGCTCTAATTAATGCCATACAACAATATCATATGATCACACATGCAACTGCCAATCAATTTTGCAAACTTCGATATCAAATACGCATAACAACCACAAACACCACTATTATTTACTTGGCATAACAAATAATAATAATAATAATAATAATAATAATAATTTACTGCCAATAATCTCGTACAATTTCCTGAAAACCTCCAATCGAAATAAATTGTCATAAAAACAAATTTTATACAACAAATCACGGCATAAACACCAATGTTCAAGCTAGAAATCATAATTTGAAATTATAAATTTTCCGAAATAATAATAGTTAAATTCGGAATATAATTAATTAATAATATCCAAGAATAATTTAATTTTTCCAAAATTCAAAATTCTTTCTCGAATCGAAATCAATCAAATCATTTATCAAATACGCCAATTTATACGGTGAGAACCAACATTGGCATCATAATTGGTGTTAGAAAATTTTCCGAAAATAATAATTTTTAATTTTCAGAAATTAATTATTTAATAATAAAATAATAATATTTAATTCGGAATTAATTATTTAATAAAAAATAATATTTAAATTTCGAAAATAATTAATTTAATAATAAAAATCAATAACAATAAACTAAACAATAACTTATACTCTAAACACAATTAACTAAACACTAATCCATAATTAACACCTAATCTTAAGCAAGTTAACTTACTCGGCTAATGCCGGCGACAACGCGGGGACGACGGCGGCGGCGAGGGCGGTCCGCGGTGGTTTCGGCTCGGAACAGCGACTGGCGGACGACGACGAACGGCGAAAAACAGCCGCTGTGGTGGCTGATCAGGGCTATTCCGGGCGAAGCTGGTGGCCGGCGGCGGTGTCCCGGCAGCCGGGACAGCGGCAGTAACGTTTAGGACGGCGGCGGCGAGCAACGAAGGCGAGCGGAGCTTGTTCCAGCGGCGGCAAGGCGGACGTGGATCTTTCGAGGAGAAAAGGGAAAATGGCGCGGCTTGGTCGGGGCGACGGGCGGCACGACGGCGGCTGGCGAATGGGCGAGCACGCGTGGTGGCGGGGCGTGGCTGGACGGCGTTGGGCGCGACGGCGAGCTCCGAAGCCAGAAGTGGACGCAGATCAGTCGGCGTCGGGGCAAGCTCGCGGAGGAGAAGAAGAGGGGAAGAAGAGAAGAGAAGAAAAACAAAAGAAAAGAAAAAGAGAAAAGGGAAAAGAAAAGAGAAAAAAGAGAAAAGGAAGAGAGAGGGAAAGGAGTAAGTGGAGGTGGTAGGGGTGTCAGACACGCAAGGAGGGCAGTAGGAAAAAGGGGGAGGAGAGAGAGAGAGAGAGAGAGAGAGAGAGAGAGAGAGAGAGTGAGAGAGAGGAAAAAGTCAGATCGCAATAATTGCGATCCAACGGTCACGATTTAAACTCTGAAACGATCCGACGGTCATGAAAAATCCTAATTTAATAATCTTAGGATTTGGGTAAAATGGTGTTAATAAAAATACACTGCGAGGGTGGTCTATTAGTCCAAATTCGCACCCGGTCAAAAATTCACTTTTCTCATATTCCGAGCAATATTGAGGTTGGCCACACTAATATCGACACCGTCCAATTAAATTAGTCACGGAACTCCGAAAAATTCAACACCAAAATTCGGGCTCTAAATAACGGCCAAATTCGATCGAATGCGATTCTAGCGAAATCTCAATTTTAAAACAATAACCGGAAGTGATTAGTTCTCGGGCAAGATTTTACTATAAGCACACTGACGAATTACACGTTTTATAAATCCCAAAAATGGGTTGAAATTCGGAATGTCACAAAACCGCTAGAGTCACTTTCTCCTCCTCAGTGCAACCCAATACTTCGAAGGCTTTCTCTAGTTCTTCCACCCATCTTGGCGCGGCCTCAGAGTCGCCTTTCCCATTAAATTTCGGGGATTTCAGCATCAGAAATTGTTCTACAAGTTTGGACATTGGTCTGGTCGCATTCATTCGCGCCAGACCAAGATTTCCATCTATCAAGTTGTTTCCTTGGTCCCCGTTATTCCCAACAACCTCGCTGGCAGCTACAGCGGTAACAGTAGCGCTCTTTTCACCCGTCTGTCGCCCTAACAATATTCCTGCTTCTTTCAGCGCCCTATAGATCTCGTCTATCCTGGGATCTCCCATAAGTTCAGCCAATGGAACAACACAACCTCTACCTTGACCTCGGCCTCTACCTCAACCTCTACCTTGGCCTCATCCACTCATCTTACCGAATCTCACAAAAATCCACTTGCTATAATTCCACACAGGAATTAGAAACCTAGGCCAACTATCCCAGTCTTAAAACCCTAGGTAATTACTCGCAACTACGATTATCAAGCAGGCAAGCAATCACTCACATCAATCAGTCTCAGACAGCATGATTCATGCACTTACCTCAGGTCCTGACACACCCGCACTTCATACGTCATAACATACGTCACTCAGCAATTACAATTAAACAGCCTAGGGTACACATGGCATACAAGTCTCCTTAATTGGCTATCCCAAGGTTACCGCTCCTTATCACTCCAGGCTTCGACCACTTAGTATCGAGCTGTCCTTGCTCTGATACCAATTCAACGGGGATGTCACACCCCGGACCTTGCCGAGCTCGCGACATCCCGCCACCGGTCATATAGAACGCGACGTCCCAGGACGCGTCGCCAACCCAAACGAACAACGCTAGCGGAAGCGAAATAAAATAACCCAGACAATAAAGTATAACCAAGGAATAACACAAACGCAATTTAATACGCACATGACAATAACTTGAATTCACAACGTGCATATATAAGGCCGCTAGGATTAAAACCACCTTCGTCATAAAAAAGGAACATGTGGCTGGGTAGACTACTGACTGCGCAAAACGGGACTCTACCAAAAAGGTTCCTGGCCCTGCTCCTAAACATTCTTATGGTGCCCAATCCGGATCGGACCCTAAAGATTCTATCTCTAAGTCCGAGTCGATCTCAATCAGGTTCTCCTCCTCATCTCCCTGCTCAACCGCCATGGGCTCCTCTTCAAACTTGGGCTCCGGTACTAGCTCGGGTTCAGGCTCGGGGATAGGTGCCGGAACTGGACCAGGGTTCACCAATGGATTGTTGGGATCGATACCTTGCCGTCGGGAGCGAACTTGTCACAGGGCTCCTAATTGACTGCATTCTCATTAGTGTGCTGCAACCCTTCAAAACCTCGGATTGACCTAGAGTTCACCAACCCAACCCTATGGATCCAACCCAGGTAGTCATGGCACTCCAGCTCATCTCACCCTACATCTACCTAGATATAAGTGCGATGCCTAATATATGCCTCGCTCGAATTCAGACCCGGGTATTCGTTATCCTTATGCACCATATGCACGGGGATCCCAAAACGCCTAGGTGGCGCCATACTCAAGCACGGGGATCTAAAAATGGTTATATAATAACCGTGAGAACGAGTCTCAATAAACAACACCCTATACCTCTCCTAGGCCGATGCGTACCCAAACAAGTCTAACATTCAAATCACCAAATGACATGACCAATTTCATGCGACATACTTATCTCACCTCGAATCACATGCCAACCTTGCATATTAGTTCAAACGAGATAATGTAAGAATAGCTCACCACCATATCACAATTACCCAACACGCACGCTCCCGCTCGCATTCAACCAATCCAACCAAGCACCCACACGTACATTTAGCCAATCCAAACAGTCACATCGCACATATATGTCTCACCGACTTTCCTCTTACGGACCACCGTCAACATGTCTCAAGTCCAGTCTGAAAAGCGCACAAGCCAGATAATTCAATCAATCCCAATGGCCGTCGTCAACACATCCCAAGCCATACCATTCAATCAATTCCAGTGGCCGCCATCAACACATCCTAAGCCACATTATTCAAGCAATTCTAATGACCGACGTAAACACGTCCCAGTCTAACACACCTTTAACGGGTTACCGTCAACACGTCTCAAGCTCACATCTAATTGGCACATCAGCCATTCATGCTTTCATACGAACCGCCGTGAATACGTCCCAAGTCCGTAGCCCTCCGATCCATCCGAGCTTAAGATTGACAAGCAAGCACGTGCCATTCAATTTGATCAATTTCACATCAATTGTATCAAACAACTCATATTCACAACTCAGTCCAATTCACAATTCGTCACCTCAATCCACAAACCCGACGTTCAAGTCGGCCACGCACAATCACCCAAATCAAGTATATTATTTAATCTAACTCAAATAGCATAATTATATCATAATATAATTAAATTAAAACACGCCCTAGCCGTTCTAAACCCGAGACAAGTCCATAAGGTACCCAAAATACTATGTAGGGTTTAGGGAGTCACTTACCAAGTTTTGGCCCGGGAAAAGTCGGCTCGGGCCTAAAATGGCCTGAGTGAACAGTGCGGACAAGGCGCGGGGCTCAACCACAGCGCTCGGCCACGGGTACAGCCCTCGGCCACGGGCTCGGCCACGGCACGGGCGTGGGCATGGGAGCGGCTCAGCGGGGCAGGCGACCGGCTGGTTGGCTGGGGGGGCGGCGTGTGGCAACAGCGATGACGGCGGTGGCGGGGACAACAGCGGTGATAGTGGCAGTGACGACGGCGAGCAACAGTGACACGGTGCGGCGGCGGGCTACTCTCTGGCGACTATGGGATGTGAAGGAAGGGAAAGAGGGTGGCTGAGGAGGGGTGGCGCGACTAGGGCATTTGGTGACGGCGATGGCAATGCTCCGACATCGAGACGGTGCTGGGGGGCTTCCTGGACGGCTGGGTAGCGGCTGGGACTCGTCAGGCGTGGCGGCGAGCTCGAGCAGTGGCTGCTTGCTCATAGTGGCATCGGGGAAAGCAGCGACGACAACGGCGGCGCTATCGGGCGACGGTGATGGTGGCAGGGGCGAGCTCCTGGAGGCTCAAACAACCAAGCTGGCGACTGTGATAGTTAGGGCGGCGTCGGACGGAGGTCGAGAAGCAGCCGAGAGGAAGAAGGAGGAGGGAAAAGGGAGGGTGGCGGCGGCTGAGGGTGGCGGCGACGGGGCAGAGGCGGCAACCGGACGGCACGCGTTGGCGACAAGCGGCGACTGGCGACGAGCATGGTGGCGTCGGACTGAGTAGAGGTTGGGCGCGGCTCGTCAGGGGAGGCGACCGAAGAGAAGAGAGGAAGGGAAAAGAGGGAGAGAGAAGAGAAAGAGAAGAAAGGACAGAGGGAAGGGGAGAAAGAGGACAGACACACGGGGAAGGGAAAAAGAAATGTGCGGGCAAGGAGTCGGCGCGGCAGAAGGAGAGAGAGAGAGAGGGAGAGAGAGAGAGAGAGAGAAAGTCAACGCGCACTCAAGCGCGATCCAACGATCAGATTTCAAATCTGAAAACAATCCTATGGTCCAAATAATTCCTAGAATATAATAAGAGACAAAGGCCATGAAAATTAGAGCAAACTAATCCGAGGGAGGTCTACTAGTCCAAATTCGTACCCGGTAGAAAATTCCACTTTTCCACTATTCCTAGCAATCTCGATGTTGGCCACGCTAATATAGACACTGTCCGATTTATTTCGTCCCGAAACTCGAGAAATTTGATACTGAAGTTTGGGCTCTAAATAACGGCCAAATTCGATCGAGTGCGATTCTAGCGAAATATCAAAATTTAAAAACGATAACCGGGAGTGATCAGTTTCCGGACGAGATTCTATTATAAGCACACTGACAAATTACACGTTTTATAAATCCCAAAATTGGATCAAAAATCTGGGATGTCATAGCAAATTCGGAGTCTTCAATTTTCATTTCAAGATTCAAATAGGAGATGAACCTTGTAATATGTTTTTCATGGATTTTAATTGCTACATGATAACAAACGAGTGAAACTTTAATTGTTGGTGTACATAATATGAGAAAAAAGGGCAAGCAAACCTCAATGGAAAAGGATCTCTTTCCGGTTGGGTCAACATGGTCCTTAAAAGGAGTAGAAACCAAGGTTCGACGTGAGGAAACACTCCATTTGTTGTTCGTTGAGGAGAGAGAATTTCCATTTTGGAGAAGCTTAATCCTGTCTGCTTGAGAGTTTCCTTTTGACGCGAATGGAGTTTGGAAGGAAGCAAAGATTGCTCCTGACAGGCCCATTTTGGAACAGAGTCCCTCAAAGAGATGGATGAGAGATGATATGATGGGGTTACTAGTTAGTTCATAATGATCCCGTTTATTGACTACTTCCTATTTTATAAGCAAGAGGAATCATGCAAATCAGGGAAAAGAGAGCGTGGCCGTGCTGTTATTCGACTGTCCTTCCTCCACCGCATATTTCAAAATGCAAGACTGAAGAAGTCTAGCAACCGGTTTTGTCATACATTCGGAAAGTCTGGCCCAAGAGTTTTAGACGGGCAATATTAGGCAAAATAAAGGAGTACCTCTAACTTGCTATTAAAAGAGGGTGCCACTGGATTTAGTGGTGATTAAACTCACTAAATTAAATTGGGCTCAAGAGTTCAGCCTAAGAAGGTGCCACCAGATTATAGTGCCACCAGAAATAGTGGGGATTTGGCCCAAGAGTTTGGCCTAATAAGGTACGACTAGATATAGTGCCACCCGAAAGTTTGGCCTAAGTGTTTTATCTCACGGGCCAGCAGTTCTTTAGCTGTGAAATAGCCCATGTGGCGTATGACTGGTCGTTCACACTAGACCATCTCTCGTTCATTAGTTGTTCCAAAGAATAATATAACGAATAGCTTCCTCATATCGGATCGTATCCCGCCTAACATAGCTCGAGCATCTAATCCATTGAGCGAAACACAAAAATTACTTTAAGCACCACAACTGGTTTTGGCCTAGTATGGCCTTATTATGAGAACAGTATCAACTCCTGCCCAATTTGTGCACAGGAGGTCAATCTTATCTTCAGAGCCTCTGAGGCTTTATTCTTTCCATTTTAGAACTCCTAATACCAACCATCTTGACATCACTTCCACAATCCAGTTATATTCATCCCTTATGCATCCTCACTCTTCATCCAATAACCCCGAGCATCACTCACAAGTGTACAAGAGTATGAGAGAATCATGGTCCATGACATTTACATGAGCGGGATTGTCAGGACCCTCCCAAAGGGAAAACGGTTTAGAGGTAATGTCCAATTGGGGACCAACGGTCCTTAATCAGTGCAAGCTCTCCCAAACCCTTATCTTGTACGACGTTGGAAGATTCATTTTGATTAACCTTATGAGAATTCTATGTATTGAGTTACCACTAGCTTATTGGGATCAACTAGAAATCAAGTGAAATAAATGAGAATACCTCACTTTCTGCTCAACCAGAGATCTAGGCATAGGAACTTGACTATACTAATTATTCAACTAATGCCATTTTGGTTCCCTAACTTGATTAATTGTTAACTAAGTGTCACATACGGTCTTTTGTCAAATTATGAGTCCCAAAAATTGTTGTCTACTGCCCACTTATGCATGGCCGAGTTGGTGGGCGCTTTCCTTCCCTCCTTCGAGGTTCTGGGTTTGAATCCCCGCTCGATTCTGTAATTAAAGTGGGAGGCCTTGGCGATGGGTTGCTGGGCTAGTCTCCCTCGAGGTATAGGCACCCCGATTACCTATACGGGCTCGTTCCCGGGGAATGGCGGCGGATTCTCGGTCACCAAAAGAAAAATTTGTTGTCTACTAAGTGTTCATGAGATGTTTTATGTCAATTATGATCTTAGTGTGCAGCATAAGCATCCAACTAGGCTGGAGGAAATAAGAAAAACATAATCAAGGAAATAACATAAAAGAATAGTAAAAACACATCAAAAGCGGCAATGAAAGGGAAGTACAGAATAAAATGCGATAAATAACCCGATACGATGTTGGATAAAGATTATTACATGTCTTCGTTAGTAAGTCTCGGGATATGAATCCCATGAGCTAATACTAAAAAATTCAACATGTAGTTTCATAGTCTCCTCGAATGCGACTATTACCTAAAGAAACATACCGACTTTTATTATTGTTATTATTATTATTGTTCATTTTTTCTGATTAACTATTATAATGATGACTCTTTTCGGGAAGAGATGGCACGTTATATGTCAATCTTTTAACTCGACGTTGGGATTCACGCTACATCAAACACTGCATTCCGCGCGGATCCTCAAGTTACAAAATTCACATTGTGGACTTGACCAAATTCTAATAAGTTCAGACGTCTAAACTTAGCATAGCATCAACTATAAGAACAACCACAACCAATGATTTGTCACCAAACCAGACCAGAGCCACCCACAAGAATCCCACCAAATGGATGACAACACTTGTTTCTATTTTTTCCTTAACGTAAAGGAAGAACCTTCCACCTTACCAAAAAAAAAAAAAAGAAGAAGAACCTTCCAAAGTTCAGGAGAGATACGTGCGAACAAAAGATAAGGCCAACACCCAACCCTCGTCTTAACTTCTCATCTAATCAAATCATCAACTCTCATTTGGCTTTTTTTCATTTTCTTTTAACGCATTCACGGCTTTAGTTCCTCCTCAGGTGCAGTTTGAGTTCACCACAATCGACACATGCACCGAACGTCCCTGGGTTGCTATTATCTGGTGGGACCTTCTTAGGCCAAACTCTTCGGCCAAATTTAATCTAGTGAGTTCAATCACCACTAAATCCAGCGGCACCCTCTTTCAGTAGCAAGTTAGAGGTACTCCTTTATTTTGCCTAATATTGCCCGTCTAAAACTCCTAGGCCAAACTTTCCGAATGTAAGACAAACCCGGTTGCTAGAGTTTTTCAGTCTTTTGCATTTTGAAATATGTGGAGGAAGGACAGTCAAATAACAGCACGGTCATGCTCTCTTTTCCCTGATTTGCATGTTTCCTCTTGCTTATAAATAGGACGTAGTCAATAAACGGGATCGCTATGAACTAACAAGTAACCCCATCACATCATCTCTGTTCCCTTCTCTTTGAGGGACTCTCTTCCAAAATGGCCCTGCCAGGAGCAATCTTTGCTTCCTTCCAAACTCCATTGGCTACAAAAGGAGACTCTCAAGCAGACAGGATTAAGCATCTCCAAAATGGAAATTCTTTCTCCTCAACGAACGACAAATGGAGTGTTTCCCAACGTCGAACCTTGGTTTCTGCTCATTTTAAGGACTATATTGACCCGACCGGAAAGAGAAGTTTTTCCGTTGAGGTTTGCTTGTCCCTTTTTTCTCATATTTTGTACACCAACAATTAAAAGTTTCGCTCGTTTGTTATCATATAACAATTAGAATCAATGAAAAACATTGCTAGGTTCATCTTCTATTTGAATCTTGAAATGAAAATAATGATGCCGAATTCATATTTTTTGCGTTTCAGGATGATCTTCAAGGGCGGCACCAGAGGAGGTTAGAAGAAGTGAAGAGATTATTCAAGCGAGAAAGAGGAGATTCGCTTGAAAGTTTGGTAATGGTGGATGCTCTCCAACGCCTTGCCATTGACTACTATTTTGAGTATGAGATTCAGGCACTCTTGCAAAGGCATTTTCAGATATTCACCTCTCAATCTCATTCTCATCACAACGATGCCGATGATCTGCATGAAGCAGCACTTCGATTTCGGCTCCTGAGGCAAGGAGGCTATCCTGCTCCTTCAGGTTAATGAAATCTCCTTCACTTGAAGATACCATAGAAATTATACCTTTTACAATAAAGTATTTGGCCCAGATGATAAGAGGATGGGGACACAATGTCACGCCCTGAACCCCCGTCGAGCTCGCGACATCCCGTACACGATCGAACGGTTGCGACGTCCCAGGTTATCGCCGACCTCATCTAAATATCAGAGATTTAATTGCGCATACGGAAACCTTAAAATACCCAGACAAATTATAATAGGGAGAATTGGGAGAATATAAATTTGTATTACTTGCTCAAACTTGTTCCACCATATAATTCACACCTTTACAAATACTTAACGGACAAGTGCAAACCTTTCTAAGACCAACAAAATCAAACGGGATTGACGACCTGGCATTCGTCCTCAAAAATGATTCTCTTCAAAGTTCTGGCTTTCCAACATACACCCTAGCCTCCACGCCATTTTCTTGGCGTCCATTCCGAATCCGACTCCTCGTTCTCTATGTGCACTGGCAATCTAAAACGTACTGGTCGCAGTGGTGGAGAGTTCATATCTCAGGTCAGGGTTCTGAAAATTGTTGGTTGATACAACCGTGAGAACACTTCTCAGTAAGTTCACCCCTAAACCCGACCTAGGCTATCACGTACCTCCAGACAATTTCATAAACACAATCACACACAAATGCTAAATCATCACATATCAAGCACGTCAATTATTTACCTGAGCCTATCCTGCTCACACCCTGCACATTAGTCACAATCGCATCAAATGCAATCACATGCATAATTAATTCGCATTCTCGCGCATTCATTCTAGTCTCATCACATCTCTTTTCACACTCTCGCCAGTGACCCGCGTTATAGTACATGCCTCAGGTATACTGCGATCACTCACTTTCCACAACACTCGCCAGTGACCCGCGTTGAAGTACATGCCTCAGGCACACTGCGACTATTAATTACATCATTTCCGACCCGCATTGAAGTACACGCCTCAGGCCATGTTTCTTGCCCGCGTAAACGTACACGCCTCATGTTCAACATCTACCACTTACTGCACAATCCGCGTTGAAGTACACGCTTTAGGCTGGCAGTCTTTCGGTAAAATCGGGCATCGTCCCGTGTAAACGTACACGCCTCAGGACGGCACAATTCCTACGGTCTCACATACCTTACCACACACTATTTCTCATTCTTTTACACATGCAACAATCACTTGCCACTTAACAGGTCAATCACACGTGACCCGTGCATACAATAATTATACATAAATCATGCTCACTCAGCATATAACATGGCCAATTTTGATAAATAAAATAATCTGGCCCATGCATGCACCCAACAGGCATAATTAAATCAACCAATTGCACAATCACACATTTAGCTTCACCACCACAACCTAATTATAATTCAAACGCACGTAAAACACATAAATCATTATTTTTCTCTGACCAAATGGCCTCAAATTGATTCGGGTCCTTCACGAGACTTTCTCGCCATAAATTCTCGGTTCTAAAAATCCAACTTGCAACCCGATCGGCCCATTACAGCCTCATAAACAGTAGTTCACAGCCAACTATTATTCTGAATTTTCCAATAAAAATTTTCCGGTTTCAATTCTAAGACCCGCCATATAATTCCACTCCTAAATCATGCAATTCCGCACCTACCCTATGCCCAGTTTCACCCAAAATCGCCCATCGATACCCGAAATCCTAAATTGGGTTTAGAGTGCGACTTACCCGCGTTCTAGACTATCGCGGCTAGAATGGAAAGCAGCGGTACTTAATCGGGAACGGCGGCGACAATGTACAACTCCCAGCAGGCAGCGATCGGCTCGGGTGGTGACGGCGCAGCTTGGGCATGAGGGAGAGAGAGAGATCCGAAGGGGGGGCAGCTCACGGTGGGGGGAAAAAAGAACCGAATGGGAGGGGGGAAGAAGAGAGAGAGAGGATAAGGTTGGACCATTTGACCAAAAGTGGAAAATGACGATCTCTCCCCCGTCTAATCTTTTTAATCGACGGTCCAGATTCGATCTTATTTTGAAATCGACAGTCCAGATCGAATCTTACCAAAAATATCCAAGAGTATACTTGTAATTTCTCAAAAAGTCCTAGGGCAAAATTATCCAACCAAAAAGTTAGGGCAAAATGACCAAAATGCCCTTTACCCATAAAACATGCCCTTTGTTAATTCATAGGGGTAAAATGGTCCGATTCTCCGTTTCTCATCAAAATCAAGTTTTTCCGAAGGATTTGAGCACGCAAAAAATTGACACGTGTCACGTGCAACGTCATCCTAACGTTCCGTCGCGACTTCCTAATTTTCCGGTGTCCAATTTTGGCAAAAATTCAAAAATTAAATTCTATTAAATGCAACTCGAGCGTTTCTCGAGCTAACGGGCGGCTTGCTGGGGAAATTCGCAGAATTGACTCGTGACTGATACTAAATCGAGTCACGTGCAAGTCCGTTCGATGCGTGATGATCTCGGTTGTCATTAAAATCGCGAAGATCAATCACTTGATCCGAGGGATACGATCGTTTGGTATAATTTCAGAATCATTCGTCAAGTCGTTTCGTGATCCAACGGATTCACTCACGATCCACTACTAGGACAGTGGTGAACTGACCCCTAACTATCCTTGGATCGGCCAACAGTGGCTCAAAATATCACTTCCACGATTTAATGATCGAAATCCATTCACGATCGAATTTTCTTTAGTCGCGCGAATTTAATTCCCCTATTAGTCTTTCCCTAATGGTTAGCATTCCCTGGAATGATCAGTTTCGGGCGAGAATTTGATGCGAGTACATTTTCATAAAACTCAATTATTCAATAAATTCCAATTGGTGGAATTTCGGAATGTCACAATCTTCCTCCCTTATGAAATTTCATCCTCGAAATTTACAATCTCACTACTACTCAAATTTTACAATTCTTATTGCTATTCGAACAACTGGGGGTACTGACGTTGCATCATTTCTTCGCTTTCCCACATTGCGTCTTCAGTCCCATGGTGCTCCCAGATAACCTTGACCATCGAGATTGTTTTATTCCTCAGAACCTGTTCTTTCCAATCTTCAATCCTAATAGGTCTCTTGACGTACGATACCTTATCGTCTACCTCTATCTCTTCATAGTTAAGCACGTGCGTCGGGTCCGGTTCGTACTTCCTCAACATTGATACGTGGAACACGTTATGTACTTGCGACATATTTGGCGGTAATGTGAGTCGATACGCCACATCTCCAACCCTTTCTAATACCTCGAATGATCCCACGTACCTCGGACTCAACTTCCTTTTCTTACCAAATCGAGACAATCCTCGCATGGGCGACACTTTTAAAAATACATGATCTCCTACTAGGAATTCCAACGGCCTCCGCCTTCTGTCTGCATAACTCTTTTAGCGACTCTGCGCTGTCTTCAGCCTTTCGCGAATGATCTTAACTGCCTCGATCGACTGCTCAACCAACTCCAGCCCTGTTATAGCTCGTTCTCCCACTTCATCCCAACACACTGGCATTCTACAAGCACGGCCATATAACGCTTCAAATGGCGCCATTCCAATACTCTGCTGGAAACTATTATTATAAGCAAACTCCACTAAGGGTGGTTGCTCTTCCCATTTACCTTGAAAATCCAGCACACACGCCCTGAGCATATCCTCCAAGGTCTGAATTGTCCTCTCAGACTAGCCATCTGTCTAAGGATGATAAGCTGTACTGATGTAACATCCCAAAATTCGACCCACTTTCATTATCAATGAAATTGATATCATTTCTCATTGCGTTTCAGTAAGTTTCACCCAGATCTGATCAATCTCGGGATACTGACCGATAGGGAAAGGCTAACTAGGAAAAACAGTACGTGGACCTAAGAACTCAACCGCGAATTGAGTCCGATTCCAAGATACGACGAGAGAATATTTTGTGCCAAGTGGGCCGATCCAAGGAAAGTGACGGATTGAGTTTGACCGACGACGTGCGATCGGATAGCAAGTGATTCCGCACGACCGAGAACTCGCACGCGGCGAACGATCACAAACTTGTTTCAAACGACCGCGACCCCCGGGACTAGCGATAGATCCTCGTGTTTTCTGGAAAATCGACATCGTCATGACTCGAGTACCCTAGGTCAATACGCGTAACCCCTAAACAGCCGCCTGTTAGTGAGAGACGCTAAAACTGCAAATTGAGTTGGATTGAGCATGGAATTGAGTACGAACTTCGGCGTTGAATTTCGTGGGTGTACGCGGCTATTTTGCAAGGACGACGTCATCTTTGTGTTGCCACTCATATATGGGATCAATAGAGTCGAAATTTTGAAATTTGACCTAGGACCGGAAAATTACCGTTTTGCCCTTGTGCCATAAGTTGGAATTCCGAATTTTGGAGTTAATTGGGGTTTATTTTAGGGTGTTTATATTAGTTTTTTCAGCCCAATAATGTTAGTTTTTGTGGTCCAAAATGCCCCCAAGAGCTTTGCCAAGATTAGATCCCAACCTTTGATTTATGGGCAAAATTGGTATTTAGAGAAGTTGGCCAACCACTCTACTATCTTCCACTCTCTTTAAACTCTCTTGCCTCTCTCTCTCTTCTCATTTCCTCCTTCATTCAGTCGGCCATCCCCTCCCCCACAGCAGCACCATCTTCTTCCTTGTTCCCTCTTGTTTTGCCGTGAAGAGCCAAGCTCGCCGGAAGCCGCCGCCGCTGCTCGCCGAAATCCATCGGCCACGCGCCGCCACCACCACCATCTTGTTCCACCCTCCAGCTGCCCCTTTTTCCTCTCCCTTCAGCCACGCAACCAGCTTCCCCTCCCCCCTTCGCCGTTTTGAATCACCGTCGCAAGTCACCACCGCACGCGCCGCCGGGAAGATTGCCGTCGCCGCCGCTGCTGCACCACCGTCCAGCCACCATCGCAGCTTGTTCAACCTTGATTAGAGCTTGGGATTTCAAGTGAGTTTGTCTCTAAACCCCAGTTAGGCTAGATTGCATTTTCTAGATGGTTTTAGGGGTTAAATTAGGGTAATTTAGGGGTTAGCTTGTAGAGGCTGTTAGGGGCTGATTTTGTGGCGCATTTGGTGACCTAGAATGATAATTTGACTGAGGTTTGGTGGTCCATAGCATGCTGCGTGGTGGCTGGTCATGGGAGTTGTGATTTGGACAAAAATTGTGGTTTTGGCAAGTGAAATTTGTGAACTAAAGGGTGGCTATTTTCGTACTGATTTTGTGGTGTATTTGGTGACCGAGAGTGACAATTTAATCAAGGTTTGGTGAACTATAGGGTGCTGAGATGTGGCGAGACATAGGTGCCGCGATTTGGTCAGAATTGTGGACTTAGTGGGTGAAATTGGGAGACCGAATGGTGGCTGTCTTGGTGGCTGTTTTATGGGCTTAGTGCGATAATTTGATTGAGATTTAGTGACCTGTGAAGTACCGTGAGAGGGCTGGACAGATTGGTTCGGAGTGGCATAAGTTTGGAGCAAGTTTGGGCTTTAAATATAGATTTTAGTGCGTGTCTCATTTAGTCTTTGTGGTGGCTGATTAGAATGAAGTTTTAGGGAGTTTAATGGGGCATTTTTAAAGATATTTATTGGCCTAAAATTAGCTGTATAGTGGCTGTCCATAACGGATTGAATTGGGCAAGGCGCGATCTATTTGGAGTTTAATCGTGCAAGTACCGGGAATGATCACACTGATTGATTGACTGGCTTATTGGCCTTTGTTTATGGTTGGTTTTGTGATGCCATGTCACATGTCTAGCGGGATTAAGAATGGAGTAGCTTGGTGGGTCTCGAATGCGCGAATTCTTGTTGACCCGGTTGCGTGAATATGTGCATGGATCATGTGTCAAGTTTATGCTATGGCTGTTTTGAATTGATTGTCTGATGGGGCATATTGACTCATGAGATTGAATATGCAAGGTGCAAGCGAATGCCCAAATGTGAACGGTATAGCCATGAGTATGCATATCACGCATTGGCACGACATGTGCATTTACAAGTGTGCTCGAGTGATATGTGCATTGTGATCACCTAAAATGCCCTAAAGCGTTTTACGCGGGGGTTAGATAAAAATTGGTGCACGTGTATGTGTGATCACAATAAACCCTGATGCGTTTTACGCCGGGTAGTGAACCCGTCCTGAGGCGTATTACACGGGACGATGCCCGGTTTACCGGAAAATGACCAACCTGAGGCGTTTTACGCGGGTAATGTGTCATGAGCCTGATGCATTTTACGCGGGCCAGAGATCGATCTCAAAGTGATAGACCTGATGTGTTTTACGCGGGTCAGACCTGATGCGTTAAACACGAGTCGGAGGAGAAATTGATAAATGGCAAGAGTGCTAGCATGCAAGTGTGCGGTAATGCATTAATGAGGCATGAGCATAAGTGCGAACACGGGCATATGCATGTCATGCGTCGTGACGTTGTGATACGTGTTTGTGTGCCGTGATTGAATTCTATGGCATAATTGTGATTATATATCAATTGTCTAACCTGCAAGGTCAAGTAAGTTTTGGATTTGGGCCCGAGGGCCTAAGTCATTTATTGGTTTAGACCGTGTGTTGTTTGGTTGGTGTTCGTCAGAAGGTGCATGTTAGCCTAGCTTAGGTTTAGGGAACTTACTCGCTGAGATTTATTCTCACGGTTGTTAAAACCCACATTTTCATACCCCCGATCTTGATATGCCTCCGATACCAGTTCGTTTTGGGATTCCTCTCTGGATAGATGTGGAGGAATTAGTGTACTCCGCTGGGGGCGGAGATTTTTGGGGTAGATACCTCTCTACAGTTTGGGTCGAGGCGGGCGAAGATCCCCACGAGGCTCATAAGTATATAGCTTGGTGTATCCGGGACCAGGAGGGGACCTACGGACCTTTCTGAACTTTTGAGGTTCTGCTAACAGATGCCGGGGATTTGGAACCCCAGTGTCCCGATGGGGAATTAGCGAGCCCTGACCACTTGTCAAAGGATGGGAGTGCAACTCCGGTGCCGATGGAGTCAGAGGACAAGGGGCCCGAGCCCATGGAGCAGGATGCCGAGACGAAGGACGAGGCCGAGCCGATGGATTCCGAGGAGGAGTTATTGGGGCCGAGTCCGAGCAGGATTCCTTGGACTCTGAGGTTGAGATGTCTGACAGCTCTTCCGAGTCATCGGGATCCGACTCGAACTGGGTCCCAGAGGTTAGTCTTAGTCCTAGTTTCGAGAGGGCTAGTACCTTTTTGACCAGAGCCCTTTTAGTATTAGTATCCCTGACCGTCCCGGGCCACTTATCCCTTTTTGTCAGTAGTGGCCATTGACCCGCTTTTGATTTTTTTTTTTGAGCGTGGGCTGTCTATGAATATTGTATATGTTTCCCGATGACAATGCAGGTGTATATTTGTTTTTGTTGGTTTTCGTGTGGCTATCTGTAGTTATGGGGTTAATTTTGTTCAGGTGTTGTATTGCTTCCGCGTGTGCTTTAATCTCTATGTTGAGCGTTGGGTCGGCGACGCGTCCTGGGACGTCGCACTTGATTCGACCTTTGCGAGAGATGTGGCGTGCCGTAGGGTATGGAGCGTGACAACTGAACTGTAGCTTAAATCCCAACGCCGTCTACAGACTTTTCCAAAAATTGGCAGTAAACCTAGGATCACAATCCGAAGTTATAGACATTGGCACCCCATGCAAGCGAACTATCTGCTGCACGTACAACTTTGCATACCGTTCTAACGCGAAATCCTTTCGCACTGCCAAAAAGTGTGCCGACTTGGTCAATCGTCGACAATTACCCAAATAGTATCATGGCCTCTTTGACTTCTCAGCAATCCCTACACAAAATCCATGGTTATATGCTCCCATTTCCACTATGGGATTTCCAATAGTCGCAACAATCCTCCAAGCTTGCAATGTTGCGCTTTCATCTGCTGACACGTCAGGCACTTAGTCACGTGCTTCACAATATCTGACTTCATACCATTCCACCAATAATATTGCCTCAAATTCCTGTACATTTTGGTACTGCCTGGGTGGATACTGTACTGGCTACGATGCGTTTCAGATAAAATGTCTTCCTTCACTCCTGCATCGTCTGGCACACACAACCTTCCACGAAATTTCAACACACCATCCTCGGATATCTGAAAATCTGGCTTTCTCTTAGTAACGTCCATCCCAACAACCTTCTGTATCTCTGGGTCCATAGACTACAAAGCTTTAACTTTAGCCTGGATTTTCGGCTCAATTCTTAGCGTAGCTAACAGGCTCAAGACTCAACTTACTTCCAACTTGAACTCTGAATCTCGTATGGTCTCCAATAGAGTCCACTCCTTGACCATCAAATGCGCGATGCTTGATTTCCGACTCAACGCATCCGCTACTCGATTTGCCTTTCCAGGGTGATACAAAATATCACAATCATAATCCTTCAATAATTCCATCCAACGTCATTGCCTCATATTTAACTCTTTCTGCGAAAATAAATACTTGAGGCTCTAATAGTCAGTATAGATCTGAAATCTTTCTCCGCATAAATAATGTCGCCAAATCTTTAGGGCGAACACTATCACTACTAACTTCAAATCGTGCATAAGATAATTCAATTCATGTGGCCTCAACTGCCTGGATACGTAGGCTATCACTTGCCCATGTTGCATCAATGCACATCCTAATCCTTTCAACGACGCGTCACTATATATCTCGTACCCTCCAGGTCCTAATGGAATCGTCAATACTGGTGCCGTTGTCACCCTCTGCTTCAACTCTTGGAAACTCCATTCACACTGATCTGTCCATTCAAATTTCTTCTTCTTCTTTAATAATTGCATCAATGGCATTGCTATTGACGAAAATCCTTCCACAAAACGACGATAATATCCAGCCTGACCCAGAAAACTTCGAACTTCTATCACCGTTGTCGGTCTAAGCCACTTCATCACAGCCTCAATCTTCGATGGATCCACAACTATTCCTTCTCCGGAAATTACATGACCAAGAAATGCTACTCGACTTAGCCAAAATTTGCACTTGCTAAACTTAGCGTACAGTGCGTTCTCCCTTAATGTTCGCAACACTTGATGCAAATGAAATTCATGCTCTTCCAGACTTTTCGAGTACACCAGTATATCGTCAATAAAAACAATCACAAACTGATCCAAAAATTCTTTAAACACCCGATTCATTAAATCCATAAAGGCAGCAGGGGCGTTCGTCAATCTGAACGGCATTACCATAAATTCATAATGCCCATATCTCGTCCTAAATGTTGTCTTCGGTGCATCCTCCTTCTTTATCCTCAACTGATGGTATCCCGTTCTCAAATCAATTTTAGAGAACACCGAAGCCCCTTGTAACTGATCAAACAAATCATCAATCCTCGGCAAAGGATACTTATTTTTAACTGTCACTTGATTCAGCTGCCTGTAATCTATACACAATCGCAACGATCTATCTTTCTTTCTTACAAATAAAACTGGTGCTCCCCACGGAGATGCGCTGGGACGAATAAACCCCTTATTTAACAATTCTTGCATTTGCACCTTTAATTCCTTTAACTCCGACAGCGACATTCTATATGGTGCTTTCGAGATTGACTCTGTTCCAGGAGCCAACTCGATCACAAATTCTACTTCTCTTTTCGGCGGTAATCCCGACAATTCTTGCGGAAACACATCGAAATATTCACACACTACTGCTATATCCTCAAGTCTCGATTTTTCAGCCGTCAAATCAACTACTGCAGCTAGAAATCCTTAGCATCCCTCATTCAACAATTTCGTCATTTCCATCGAGGATATCAGCGGAATCGAGGGTCCTCCTCGACTTTCCACAAATTTAAATTCTGGATGTCCAATAGAATTAAATTGGATCACCCTGCTATTGCAATCCATTATAGCCTTCTACTTAGACAATCAATCCATTCCTATTATCACATCAAAATCATACATATCTAGAACCGCTAGATCAATCAATTCCCCATATTCCCAATTACGATCTTACAGTTTGGACAACCCAACGAAATCAACAGCTTATCATTTAAGGGAGTCATCACACATAGCACAACATCAAGCAACTGCGGTTCTATTCCAACTAACTCCACAAATTATTTCGATATAAAGGAATGCGACGCTCCATGATCAAATAAAGCATACGCAACATGGTTGCACAGAGAAATCGTACCTGTGACAACCCCTGGCGCATTCTCAGCCTCTCTTCTGGCCATCGCATACACTCGTCCTTACACTTGAGGCCTATTCTGATTCGTATTCGCTGTCTAGGCCGCTCCAGTATGATTCTCATTCCGAGGTAACGGCAAAGCAAGCAGTTTATTCTACCTGGGATTGGGCAATTCCTTATGTGATGCCCAAATCTTCCGCATCCAAAGCAAGCTCCACCCCTGGTTGGACAAGGCCCGTTTCCATGTCGGCCTCCACAAATCCTGCACATACCATTTCCAATCCGGATTGGCTTTCCAATATTTCTTTTTGCTGGTGGAGTGAAACGCTTATTATCCACCATCGGCCTCTTCCTAGGATTACGATTATTCCAACCCTGGACAAATCTCGATCCAGACGCTGCAGCTCTATCCATCTGATCCCGTTCTAGGATTTGAGCTTTATCAAATATCTGCTCGTAGGTCCCCAAATTTACCAGTAACAACTGGCTATGGATGTCAGCTCTCAATCCATCCAGAAATCTCTGCGCCTTATCCTTAGGATGTTCCACCATTCTCGGCGCAAATTTAGACAATCTCACAAATTCCGCCTCATACTGATCTACCGTCATCTGACCTTGGCGGAGTCTCATAAATTTCGCGAGTTTTCTTTCTCTAGCACTAGCTAAAAAGTATTTCTCATAAAATCTCTCAGTAGAAACAGCCCAAGTCCTAGCTGTACTCTCAGGAAAAATCCTATCTCTAGTGGCCTTCCACCAATCATTTGCGTTATCTTGCAATTGATATACTGCTAGAGTCACTTTCTCATGATCATTACACTCCAGCACCTCAAACGCTTTCTCAAGCTCCTCTACCCATCGAGGTGAAGTCTCGGGATCTCCTTTCCCAGAAAACTTAGGTGGTTTCAACTTAATAAACTACTCTACTAACTGGTGCATAGGTCTATTTGCAACCACTTGCCCCTGACCTTGATTCTCATTATCATTAGCAACAGCTACAGGCTCGGTAGCTTGGGCAATCGGAGCAACTCGCTCCTAAGTCTGTTGTTCTAACAGATTTCCGATCCGTTCCAACGTCCTCATAACGACTTTCATTCGAGGATTTTCAGCAGGTCTAACTTCTACTATAGGGTTCCCTGCAGCTCCAACATCCACTCTAGGATTCTCTACTGCTCTAGCACCCATTCCAAGGTCCTCTACAGCCCTAGCTCGAGCACGACCTCGACCTCTCGTTCCTCTTCCTGTGCCCCTTTTTGGGACTCTTCCTACGCCTCTTCCTTCACTGCTCATTATTGCAATTCCACCACTTTCCTACCTGCTATAATTCCACTCAGGAATTAGTAATCTAGAACAACTAGATCAATCTAGTTCTAAGCAGTGAATTAACACAATAATTCACTTAGCAAGCAATTTCCCCACTACCAATTACGAAATCACACTCGCAAATGCCTAAACACTTACCTCAAATCTAGACGCACCTGCAATTCAATTACCACACATGCTTAACTTACACAAACAATCACAACAAACAATCTGGAGGCACGTGTAGCTCATTTTACTCTACACCCCATTGAGATCTCCCCAATTACTACCCTATGGTTTCCGTTCCTTATCACTCCAATTCAACCAATTCTAGATCGAGCTAACCTTGCTCTGATACCATTCCAAACGGGGATGTCACGCCCCGAACCTCCGTTGAGCTCGCGACATCCCGTACACGGTCGAACGGTTGCGACGTCCCAGGTTATCGCCGACTTCATCTAAACATTAGAGATTTAATTGCGCATACGGAAACCTTAAAACACCCAGACAAATTATACTGGGGAGAATTGGGAGAATATACATTTGTACTACTTGCTCAAACTTGTTCCACCATATAATTCACACCTTTAAAAATACTTAACGGACAAGTGCACACCTTCCTAAGACCAACAAAATCAAACGGGATTGACGACCGGCATTCGTCCTAAAAAATGATCCTCTTCAAAGTTCTGGCTTTCCAACATGCACCCTAGCCTCCACGCCATTTTCTTGGCGTCCATTATGAATCCGACTCCTCCTTCTCCGTGTGCACTGGCAATCCAAAACGTACTGGTGGCGGTGGTGGAGGGTTCATATCTCAGGTTGTGATTCTGAAAATTGTTGGTTGATACAACCGTGAGAACACTTCTCAGTAAGTTCACCCCTAAACCCAACCTAAGCTATCACGTACCTCCAGACAATTTCATAAACACAATCACACACGAATGCTAAATCATCACATATCAAGCATGTCAATTATTTACCTGAGCCTATCTTGCTCACACCCTGCACGTTAGTCATAATCGCATCAAATGCAATCACATGCATAATTAATTCGCATTCTCGTGCATTCATTCCAGTCTCATCATATCTCTTTTCACGCTCTCGCCAGTGACCCGCGTTACAGTACACGCCTCAGGTCTACTACGACCACTCACTTTCCACAACACTCGCCAGTGACCCGCATTGAAGTACACGCCTCAGGCACACTACGACCATTAATTGCATCATTTCCGGCCTGCATTGAAGTACACGCCTCAGGCCATGTTTCTTGCCCGCATAAATGTACACGCCTCAGGTTCAACATCTACCACCTACTGCACAATCCACGTTGAAGTACACGCTTCAAGCTGGCAATCTTTCGGTAAAACTGGGCATCGTCCTGCGTAAACGTACACGCCTCAGGACGGCACAATTCCTACGGTCTCACATACCTTACCACACACTATTTCTCATTCTTTTACACGCGCAACAATCACTTGCCACTTAATAGATCAATCACACGTGACCCATGCACGCAATAATTATACATAAATCATGCTCACTCAGCATATAACATGGTCAATTTTGATAATTAAAATAATCTGGCCCATGCGTGCACCCAACAGGCATAATTAAATCAACCAATTGCACAATCACACATTTAGCTTCACCACCACAACCTAATTATAATTCAAACGCACGTAAAACACATAAATCATTATTTTTTTCTGACCAAATGGCCTCAAATCAATTCTGGTCCTTCATGAGACTTTCTCGCCATAAATTCTCGGTTCTAAAAATTCAACTTGCGACCCGATCAGCCCATTACAACCTCATGAACAGCAGTTCATAGCCCAATATTATTCTGAATTTTCCAATAAAAATTTTCCTGTTTCAATTCTAAGATCCGCCACATAATTCCACTCCTAAATCATGCAATTTCGCACCTACCCTATGCCCGGTTTCATCCAAAATCGCTCGTCGATACCTGAAATCCTAAATTGGGTTTAGAGTGCGACTTACCCGCGTTCTAGACTATCGTGGCTAGAACAGAAAGCAGCAGTACTTAATCAGGAACGGCGGCGATGATGTACGACTCCCGGCGGGCAGCGATCAGCTCGGGTGGCGACGGCGCGGCTTGGGCATGAGGGAGAGAGAGAGATCAGAAGGGGGGGCTGCTCACGGTGGGGGAAAAAAGAACCGAATGGGAGGGGGGAAGAAGAGAGAGAGAGGATAAGGTTGGACCATTTGACCAAAAGTGGAAAATGACGATCTCTCCCCCGTCTAATCTTTTTAATCGACAGTCCAGATTCGATCTTATTTTGAAATCGACAGTCCAGATCGAATCTTACCAAAAATATCCAAGAGTATACTTGTAATTTCTCAAAAAGTCCTAGGGCAAAATTATCCAACCAAAAAGTTAGGGCAAAATGACCAAAATGCCATTTGCCCATAAAACATGCATTTTGTTAATTCATAGGGGTAAAATGGTCCGATTCTCCGTTTCTCATCAAAATCAAGTTTTTCCGAAGGATTTGAGCACGCAAAAAATTGACACGTGTCACGTGCAACGTCGTCCTAACGTTCCGTTGCGACTTCCTAATTTTCCGGTGTCCAATTTTGGCAAAAATTCAAAAATTAAATTCTATTAAATGCAACTCGAGCGTTTCTTGAGCTAACGGGCGGCTTGCTGGGGAAATTCGCAGAATCGACTCGTGACTGATATTGAATCGAGTCACGTGCAAGTCCGTTCGATGCGTGATGATCTCGATTGTCATTAAAATTGCAAAGATCAATCACTTGATCCGAGGGATACGATCGTTTGGTATAATTTCAGAATCATTCGTCAAGTCGTTTCGTGATCCAACGAAATCACTCACGATCTACTACTAGGACAGTGGTGAACTGACCCCTAACTATCCTTAGATCGGCCAACAGTGGCTCAAAATATCACTTCCACGATTTAATGATCGAAATCCATTCACGATCGAATTTTCTTTAGTCGCGCGAATTTAATTCCCCTATTAGTCTTTTCCTAATGGTTAGCATTCCCTGGAATGATCAGTTCCAGGCGAGAATTTGATGCGAGTACATTTTCATAAAACTCAATTATTCAATAAATTCCAATTGGTGGAATTTCGGAATGTCACACACAATCTCTACTCCTTGTCCACTACCAATCAATAATATTTTTTGGCTTTTCTCCATTTGACCAGCAGATGCATTTCAACGTTTTCTACACAAAATCAATCATGGGACTGACAAAAGAAAGCCAGAGGACAATGACATTTTAGGGTTGACAAGTTTATTTGAAGCTTCCCACCTTGGCACCGAAGGAGAAGATGTTCTTGATCAAGTTGGAGAGTCAACTGCTCAACGCCTCCATGGATCGTTAGCCGACCTTGACTGTCTTCAAGCTAGATTCGTGAGAAATTCACTTGCCAATCCGTTCCATAAGAGCCTAGCCAGGTTCACAGCTGTAGATATTTTGAGAAATTTTGTGGGACATTCTTCTAGTTGGACGAAGGATTTATGGGAATTGGCCCATTTGGACTGGGACATTCTAAGGTCTGTGCATCGACGTGAAATCATCCAGATCTCAAAGTAAGTACACATGATCCAAAATTAGAAAATATAAAACACTATCATCAAAACGTCAAGTTTAAATTGCTTGCAAGATTATTTCAACTTCAAGGTTACAAGAAAGTGAAATATCATGTGGCCCCTCATCACATGTCCTGTAAAGTTACTCAGTAATATTTCTGATTAAGTGACTTGCTTCTCTAATACTCTCATGTGGTTATCAGCTGGTGGAAAGACCTGGCCATGGCAAAGAAGTTGAAGTACGCAAGGGACCAGCCATTGAAATGTTACATGTGGCCAATGGCCATCCTCACAGAGAATGGCTTGTCCCAGGAGAGAGTGCTCCTCACCAAAGCCATCTCATTCATCTACATCATCGACGACATTTTTTATGTCCATGGCACGATCAATGAACTCACCTCGTTCACGGATGTCATCAACAGGTAAAACATTTTGGACTTTTGCGACAAGCACCATCCGTGAAAGTCTCTTTTTGCACATACCTACTAGAAAGTACGCATAGTTGAAGTTCTCGTGTGTTTACTAGATTAGGCCATGTTATGATGCATTAAACAGTTCTTACTCTATCGGTTTGTTGCTGATTTGATGTTCTTGATCTGTCAGATGGGAATGTACTGAAGAGGATAACATACCAGACTACATGATGATGTGTTTTCATGCTTTGGATGATATTACCAATGAAGTCAGCTTGGCGGTGTACATAAATCATTGGTGGATCCGATTATACTCCTTAAGGAAAGCGGTACAACCTCTCTCTCTCTCTCTCTCTCTCTCTCTCTCTCTCTCTCTCTCTCTCCATATTTTCTCCTTTTCCTTCCCTTTCTTCTTCGAAGCACAAATGAATCATATCATATCTGGATTGACTGTTACTTATTATTTTTCACTTAACTTAAATTTTACGTCCCACAAATTTTGCTTTTTGTTGATCCAAGAAACCGGAAATATTTACAAGTAAACATAGGCACGTAAATTCGCATATAATTTTTTTAAAAAATTAATACCATTAAAAATCCCAAACTGATACATTTATAACAATTTTACTCCAAATTATTCTCCTAACCAAAAAAAATCCCAAACTTATATATTTGTGATAAATTTACTCCAAATTAATATTTTAAACACTAAAAACCCCAAACTGGTACATTTGTGATAAATTTACCCTCTGTTAATTTTCGTTAAATTATATTTATATCATAAAAAATAACAAATTGATACACCTATGACAACCAGAGGGTAAAACATAAAACTGGCAAATCAGAAAACTGTCGTGTGTCATTTAACAAAACAATTTAACAGTAAAATTTAACGAAAACAAACTGAGGGTAAATTTGTCACAGGTGTACTAATTTGGAGTTTTTTGCGGTCAAAAAATTAGTTTAGGGTAAAATCGTCACATGAGTATCAGTTTGGGGTTTTTCATGGCATTAACCCCTTTTTTTATAATTACTAAAATTTGGATGATATTTTAAAATTTTACGGCATGCAAATTTTGATACGTGGATTCCCATATAATCAATTGGTGTGCCCTTATGTTTTGTTTTTGCTGTTTCCATTGAGAAAATTACCAAAAAATATCATAAACCTATTATAATTGTGTCAATTAGTCTTAAACCTTTTTTTACCAATTAAGTCATAAACTTTTTGCATTTGTGTCATTTCAGTCCATTTGGCTCATTTTGGCCGTCCTATGTGGCGCAGTTGGTGTTGATGTATATATTTTTAAATAATATTTTAATAATTTTTCTATTTATTTAATTATTTTTTTTCTCTTTTTTTTTTTTGCTTCCCTTCTTACTCTAGCCGGTTGTCGTCCTCTAACCAATTGCTAGACCTAAGCAAGTGGCCAAAGGCAAGGCTTGCCATCACCAGGCTGGAGAGGTCAAGCTCGCCAGCCCTCACCTCTGACTTCGGCGACCAACTAGAGGAAAAAGGAAGGAAAAAAAAGAAGAAAATAATAATTTTAAAAATAATTTTAAAAGTCCATGTCAGTACCAGTCATGATACGTAGGATGGATACTTCATGTCAGCGACCAAATGGATTGAATTTGTACAAATGCAAAATGTTTAAAACACAATTGTAATAGGTTTATAACTTTTTTGGTAATTCTCTTGTCTCCAATTCATGGCCAGTGGGTGAGTCTGTTAAGTGCCTTCTTGGTGGAGGCAAGATGGCTCGCGAGTGGTCACTACCCAACAACACAAGACTACTTGAACAACGCAATCGTCAGCTCCGGCGTGCACGTCTTGTTTTGTCCACTTATTCTTCCTCTTGGGTGAGAGAATCAACCCCCAAAGTGTCAATCTTTCGGAGAACACACCCGAAATTGTATCTTCCACGGCTCCTATTCTTCGCCTTTGGGACGACTTGGGAAGTGCCAAGGTGAGTGATAATTTCATCGCATCTTAGCAAGATCTTGTCGGTTGGTCGAATGGGAAATGAAATGTCATTCTATCTTTTGCTAGATGCTTCAAGTAAGTTCATAATATCTTAGCAAGGGTGTGTTGGTGGCACGGGGTCTAATCCCCTTCACTCTTTTAGACCTACGGTGAGCACGCACTACAAAAAAACCCATGATTAGCAACGAAATTTACTACGAAAATTAGGCCAAAATCAGTCGCAAATCGAATTTGCGACGGAATTCTGTCGCTACTAGGTCGTCGCAAATTTTTGCGACAGAAAATTTCAATGTTCATCACAAATTTGCAACGGACATTCACTCGTTGCAAATAACTCGTCGCAAAATTGCGACGAACATTATCCGTTGCAAAAATTGGTCGCAAATGATTCGTTGCAAATTTGCGACAAACAATATCCGTCGCAAACAGTTCGTCGCAATTTTCGTCGCAAATTTCATCGCAATTTTCGTCTCAAAATTGCGATGAACATTTTCCGTTGGAAAAATTCGTCACAAATTTCGTCGCAAAATTGCAACGACCATTTTCTGTCAGAAAAATTCGTCGCAAATTTCCGACGGAAATTAATTTGTCGCAAATTTCGTCGCAAATAATTCGTCAGAAAAGTCGTCACAAAAATCGTCGCAAATTTGCGATGAACACTATCCATCGTAAAAATTCGTCGCAAATTTGCAATGAATTTTGATCCGTCGCAAATAGTTTGTCGCAAAAATCATCGGAAATTTCGTCACAAAAATCCGTCGAAAATTCGTCACAAATCGTTCGTCGCAAATTTCATCGCAAAATTTCGTCGCAAAATTGATCGGAAAATTTGTTGCAAATGTACTCGCTAAATTCGTCGCGAAATTCGTTGCAAAATTCATCGCATGGTGTATTCTGCGCAAATTAGCCACAAACTTGATTTGTCGCTATTTATTTGTTGCAAATTAAACACAAACTGTAATGGTTGAAAATTCGTAGCTAAATATTCGTCGCAAATTTTACACCATTTCCGCCAAAAAATCTTGTCAATATTAATAGGAATGCATTAATAAACATCATGTAATACATTCAAAACAAACAAAGGACACGAGACAACTATAAATTCCGTTTCAGAAACAGAAAGCGAACAAAGCAGACACAATGACATATAAGTGAAAAAAATAACTGAAGGACAATGGGCACCTACAGAAGGGTAGCTTTAGATCTTGGCAGAACACCAAAAGAAGTCACTTTTGTCGACACCTGATGAAATGTGGATACATAAATAAAGATATTCAATAAATCCAGAATATAAAATAAGCATTTATGCATAGATGTGGATCTATGTATAAAAAAACAAGTAAGGGTTAACAAAAAAACGATTCAGGCGAACATCAATGTTTTTACATATGAATATGAGTCAACTTATGTATTAAAAGATTATAAAGCAAGCTTACTTGCGATTTGGAAATTTTAACTAGAGAGGACCAAGAAAATCATCATCATCAGCAGCAAACGTAGCATGATCGTGTTGATCATCATTGTGCGCATCACCTAATGGATTGGCAGGAGGTACAGGAGGAACCTCATAGCGATTGAGGTTAAGGTGTCGCATAACGATTTCCATTTATTGTTGCAAGTCATTTATTTGTTGGTCCTTCTGTACAAGTACATTTCTCAAATGGTCCACTTTTTGTGTCAATTGCTCGTCATGTCGTGACCTCCGTTAACCAGTCACATTGGATGATGAAGTTCTAGCATGATGCGGCATGTACATCCTTGACATTGATCCCATCCTAAATATTTTTCCCTTTTTCATCTCACCCGTTGCCTCCACCCATAATGTCATATTGTCACATGATGGCTCAGACGCAACACCCCCAGCACTACCACTAGCATTACTCATTAAAAGTTCATCATATTTATCTTACATTAACAATATATATGAAAATAAAATAACTGCATATATACAAATATATATATTGAAAGCATTCAGGGTTGGCATTCTAGTTTCCAAAAATCCCAATATATAAAATTACATACCTTAATGGTTTTTGCGCGATCGCCAGTCCATGTCTTATCTTTCTTTTGAAATGTGCGTTCAAATGTAGCTGCAAATGTCAGTTCTGTCCTCAATTCCTGTGCCTACAACATATGAACATGAATAATTGAATTAAATTAACTTATAACTTATTTAACAGACTTATCAGTTGTTTGCGATGCTCCCCAATGTTGATAGAGCCCCCAGCATATGTTGCTCCCCCGTCACTAGAACTAGAAGAACGGTTCTTCTTATTCTGCTCACTGATTTGCCGAATCTTTTCAGTTTCCCATATTCTGTTTATTTCCGCCCAATTGTCCGCTGTAATGAATGACGGCTTCACATGCTTGGTCTTCGCTCTATTCATGACATTGCGTATACAATCACCGACTTTCTTGTTGAAAATTCTTCTGATTTCATTCTCTTCCTCTTGATCCCACCTGAACTTCCGCTGTAATCAATACAAACAAAATTTGAATGTTATTATGATGGTTAGATATACATTACCATGCATTAAACAATATAATACACCGAACTTAGTTGGTGAGAAAATATATATATATAACTTATCTTGAACTCATTCCACCACAAATCTTTCATTTCTTGTGGAACACTTCTGAAATTAATATACTGGCCCATCCAATAGTTTTTTACTATTTTATTAAGTTGCCGCACAACAACCGGAACATTCGTGAATCTGCACGTACACAGAAATTGTGCAACATTTTTAAAGCCATAAATATTACATATATTAAAATAAAAATGAAGTACTTACAAATCGGCAAGTGGGCATATAATGTTCCGATTATCTTCTTCACTCGTATTTCCGTCATTGTGCAATTGTTCCGCTGAATAATAAGGTGGAACGGAAAGAGAGGGAGCTAAAGGAGATGGAACCGGAGGAGATTCAATTTGCATGTGGCCAACTCTTCAAACATTTTCGTGCGTGTTGGAGGAAGGGCCAACGTGTCCATATTGTGACGGGGGATATTGTAGTTGAGGGTTAAATGAAAGGACATGAGAAGAGGAAATGGACTGGGACAAGGACGAGGAAGAGGCTAGCTTTCTATGTATGTGACCTCCACGTTTAAACTAACAAGTACGAAAGTTACGCAAATATGTAAAAACATATTAATACGTATTACGGACACATGACTTACATGACGAAACTTACCATTTTGGTGTAGAAGTGGAAATTGTTTCGTCGAAATGAGCCAAATGCCCAGTGGTTATGTTGTGCAATTTCCTACAAACAAATATGTCTTGAAAATGTTGGCAGAAATTAATTGGAAGCATGCTTGACAAAAAATGACACGTGAAAACGAAATCTGATTGATTTATTGAATATTTTTGCCCCCTAAAATTTCGTTGTGAACCTAAAAAAATTTCACTTGTTCTGCATGGTTGGGTGACCACATGTATTCTACGTAATGCAGTATAGTTTTAAAAAAAATGTTATTAATTTTACACTTTTGTTGGGGAACTAAAAAAAAATTAAATTTCACTAAAATGGGGTTTGGCCACAGATTTTGTACAACATTCTGTAAATTTGTGTAATTTTTTAATTTTCCAATTTTTTAAAAATTTTTACAATTTTTTTTTATTTTTCCCTAGAGCAAAAAAATTTAATTTCAATACATGTGGGTGACCACAGATATTTTAAGTCATTCTGTAAAGTTAAGAAAATTTTTAATTTTGCATATTTCGAAATTTTCTCCGACACGTTAAAAAATTAACATTGCACTAAATGTGTTTGGTCACATGTATTATAAGACATTTTGTGAATTTTTGAAATTTTTAAATATTTAATTATTTTAACCAACCAAAAAAAAATTAAAATTTCACTGAAAGTGGAATGGCCACATGTATTCTAAGCAATTCTGTGCCGTTTTCAAATTTTATATTTTTGTTATGATTTTTCCATTTTTTAGTATGGAAAAAATAATTACATTTTCTACTCCCGGGGTGGCCACATGTATTGTACATCAGTTTGAAAAGTTATTTTACTTTCAATTTTTCATTATTTTTCTTTTTTTGTTCCCCTAAAAAATTCTAAATTTCAGTCAAAATTTGTGGCCACAGTTATTTTTTGCCATTTTGTGATATTTTGAAAATTCATTTATTTTAATTATAAAAAAAACAATTAGCAACAACTTTAATATTTTCACCAAATCTGTTTGTTGAACATTTTGTTACAATTTGTATTAATTCTACAAGAATTAATCCATTTTCATGCATTTTATTTTGACTAGCATAATTGACAAATTAGTCATTCGGCGACATAATTACACAAATTAAACATTCGAATTAACAATTCAACATAATTGACAAATTAACACATAATTGCACCCGAGTGTTATTGCATGGTTAATCATAACAATAATTGACAAATTACCCATTTGAACATCGATCAAAGCCACGTGCAATCCTTAAATCGATCCCTAACTTAACCAACCAAACAGGCACTAATCAATCATTAAACATGTCTGATTAGTACACAGTACAGTATATAGGATTAAGGGCATTACGTACGGTGTTAGGCAGCGGTTGGGAGGCGACTAGTCGGCCACCGGCGGCAGCTGGCCGGCGACTAGGCGGCGGCCGGTGGTGGTGGCTAGTGACTGGGCGACAGCCGACAGCGGCTGGCCGGCGACTAGGCAGCGGCCGGAGGCTGCTGGCCGGCGACTAGGCGGCCACCGGCGGTGGCTGGCCGACGACTGGGCGGCGGGCGGAGGCAGCTGGCTGTGAAATGGGCGCCAGCGAAGGCAGTGTGCGACGGTTGGACGGTGGCAACAGACGCCGGCTAGCGGATCAACGCCGACTAAACAATGGGCGGCGGCCGGGCGGACAGATCTGGCCGGGGCGGTGTAGGGAGTGACGGGGGGCAACGGGGTGGGGCGGGGAGCTATGAGCCAACAGCACGAGCTGGCCGGGGCGACGGGGGGCGACAGGGCAGGCCGGGGAGCTACGAGGCGACGGTGGGGAGCGTCGGGGGGCAACGGCGGGGCGGGAGCCCACGCGGCCAGCTGCACCGCAACGGCGGACGAGCGGACAGATCTGGCCGGGCCGGCGCGAGGAGCGGCGGGGGGCGACGGGGCGGGGAGAAATTTGCGGGGAGGGTCCGACGAGGACGGCAAGGGAGAAATTTGCAGAGACGGACCGATCGTGTGAGACCAAACGGGGAAGAAGAAAAGGACTTTGTGACAGATGAACAGCGTGCGTCGCAAATTTGCGATGGACCAACCACGTCCGTCGCAAATTTGCAACGAACCAACCGCGTCCGTCCCAAATTTGTGACGGACAGATATCCGTCCGTTGCAATTTGTCCGGCGCCAGCGACGGCAACGACAACGGTGATGGCCAAGGTATGGTAACGGTTAATTTGCGGCGAACGTTGGGTTTCCATCGCAAATTTGCGACGGGAAAAAACAATTCCGTCGCAAATATCAGAGGGAGTTTTTTTGTCGGTTTTAAATTTGCGATGGAACACAAAAATCCGTTGCAAATATGTGTGGGAGGGAATTTTTCCCGTCCGAAATTTGCGACGGATAATGCAAGTCGGCTGCAAATTTGCAACGGCTAATATTTGTCCGTTGCAAATTTGCGACGGATGATATTTGTCCGTCGCAAATTTGAGACCGAAAATTTTTTGTTCAAAATGTGCGACGGACTAATATTTGTCCGTCACTAATGGGACTAACTTTTTAACGACATATCAATTTGCGATATATTTTTTTCCCCGTACAAAATTTTGCATCTGATTTAGTTCGGACGCCAAAAATAAATGAAATTTTCAATTCCGTCGAAAAATTCCAGTGACTTACTCATTTCCGTGGCTAATTCTTCGATGAACAGTACACACGAATAAGTTGTTGTCTAAAAATGAGCGACGAGCCAAATGCAATGGAAAATGGAATATCGCAAATGACATCGCACGAATAATATTACACTTGTCGTCTTTGTCCGTCACAAATTTTACGATGGCCAATTAAATTAATATAAATAATCGACATGAACAATTACTAACAATAGTAAGAACAACAATAATAATAATTGGAAGAACACTAACAAAAATGATGACACGCAAAATAACAATTGGCGCAATAATAATTAGACATTTTGTTACTATTTGCTAACAAAAATTTTATTCTTCGTCTTCGTCTTCGTCCTCGTCCTCATCTTGATCTTTGTCTTCATCTTCATCATCTGTCTCAAAATCAGATTCTGAACATTCTTCTACATTTAATTCGCAAATTTCAGTTAGATCCACATCTACGGTTGCTCCAGAGGGATCTCGTAAAGTTGGAATGTTATATTCCTCAATTTCAACCGTGTTACATACTTTATCTTGTTGGTAGGCTCTATCCTTATAGTGTTCCTCGATTTTTCTCCGTGCTTTGATTTTACATACAGCCCACCAATCAGTTTTGTCACGTTTCAAACTAGGATATGATGCATACTATACTTGAATTGCTTGTTATGCCAAAATAAATTGTTCATATTTCATGTGCCTTTTCTTGTGATGTATTTCAACCAAGTTAAACTTCGTATGCACCTTCATTCTTTTGACGAGGTCGAACCACGTGCACTTAAATAACACAACCCGCATCATTAATGGTCCAAGATACTCTATCTCGATGATTTCATCCAACAAGCCATAAAAATCATCTGCTGAACTGCAACCATTGGATGACCGAACAGATACCCCACTATTCATTATGGATTTTCCCATTCCATATTCTTAAGTGTGAAAATTATATCCATTTATGAAATATGCTGGCTAACTTTGCACTCTTAACTGTGGACCCCATGCCAGATGATATAGCAATCCTTGCTGTGCAAGTGCATCATGATTACTGTGAACCCAATGTTACATATTAACAAAGTCAATAATATAATATAAATAAAATATGTATGCTATTTGAATAACTTGGTTTTGGTCTATAGGCAACTTACATATGTCATGAACCATGCTGCAAATTGTTCATCGCACATACGGGTAAACTCATTTGGTGGTAGTCCATATATTGAAGTTCGGAAAATCCTAGTAATAGATACCATGTAAATATTGGCAAATATTTGACACATAATGCATAGTTGGCACAAATTTACACTTACTCGAAATATGGCTCGACTTCTGGGCAGTTCAGCAAAACATATGTATGGGCTGCATGAAATTCTTCGCCTGCTAAGTAACGATACTGACATACGCCGCTTGGTCGACTAAGATCATTGAAAATAGAGAAAGCTTTGCAACTAGGATCAATGGGGCCCTCATCATTTCTGCCTGGTGTCCACGTCTTGCACTACATGTACGGCTCGAAATAGTATGACACAAATGTTGTAACTTCTTCCACAATATATGCATTACAAATTGAAGTTTCAACACGTGTCTTATTCTTCACTTTTTTCTTCAAATGGTATAAGAATCTAGTTGAAATAGAAAGAACCTTAGCGGAACATAATATATAATATAAAGTAATTTGAACTTTAGATTTGATCACAAAAAATTACCTCTCAAATGGATACATCTATCGAAATTGGACGAGACTTGCAACTTTGGCCTCATAAGGCAAGTGAACTAAGAGATGCTCCATCGAATCAAAAAATGATGGCGGAAATATCCTTTACAAGTTGCAAAGGATAATTGGAATATCTCTCTCAAGTTTCTCCATATGCGATGCTTTTAACACTGTCGAGCAAATACCATGAAAGAAATTGCTCAATTCTGTAATTGCGCCCCATACAAAGTTCGGTAGAACTTCCTTCAAAGCTATTGGAATGAGTCTTTCCATCAATATGTGACTATCATGACTCTTCAAACCTGTCAACTTGCATTCATTCAAATCAACACATCTCCCGAGGTTCGAAGCATATCCATCAGGAAACCGCACAGATTTCAACTATTGACAAACAACTCGCCTTTGCTCCTTATCCATTGTATAAATTGTTTTTGGTTTTGGTCCTCTGTTGCTTACATTCACATGTAGTGTTGGCCAATCACAAATATCTCGCATATCTTTTCTTGCGTTTAAGTTGTCTTTTGTTTTTCCGGGGACATCCATCACAGTATTTATGACATTGTCGAAAACACTCTTTTCTATATGCATGACGTCAAGATTATGATGAATAAGATGGGCCTTCCAATATGATAGATCCCAAAATATACTACGTTTTGTTCACTTATGTGTACTGCCGTACACAAAAGTCGTGTGGTGCAGGTTCTCAACAATAGATGGAAAGTCCTGCACCCGCTCCCAAATTTGATCGTCCGTCAACCTCAATGGTGGATGTGTTCTTTCAATCATATTCTTGATGAACTCTTTTTTATTCCTTCTAAATGGATGATTCATCGATAAAAATTGTCGGTGACAGTCAAAATAGCTAGGCTTCCTTTCATGTTTTAATCTAAATGACTTTTATCTCTCTAAACATATCGGACATCCTAAGATCCCAGCGTTACTCCATATAAATAACATTCCGTAAGCTGAAAAGTCATTTATCATCCAAAACAAAGCAGCCTTCATTACAAATGTTTAATCAGTAGATACATCATATGTAATGACCCCTTCCTCCCATAGACGTTGTAACTTTTCAATCAATTGTTGCATATAAACATCTATTAACTTTTTTGGATTTTGCAATCCAGTCACGATCAATGTCAAGAACATATAAGGTGTCTTCATGCGCATACCAGGTGAAAGATTGTACGGCGTTAAGATAACTAGCCAACACGAATAACTTTTTCCTACTTTCCCAAATGGGGTAAATCCATCAGCACATAGACCTAACTTGATGTTTCGCGGCTCTATCGCAAAATCAGGGTATGTTCTATCAAAATGTTTCCATGCCTCTGCATCTGAAGGATGACACATTAGATCATCTTCTGTTTCATGTTTTGCATGCCAAGTCATGTGTTCAGTAGTGGCTTGCGACGCATACAGTCTTTGCAACCTAGGGATTAAGGGCAAAAAAAACATTTGCTTGCATGGTCTACGCTTCTGATTACGACCTGGCTTCCAGTTAGTCTTGTACCTTGGGTGGCTACATAATTTGCAAGATTCTGCATTTTCATCATATTTCCAATATAACATACAACCCCTACTACATACATCAATCCTTACAACTGGAAGACCTAAGTTATGCACTAGTTTTTTCATATAATAAAAATCACTAGGCATGATGTTATCACTAGGCATTGTTTTTCGCATTACTTCAACAAAAGAGTTGAAGCAATCCACAGACGCATTATGCTCTGCCTTGATATTTAACATTCTTGCTGTTACTGACAACTTAGTGTAGTTCTCACAACCTGCCCATAAAAGGTTCATCTGCTGCTTTCAACATATCCGAGAACTGATTAGATGGAGAAGCTTCATTATAGACATTCTCATTAAAACAAGTTACTCCGATTTCTTCCGATTGTGATGCATGACTAGGGCCCTCATCACGTATTGGAGTAAAATTAGTACTTGCATGATACGTGTCTGCAACAAAATTCTGACTAACTACATCAATCACCATCCTCTCGTATGGGTTCAATTGATCATAATAGCCATATTCATTCCTAACTATGGATTGGTCACTTCTTCGATATCCTTCATCAGATATAAATGGTTCACCATGGAAAGTTCAATTATAATAGTTCGGAGTAAACCCAAATCTACAAAGATGTTCTCTAACTTTATCACACACAAAAAATTTATCATTACCGCACTTTCTACACTGACACCTTAACTTATTTTTATCCATGAACTCATATTTAGTACCAGCAAAGTCTAAAAATAGTTTCAAGCCAGTACGAAACCCATCTATCAATCCTCGACGTCCAAGTAAGTTCTTATTATACATCCAAGCCCTTTCTCTTTGCATTGTGTCCGTATAAAAACAAAAAAATCGCGTCAAATATTACAAATATCATATGTACTGTACGTAATTACAATCATTAAAGTAATAAACTTAAAATTTTTGTTTGGTCGAAACAATTACTTTGAAATTGGCAAAAAATAAAAAAATTCACCCTGTAAAGAAGACTCAGGCAAAAATTTTACTAAAATATTTGTAGTACAAATTGGTCAATTTGATGACAATTGCACCGTTCACGTGGATTGCGGCACCTTCAAATTGACACATACCTACAATAAATAATCACTTCACAATCATTTTAAAATAATTTTGATTTTGCCCGAATTTTTTCCAATTTTTTTCCCCATTATGTTATTCAAAATAAGTTTTTCTATGTCGCAAAATTGTGACGGAAATTCGTTTCCGTCGCAAATTAGCAACGGAAACCCGTTTCCATCGCAAATTTGCGCCAGATAACTAAAAATTACCTTGCTTGTGCAGCCTCCCCTCATGGCCGGCGAGGTATCGCCGGTCGTTGGACCGAGGATGAAGTTACGAAAAAAAACCAAAAAATTGTCTATAATATAAAAAAAATTGCAATCCAGCGATGCATATTCATGGAGCTAAATATGATACTTACCAATACAAAAGCTTTACCGAGATTGACTTATGAACGCGCGGATTTTGCAGCTTTAATACATACACAAAATGAAGAAAAGCGAGACAAAGAGACAGAAATATTCGGATGGGGAGGAACTGCACAAAAGATCTAGGGTTAGATAAACTACAAATTTGCGACGAATTTTATTTCGTCGCAAAATCTGTCGTAAATTTGCGATGGAACAATTTTCGTTGCAAATTAACGACTTAGTTGGCGTCGCATATTTGCGACGAACTTAGTTGGCGTCGCAAATTTGCGACGAATTTTAATCGTCGCTAATTTGCGACGGAAAATTAAATTTATCGCTAATTTCGTCACAAATTTGCGGCGATAAATTTCCCGTCGCAAAAACCGAGTTTTTTTGTAGTGATGGTAGTTTGTAATTAAAAATAGTTTATAAAGTGACGGTTGATTCTGAATGGAAATCGGTTGATCGAATGGCGAACAAGATTTTGTCGTGTAACTAGCACATCAATTATTTCAGTGCAAGTTCGTAATATTCCGCTCGCGTGTTGGTAGCATATGGTCTTCCCTTTTTTGTCAATTACAACTCGTGAACTCACCAACAAGATGGTCAGAACATTCGTCCCATAAACATAGGAAAATGTCCAGCTAATTCATTAATTGTCACTGTACTCTAGCCGATAGAATTCGCAATTGGGTAAGTGAATTGCGATTGCCATGTCACCGAATTCGCTGAATTCTCATGTTTTTGTAACTGATGTGCTTTGGTTGTGTAACGAGTAAATCGCAATGACCATGTTGACAGGACGAGTTCCAAGATGGCCGAGATGGGTCTTATGTGGAATGCTACAAGCAAGAGCTCCAAGGCTCTTCAGATGAAGTGGCAAGAGACCATGTGAAGAAGATGATCTCAGAGGCATGGAAGAGACTCAACAAGGCATGCCTCTATCCTCACCCATTCACCAAGTCGTTCACCAAGGCCGCCCTCAACACGGCCAGGATGGTCCCGCTGATGTACAATTATGATTACAACCATTCACTCCCTCTCCTTGAGCACCACATGAAGTCATTGCTCTTTAGAGGTCCTTCCTTTTAAGGGCTTTGCATCTTTATAATTATCTTAGACACCATATAGCTATGTTTGGCCGTCCGGATTTTAACTAAGATAAAACTAGAGAGGATATGATATGAAATATGGGGACTTTGATATATCATGTTCACTGTTTGATTATTGCAGTTATAAAGTTAGATATTTTCATATCCTATCATTTTCATTATTTGGTAGGAATTACATATCATTGTAAATGACAAATATGCCTTATATGTTGCCCCTTAAAAAAATACCATTCTAATCATCATAACCTCCCAAATCCAATTAATAGAGAGGAAAAAAAAACTCCTAAATCCGACTACTTTAGAAAATTTGCGTATTAATGAAAAAAACATTGATCAAGATACAACGAAAGCCTTCAATTAAAGAAAAATATACAGGAAACTTGATGTTCTTTTTCATTAAATTTTGCTCATAACAACAGAAAATTGAGCAAGGGGAACCATATTGTGAAACCAAAGCTTTAATACAAAAAGAGGACCGTGTCCTGGCAAAATTAACAGTAGCCAGTCTTAACAACTAACTAGAAAGCAAGAAATCATCATGCACCGGAAAAACTCTCTTGTCCTTTCTTCTTCAGTACCGCCCATCTCTTCTTTGATTTATCCAAGTTGGACTTCTTCAAGCAAAGTACGGGGAAAGATGACGTGTATGAAGTTTCCAATATAAAACACGAAGAGGAAGTGTGAAGACAGTGAGAGACAACTCTGAGACTACGCAGAAGAGATTGAAGAAAATGTGTAGAGTATTCTTTTCCAAAAAATTCAGAGTGGTTTTTATGTTGTAATTATACCCAAGTGATCTAGCCAGTTAAATTTGTGTAATTAGAATTTGTAATTCCTTTATGAGATTCAGAGTTATTTCACTAGGAATTATGAGGTGCTAAACATTGTGTGAATTATTATGTGTCATTGAAGGCTAGGCAACACTAAGTATGTTTGAGTACTTGAGTGTGTCATAATTTCCGATGTATCGATTATTATATAGTGTAATTTTGTGTTGTTCTCCCTATAGATATAGGTTACATCGACCGAATCATGTAAATCTAGTATCCAATATCATTTCCTTCATTTTGTCTATTTCATTATTATTCGATTCACTTGTCCTTTATTTATAACAATTGATATTAGAGCTAGATAGAGCAAACCTAAAGCGAATCGGTAACGATGGAAGGAAAAAAAAGTGAGAATTGACTCATTTAACAGGAAGGATTTTGATTTTTGGAATATGCAAATTGAGGATTACATATACTAGATAATTCTGCACTTACCTTTATTTGGGGAGAAAATATATTCGGTAAGAGAATGTGATTGGGAATTATTAGATAGACAAGCGATAGGAGTTATTAGGCTAGTGTAGTCTCATAACATCGTATTTAACATCACGAAAGAGAAGGCCACTACAGGACTGATGAATGTCAAGTCGAACATGTACGAGAAACCCTGTGCAATCAACAATGTCTATTTGATTTGAGATATGTTTCATTTAAGATGGGCAAAAGACCCATCCACCGAAAAAAGAAGATGGATGAAAGTACATCAATTGCAAAACATATCAACGAATTCAATATGATCGTTAACCAATTCAGTTTGGTTAAGATTAATTTTTAAGATGAGGTGCGTGCGTTGATTTCATTATCCTCATTGTACGATAGTTGAAATACTAATGTGTTGTTATTAATCCCTCCAAGTCAATAAGTTTGACGTTTGATGAGATTCACAATTTGATTATGAGTGAGTACATCCATAAGAAAGAACATGGTAAACCTGTGACTGCTACTTTAGTAGGTGAAAGTAGTAGAAAACTAGTACTTGTGTTAGCATGGATAATATAAACTTGAACAGACGTAATCAGTTTAGGACTAATAGAGTTGTCTGTTGAAATTATGGTAAGAGTGGACATCTTAGAAAAGATTATCTTAAGCTGAAAAATGAAAAAGGCAAAAGAAATACAGTTGAGTTTACAGATAATGTTGCAACTTTTGCTAAAAGTAATTTGGATAATGTCGATCATATCTCGACTCTCATTGAGGATTTGTCGCTTGATAAATGGACTATGAACTCTTCTTTTTCGTTTCACATTTACACCACATAGGAACTGGTTTATCAATTATTAGTGTACGAGTAGGGGTAAACCATGATTTGGGAACAACGATAAGGATCCAAACAAGTCGATCCTGGAACTGAACTGGCCGTCTGGTTCTGGGTTCGACCCAGACCCAGAACCCGCTTGATTTTTTTTTTTTTTTTTTGTGGTTTCAGGCAAATAACTACACGGAACAAGGAGTTACAAAAGACTCAGTAGCTTCTTTCCACGGTTCCCGTTTTGCAGATCTAACATCAAAGTAAAACTCAACCTTCTGCAAACGCCAAGCATTTATTAAAACCGAAACAGAGTAAAACACTCAATCCTAAACATCAAAGAGAGGAAGAAAGACACAGCATCTTCATTTCCTTTGAATTTTCAAAGCAGATTGGAAAGAGCAAGAAACCATCCCACACCACACCCAGCAAAACCAACCCAAAAGGACGAACTGATATAAATGAAAAGAAGCAGACAAAAAAAGGCTAAAATAACCCAAAATCTGGAGAATCTAAGATGACCCAATAGAGTTAGTGAGGGAGGCTATACGAAAAAATTTGAAACCTCGAACTACTCCAAACTCATACATTTCCCTTAATGGAGAAGATGATGAGAGCAATCTCAGCTTTGCAAAGCACAGAAAGCTTGAGAGAGAATGATGTGGCATCGAAGAACCGGTTCTACCCAAGAACCGGCCCTGGTTCCTGGGTAGAGCTAACCGGTTCAAGGCATCAAACCAGTCGCCGTGTGAACCGGCCTGGATGCTCACCCCTACTAGAGATGTCCTTACATGTTTTGATTGGTTTAAGAAATCTTCAATGCTCAACTACAGCAATTAGTCATAGAATGCCGCCATCAATCCCCCAAACCCCTACCACCTCCGCTATTAGTCTGCCTTAGCCATGCCATTTCCATCTAATGTCGATCTTCATTGCCATTGCTTTTACCATTTATTGATCCCCACAGCTGCTATGTCTACCACCGACAGTCCATGCCTCCACCTTCCTCCACCGATTACCACCTCCAACACTACCTCCACGTGGATTGATTGGCTTTTGTCAAAGCGCCATTAATAATCGATACTACTAAGTGGTATAACAATAGAGGAGCTGAATGTAGAAACTACATAGAGATGGGTGAGAAGTATTTTTGAAACAACAAGAGAATTTATCTTGTCCACACTCAACTGAAGGAACATAAGAATAAAATGCCATGTTCCTTAAATGGGCCAGTCTACTGTTTACTAAGTAAAAACCATCTATCTGTCAATACCTGCTGCACAAAAAAGATCTTCGAAACATTATGCTGTGCCAATGAAGGTATTATCAGCTCAAGATGCACAATAAATTTGGTCTGCAAAGTATGGGCACTAAAACCAATCCTGTTCTTAATATTCTTTGAACCAATATACGATAAGTAGAGTCAACAACAGATTAGATCATCAAGTTATGACATAGACCATACTTACGTATGTACATATGTAGATGCAACCTTATTTAGGAGATACGCAATTCAAAATTGTAAAGTATCAGGAAAAATACTTCAAAGACTGCATTGGAACTAAATAGCAACCATTAGGAACAAATGTTGCCAACTAAGCAGCAAGGAGGCACTATCTTGGACAACAGTCTGTAATCTTGATATCACACTAACAAATAACCTGCTCCTAGCACTATCGAAATACAAAAAGCGATTACACTGGCTAGATACAAAAACATCAAAGTATTGAATACTTCTGTTAAGTAAGAGTACGGTGATGGATCGCCAAACTTCATTTCAAAGCTAAACCATCAAGATGCTGGCGCCGAGAAATTCCTTTTCAGCCTTAAAATTTGCACTGAGATTATCAATTTCAAATAAAGTGATAAAAAACAGAGAGACCTACAACTATGTTTACTTGCTGGCTGGAAGCTGCAAGCTATAACGGCAGTACTTATTTACCTTCACAAGCTGCACAAGCTTCTCCACTTCCTCAATCCTTGACTCCTTCACCAACTCATCAACAACAAGCTGCAATACTGCCCCATCGACAAGGCAACGAATCTTGAAAATCTCTTCACACAGCTCGTATGCAAAGTCAACATCTCCCTTCTGGCAAGCAAGCGGAATTAGCGTCCCAAATGTCGTCTTGTCTGGGTCGAAATTACTATTTCCTATTTCACTATACCACAGTTTAGCATCGTTCAGATTACCACACTGGGCAAAACCCTTAATCAAAGCATTGATGCTAAAAATGTCCGGGCTGGTTCCCTTCATCCTCATTTCTTTAACCGTCTCAACAGCTTCCTTCATTTTCTTCTGCGAAACCAATCCAAATAACTTTGCATTGTAGCTTCTGACATCAGGAACAATATTCTTCTCCTCCATCCTAGCCCAAATTTTGTCCCCATCAGCAGTTCTGTTACCCAGATAAAGCCCGGAGAGAAGCGTATTGAACGTGACCAAATCTGGCTCCAAACCCTTCTTCTCCATCTCATCGAGCATTGAAATCGCAGTATCCAAAGAACCCATCGCGCAATACCCCTTTATAGCAATATTATAAGAAACCGAGTCCGAATCGATGGACAACTTCCCCGGCAACTCGCGGAACAGCTCCTCCATCCTATCAAACTTCTTGGAATTGACACAAGCACCCAAAAGGGCATTCAAAGACAACACCGTGCGCTCACAGCTCAACTCAGGCATTTCGTCGAACAGCTTCTGGGCATTCTCGAACATGCCCGACCTACCGTACAAGCTGATGATCCGGACCGCGAACCCTTCCTTGGCAATGTCCCTGTACTTCTTCTGCTCCTCCAGGATCTCCTCGATCATGTCGAAGCGCCTGGCGGAGGCGAGGCGGCGGACGGCGTACTGGTACGTGCCGATCTTGGTGCGGAAATGGTCGAAGGCCGACGACTTCTTGAACTGCGCCACGAGGCGCTTCAGGCTGCGCTCCCTGTAGAGGAAATCGTGGGCCGACTTGAGGGTGGCGGCGTCGGCGGCGGCGGCAGCGGCGGCCGGGTCGCCGCCCTGCACGGAGGTGGAGAATGCGCGCCTGAGGAGGCGAAGCGAGGAGGGCGTAGTGGTCATGCTCTGTGTCTTGAGGCTCGTGTGAGACTCTGCAGTGAGGAATGAACGGACGTGACCTTTGAAACAACTGCGAAAATGGCGGAGGGTTTTGTGGTGGGGTTTAATCTTTGCGGGCTTGGGCTTGAAGAATCAAAGATAGGATTCATGGCCCGGTGAAAATCTGACGTCGGGCCTAAAATTCCTTATCTAGGTCCGTTCATGATTGGGGAATATTAAATTACGATATATAAGGGTGATCGGTGCCGGGAGTGCCCGGCTTCGCGCAAGCCCGCCGGCCGAGGAGGGAACGGCTTGCCCAAAGTCCGCCTGGTTTATGGTTCGAGCCTAGCGGGCTGTGTCACTGTTAGGCAAGTGGGAGGTCCGTAGATCGTCGATTTTATAGAGGACATTAGTGCAGTTCTCTAGCTACCTTTTCTGCCGTTATTATCGGCTTAAAAGTGTCGAATATGATGCAACGTAATGGCTCATCAGAACTTGCACACGAATAAAGGATGGCGATATAACTTCTGGACACAGGAAACGATGTACACATGCCATGAAGTTAGCAAGTTTGAATTCATTTCAACTCATTTGATAAAATTAAAAAACAGGTCGTGTGCGGGTATAATCTAGGTACCCAAAATAGATCTGTGTCTTGTGCTAGGACAAAAATGCAAAGAGAAATCACTCTAACATATTATTTGATCACATTTAAAGATTATATTTTTTAATTTTAGAGTCATATCTCTCAGCATTGTGCATCATCTCCCTTGATTGTGTATTATCATTAATCGATCCTAATTGATTATAACTAATATTATAATATCTTATTAGGTTACATAGTCATCTTGTAAAGCTTATAAACAAGCTACTCTTCATTATAAAAATACACAAAAATTACACGATTCTCTCTTCCACGTTACGGTGAATTGGTGATGCATTTAAAACTAGTGTACGCTATGTGATATAAACCTCCTCCTTTCATGATTCAAAACAATGTGCTCAAGATGCTTCATTGCCAGAATATTACTGAATCCCTACCGTCTCCACCACCTAAATTTCTTTCCACGTTAGTGTAGTACAGGAAAGCAATCTCAAGACATAATTCATGGTGGAACAGCTCAAATCAAGCTTTGAGGACAACAGAAAACCTGATGAAGTGAGCGCCTTCAAGAAGAGTGGCAATTGGAAAAAGGGTCAATCATAAGTAGGATAAAAGAGCAGATGACAGGAAGTTCCTCCAGCTGATTCATTGCGCCATCAGTTCTCCTAAAGACTGCAATAAGAAAACCAAGAGAAGGTTTTGAAGACGTCATATCTCTAGACTATATAACTCCAGTTGCATCAAGCTTTAAGCCGTAAGAAAAAGGGCGAAAAAGACCTCACGATGAATTGACTCACAGAATAAACAGAATAAACATTCTAGATTCATTTTGATCTGCAAAGACGAACCTTAATGTTCGATCTACCATGGATTTGAATCCCCATAGTGCTCATACTCAACCTGTTCATAACGCAATTGACCTTCACTTTGCCTTTCATTTGCATGCGCATAGTAGTGCCCAGAACTCACTTGTGAATCATGCTTTCGTTCAGCATAAGGGTTGATACTTCCGAACAAAAAATCAGCAGTGCCCTGCCACTGATCGTCATTCCTTCTGTAATATTCTCTATCGGCAATTCGCTCAACTCCGTAGTTTCTCCTGTTGTCCCTAGACAAGCAAGGCCAATACCCGTATACACCATCGCATATATCCCAAGCATCCAATCCGCAGCCTGGCGGAGCCGGGGGCACCATCCTCTGGAACCCGCCTCCATAAACACCCCAAGGAGAGTAGCCCGGATTCTCATTGTAACTTTGCTCGCTCTCTTCATGATCCTCGTGGCGGTGGTTGATATCTTTGCCTGAGTCTTCTTCTGTTTGATGGGATGAGTTTTGCACTTCCTGATCAATCTTGGCCGGTACGATTTCGCTTCCTGCTCCAGGTTTTCTTGCTTGCTCGTCTTCCGCCGTAGCAATAGGCAATTCAGGAATTCTGTCTCGAACACGGCCTAGCGCCGGTGTATCTTGAGCCCTTGTGGAATGAGGATAACAGATTTCTGCAGATGGAGGGAGGGGTTTCCCATAAGTGACAGAAGGGTCATAACCACCGCCATAAGGTGTCGGATCATACTCTTCGAAATCAGGCTCGTTGAGCTCCGCAGTCGAGTAACTAATCGCGAAACTGGTCGACTTCGGATCGTAAGAACCGCCATAATAGGCATTTGGGTGGATCGCGATCAGGTCAGAGTGGCTGAAAGTGGAGGCAGAGTATGAAATTGTGGGCTGCGGAGGAACATAGCCATAAGGTGTGTAGTATCGAGCCGGGACCTGATCGAAGAACTCGGTCTCGCCATCGGGCCTGAAGTCATTGTAAGAAGCGAAATTGCTGGTGGAATCATAAGAATTCGGATGACATCCACCGTCACCATGGTCTGAGTAAAAAGCGAAATTGCTGGAGGAATCATAAGAATTTGGATGATACCCACCATCACCATGGTCTGAGTCATAGTAATTGTTGTAGTAGAAATTCATCGTGAATTGCTCAGCTTCCACAGCTCGATTAGGAACATTGGCCTCGGGTGTTGAGAGTAAGTTCTTGAAGAAAAGATGATGAAACTTTCCTTCGAGAGAAGAAAGCAACTGGCTGCTTTTGCCAACGTCACTTTTAAGAAATTGGGTGGGATTGTCTTTTTGCAGCCACCAGCCACCCAATGCTTATCGATCATCACTATATAGCATCCACTGAATTTGTTTGAGTGCACGTTCGGGAATGTTCAGTGAAAACAGTCTCCCATCAGAAATGTCTTGCAAAGTGAGATTTGCTTGTGACTAGTTGGTTTAAACTTTTGAGCATAGGTCAAATTGATGAGTTCGGATTTGAACTTTCTTTTAACAATCTCCTTAGCCAAATGATTTGAACTTTGACTGCATTGACCGAATAAGTGGTATGATGGCCGATGATTTAAATGGGTGTGGCCCAACATGTGTGGATCTACATCTTGTAAGTATCTCAAAGAAGGAATCTCGAATGTGATGCCCCAATTAAGGTGGCGGATGGTGTCATCCGGCTTCCTACCAAACGTAGCCACACCAAGGCGATCGCAATAGAGATTGAAGGACAAATGCTGGAGATTCAAGTTGAGAAAAGGTCATAGCGCAATGATATATGAATTGAGGAAAAACGTGTGTGACACAGGAAGCTCATGTATAAGGGAGAGATTTGTTGAGTTGCACTTGGTGATCCATCTTGACTTAAGTTTGTAACTGATCATAAATTCAATAGGATATGTTGATGCTTCAGTTTAAAACTCTCTTAATAATCTCGCTAAGTGGAAGAATCGGCTGAACTGATTCAATAGAATTGCATAACTTGTTCCTAGTGTAAACAAGATCAAATTGGAGTGATCTTGTAAATTCATTTTCAGCGAGAGAGAGAGAGAGAGATACACATCCTCACAAGACATACAGTGAGACAATCTCTTGCCAATTTCCACAAATTTTTGCAAGTGGAGGGTTGTTCCCATGTGATTTGTCCCTTGATGTCATGACAAGACAAAGGAGTTTCCAACGTCATCTCGATTGGTGAAGTTTTACTTTCGAGGACAACGCTTGAAAGGGATTGCGATAAGAGCGACCTTGGAAAGGGTGCCAACAAACTTCCTACGGAAAAAGACATTTGAGATAAGAGCGACCTCGTAAAGGGTGCCAGCAAACTTCCTAGGGAAAAAGACATTTGATCATTAATTATTTCGACATTATTGCTTTACGTAAGAGGCCTGCCAAGTTCGCCCAAAGATAAAGAAAGACCACCAACTGGACTCCAAAATCCTGTATCGATAAACCTTCATGCGACGGAGTCAGTATGAGCTTGGGTTTCATAGTTCCCCTTGCATTTTCCTAGTGATCTGTTTATCCGAAGTTTCATGCTTATTAGTACAGGAACTGGCCGATAATACACCAAACTCATTCAAAGGAAATACAACTCCAATCAAGTAAATATGCGTATTCGATTTCGGAAACTTTGGCCAAAAAGTAAAATCCGAAAACCAATTTCACTTCTTTAAGAAGCTAGTCATTTTAGAAAGGATTAATACTAGAAAAAATCTCAAATTGATATACTTACGACAATTTTACTCAAAATTAATTTTTTGACTATGAAAAATCCCAAACTAGTACACATGTGATAAATTTATCAAAAACTAATTTTTTGATAACAAAAAATCTCAAACTGGTACATTTATGACAAATTTACCTTCCGTTAGTTTCCATTAAATTGAATTAATACCACAAAAAATCATAAATTAACATGCCTATGACAAACGGAGGGTAAAACATAAAATTGATACATCCGTCAATTGCCTCGTGTTATTTAACAAAACAATTTGACAATAAAATTTAACAAAAATGAACTAAAGGTAAATTTGTCACAAATATACTAGTTTTTGATTTTTAGTGATTAAAAAATTAATTTAACGTAAAATTGTCACAGACGAACCAGTTTTGGATTTTTCGCAATATTAACCCTTTCAAAAACTTGAGCAGCATCTTGCCATCAAAATTTGCTTAGACCACCACCAATCACAACAGATCCAAGGACCACCCTCAACTGCTATGTAAGTTGTTTTCAAGATTGCATTTAGGGTTTCTCAATCGCACCCCAAGATTTTACTGGATTTCTCACTTCATCTCCTGTGTTTAAAATTTCAGGTTCACTGACCGATTTCAATTGCCACCACCGGCAGCTGTTGTTTCCCATCATCACTCCTCGAACCCCACCGCCTCCACCATCAGTCGGCCTTGGGCCATATACAACTTCCATCTACTGTTAGTCCTGATTGCCATCACTTCCACTCCATATATTAAGGCCTATGCTTTCCCCATTCCTAATTTTGCTAAAACACTCCCCAGCAAAGTGTTATGACCATTACACCCATTGTGGCTCCAATCTTTCAACATCTTAAGTTTTCCCTTGGTGTCTTTTGTTTGTTTTTCTTTTATTGCGAGTCCCACATTCTTCTCTCTTCATCCTGCCTTTTAGCATCTCTTTCTGTCTCTTGTAGAAAAATTGCCACCATAACCACCCCGTAAGAGCAAAGAACTCAGTGGAACGGTTTTTTCTCAATCTAATTGGTGTCTGTGTTGGAAGCTCTTCTCCATTCAAAACCAAGCAAATATAATACAAATGGGGGATCCTACTAGACTTTGCACCCTCAACAATAGACCTTATCAACTAATATACGAAAATGCATTTGCCATGCCCACCACTTTATCAAGAACTGAAAAGAAAATGGTAAAACGTTTCAATAATTCTACTGACATGAGAAGAAAATTGAAAATTTTTGGATAAAAACCTTTCAGGCTTTAGTGAATCCGGACCATAACTAGACCAATATCACAGCAGGATATCAAAATGTGTATCTTGAAATAATTCTGCCAAACAGATTGCCAAAAAAAATAGAGATCCACGTCACGAGAACAGTTTGGGGAAATTTTCAATGAAAAGAATACTCAAAATCCATGCAAAAAATCAAATGCATGCTCTATTCCAACATGGTTAAAGAAATTAGTTAGTTCAATCGTTAGAAGTTAATGGATAAACGCTAAAAATAAAAAAATAAAAAAAGAAAGAAAGCAAATTTTGAAAACTTTAATCAACAAAATAGCATAAGGAGAAACTCAATAATGCCAAAAAGGCATAAACTTTAATCAGATTCAATAGTAAATAAGCAATAAATCAATACCCATTTTTTCCAAACATAAAACAAAGAGATGAAAGAAGAAAAAGTACCTTCAAACAACCCATCACAAGGAAAATTACCACATTACTCAACATTAACCAACACTCTGAGTTTAATCAATTTATCCAGCACCCAGCACCCAGCACCCAACATGAAAAACGATGCAAAAACCATCTCAAACATTGAAGAAAAGAAAGTAAAAGGAGAGAGAAAGAGAGAGTGATGAAGATTAAGGAAAGTGGGACCTGCAAAAAAGGACACTAAGAGAATGTAGAGGATGCTGAAAGGTGGGACCCACAATGGATAAAATAGTCACGGCATTTTGTTGGGACTATTTTAGCCAAACTAAGAGTGGAAAAAGCGCGACCCTATATTAATCCCCACAGAAGCCATAACTACAGCCGATAATCCATGCCCTCCACCTTTCTCCACCAGTTACAACCTCCAACACTGCCGCCCCATACACCAACTGGGTTTTGTTACGGCACCGCTTAGAACCAATCTACTTCGTCGCTGTCAAAGCATACAGTAGAGGAGCCAAATGCCAACCTCGAGGGTATCTGAAACTAAAGATATGCCCGTGCAAGCATGACAAATGCAACTGAGATACAAGCGATTTGAAAAACCATACTGATTTCAAACACTATAAGGAGACATGCAATAAGTACTTTGGAAATAACAAGAAACTTTATCTCTGTCCAAACTCAGCAGGAGGAACACAAGAACAAAACGCCATGTTCCTTAGATGGGACCATTGTACTGTCTTCTAAGTTCACAAAGCATGCATCTGTCAATACTTGCTACACAAAAAGGATCTTCCAGTATGAGCCTACACAGACCGAGCATCATCTTTTATCAGCTCAGGACATTGAAGATGCGCAACAAATTATAACAAGGCTGTCCACCGGAAATCAAAAACTTCATGCACCTACGGGAAAACATGAATCAAAAAGAAGATGAATTAAAAGGATTTGCAAAATAATCCAATATGCAGTAAACTTCACGATTGACTGCTTGAAAGAACAGGGAAAATATTGGCCTACGCCAAGTCATTTAATGAATATAGAGATAACATGGCTGATAAGCTCCATTACCTCATGCAGATGACTCATTGCTGGTTGCCTCCTGCTTAGGTCTTGGCCTTTGACGCGGTGGACCATCTCTCTTCCTTTCATACCTCCTACTCTCATGTCTAGAGTAATTTCGAGGCTTTGGCTGGTAAGTGGGATACTGGCAAGGAATGATCTCTCCATTGATGTATTTATCCCCTGAGATCGGTACAGCAATTACAAAGGAAAATGTTAAGCTAGAAATTGTTCTCGAAACGAAAAAGGCACAGAAACTCATATTGAAGAATGTCTCGAGATTAAAAAATTGTGTAAAGTAGTGGACCTCCATAATCCTTGTTCTTCACATCTATGTATGAATCAGGGAGTACCCACAGAACCCCAGGCAGACCTACACAGGACGGAAATCACAAATCGGCAATTAATTCAAAGGAAAATCCGAACAAAAGCTATATTTCTAATTCACACAGTTCAAATATAGTTCCCCACCTTTGAATTTCTCAGACGTGGCTTCGTCCACGGTACACTGAAACCCAGTATAGGTTGTGGTACTAAATGCATACATATTCTTCTTGGCCTCCTCCATGCTGAGACAAATGACACGATGTACTTATCAAGAGTCAAAACGCAATCTACCAAACTTCAATCAACAGACTCAAAACTAAACGAATTCTAAATTTCAATCAACGAACTTGAAACTATATGAAAGAGAACGAGAACCCACGTCCCATAATCACACTCAAGAGCAATTAAAGAATGATAAGCGGCAAATTAATCACAACCTCTTGTTTGGTGTTATATTGTAGTAGCGGCCACTTATAACGAAAGACAAGGAGCAAACCAAACCATTCTCTAGATATACATTTCTACACTTGAAAAAGATAGTAATCCCATGAATCTCATTTCTTATGTTTCCCTCATCAATTACTCATCCGATCAAAACATCCATAACATGGCCTTCTCAGCCATCCGGACTGAAACTTTCTATAAGCAAAAGCATTCCTCGCAAATTGGCAAGTCCCCGGATTTCCACAACAATCCACCTACGTTTCCTTCTATGCAGTAATCCTTCCAAATTCACCTGTGGGTATATCGTCTAAACTAGACTTGAAGTACCAATCAAATAAACATCATCATTCAGTAAAATTCCACTCAACAACATTCCAAACTCCACAAAACGAGCACAACATTCCCATCATCAATTGCAGAGAGCACGAAAACCGCAGGAACAAACCCAAATCCCACCACTACAAGCACATCCATGCATAGCTAGAGAGAGAGAGAGAGAGAGAGAGAGAGAGAGAGAGAGAGAGAGGGGGGGTATCACCTTCCGAGCACAGTGGCGAGAGTATTGAGGTAAGTGTCGATCATCTGCTCCCGGGTAGGGGCGGGGTCCTTGGGGAACTCCATGACGATGAGCCAGTGGTTGTAATCGCACCCGGGGAGCATGATGGTCTCCCTCGGCTCGCTGCTGCTGCTCCTCCTCGACGAGTACTCCCCATCCACGGCCGCCGCCACGAGAACAAGCAGACCCCGGCCGCCGCCGCCGCCGCGGCGCCGCCCGCCGCTCCGCAGCTCCCGGCGGCGCCCCCAGAGCCCCCGCTCGCCGGAGCCGCCGAGGCGGAGGGCCGGCGGCGGGGCGAGCGCCACCGCCGCGGCGAGGGTCGGGCGCGGAGCGCGGGGAGGGGCTAGGGTTTTGGGTGGGAGGGAGAGGCCGGTGAACGTCGCCATTGCCGCCGTCGAGAGGGGAAGAAGGGGGTGAAAAAATGGAGATAAGGCTTTCTTTTGCGTTTAGGGGAGTGCCGTTTGAACCGGTGTTGAGATATTTTGGTTGAGCTACTTCTCTCCCTTCCCATTTTGTATGGGCTTGGGCTTTGATGGAGGTGAAAGCTCGAAAAGGCCGAGGGCAGGCCGGGTTCCGGGTCGGGTCGGGTCGGGTTCTCTGGTACGAGCGAGGGGGGAGTGCTTGCGGATCCGGGTCGAGGGAAGAAGTTCCCCCCGAGGTAGGGGGGGGAGCAATCGAGGTTGATTGAGGATCCGGATGTCGTGGGGGTCTTGGGGTTCATGCACCATGCCCGAGCCCCGTTTCTCAAAGAAGTACCTTTCACGAAATAAGCAAAATCTCTATTGGGTGACTTTAATCCGCCAACTTTGTAACAAGACGAAAATAATGTGTCTGCGAAAGTTAGCTTTATTATTCGAGCACCGCTAGGTATGCTTATACTTAGACCTATGTACGAAATCGCATGCTAAATGACGTGGCAAAATGCGAACGGGCAGTTAAGCAAGCGGACGACCTTCCATGTCTTAAAACAGTTTGTCACGTCAATTAAATTTACCAAATTTTGTAACCAACATATGGTAAACATGGTATTTCTCTTTTCTCTTTTCGTGTTATGCCCAACGTCGAAAAAGTGAGGAAAATATTTTTCGGTAATTTCATTTGCGCTACAAATGTATGCATTTTCTGGGTTAAGTAGCGGGCCTTGAAGTAGCAAGGATGACAAGCCAGCCGGAAGCCCAATTCTTCAAAGGACGAGGGCAAATTTTGGGGGGCCTTCCAAATTTCTTGGCCGGGCCATGTAGCTGTAGTATGAGCATGAGTCGATCTCCTTTATTTTGGACCAACTTTACTTTATATATTTCTGAGCTTTCTAATGGCTATCCCAATTAATTTGTCCTGTGCATGCAACCATTAAATTGGCTAAATCGACTAACGAATTGTCCATAAACCAAATTAGGAGTTATCGGCTCTAAGGTGCGGTAGGTTCCAAAAGGAGTCGGTTCCCAATTTTAAGAACCGAGAACCAAATCGGTCGACCTAAAAACCGATTTGAAACTAAACCGGTCGGTTCCCGGATCTACCTGGGAATTTGCCTTTTTTTTTCAGTTTCATTTTTTAATTAATTGCTCTATCGTGTGTATACTTTTCACAAAAATTCTCATTTATGACAACATGATGGCCTGTTTTATGTTGGAATGCTTAACCTCGTTATTTTTAGGCAAAATTTGTCGATTAAGAAACTCGTAGAGTTTGGATTTGAACAGCAAAGAATTGGGAACCGAAACCTGTCGAGGCTAGTTCCCCGGTTTTTCACCTTTGAACTAAATTGGTTCCCATGTGAACCAGCTTGGAATCCCCTAGGTAAGGCAGGTTCGGTCTGCTTCTCGTGTTGAACCGGCGCGATTACAGGCATGATAATGCACATGTTATGTACACATATACCCGTGTATATATAATAAACATATGGTCGTGATGACATCTCAAAGTGGCATTTATGACGTGCTGTTAACATCCCAAAAACATCTATATAAACATAAATAACCGTCCAAACGATTCTGTTGGATTAGTCTTAACTGCTTCAGACAAGAAATTAGTACCATTTCTATATATTATTACAAATTCTTGTGAATTTCCCTCTTACGTAGTTGCTGAGCAAATATGAGCCTAAGCTGTTCTCTGCGTAAGTCAACTGCAGTCCCCACCTAATGCCCCCCTTTGTTTCTCCTCTTCACGATCTCCTCTGCATCGGTATCTGCAAACCCTTGATCCTTCCTTCCTTGGAGAATTTTCATATGCGTGAGCGAATGATGTTGGAGAAAAGGACTTTTATATGTATTCGGCCGAAACTCTTCTGCATGCATGGTTGAGTACGTACAAGGATTAGGTGAACATTGCATCACATGATGGGTACGAAATAAAAGTTTATGCAGATCGAGAAATTATATGCATAACTAAACTACAGATACGTCAACGATGTGTTCCGAACCACGAAAAGAAACCGTGCAAGATTAAGGGAGAAAACTAGATTGGAAGACTAATTTTTCGTCTATTATTTCATGAATAGCTTCATTAATGATCCGACTTTAGTCATGTTGTAGTCTGCTCAAGACGGTAAAAGAACTAAAGGTCTCATATATATGTGATTTACACAAGACGGTAAAAGAACTAAAGGTCTCATATATATGTGATTTACACATCGTCTAATCACTTACATATAGGTTTTCACACTTACAATCTCAGGGATAAATCTTTTTGCACTCAAGTAATCCAACTGCTATAAAGTATTTCCACTTGGTAAATGTGTTCTAACCAAAACATTTGGTGCCACTAACCCTGATTTGAACTGTTTCATCAATGTTTTGGAATCATAAGAGCAGTTTTGACCATTTTTTTTTTCTGTGGGTCTCTTGGAGTATTGCTCTTGGAGGGAAGCAACTTGACTCTAACAACAGGATTAGCAGTTATGTCAGGTAATGTTGACTTGAAGGGACAGTGATATCTGCTCTTTATCACTTGATGAGATATTTCTGAGTCACATGAGTACAAAAAGTTGTTGCACATATCTCTGCTCTATGTTTGTTTCTGTATGTTTCTATTGTCGAATAGAGCAAGTTCACTTAATCATCCCAACTTCACCAAATTCCCAAATCCCAAGCATTTGGAGAGTCATCAACTGTGACTCATTAGCAATTTTGCAACTTGTCCAGTGACCTCATTCCTTGATTGCGAAATGATCATTAAATTCCATCGATGTGGAGTTAAAGACTCAGTTAACAAAATGGACAATGTAATTAGAGGGGAGAACCATAGAAACAATGTCAGCCACTCATACATCCTCCCTATGGTAACGCCAGATAGTTATCAAAGGGGGTCACTTCTTTCCACCCTTATGCATATAAAAAATATTACAGCAAATCGAGGGGGCAGGGAACCAATTAGAAGGTGTGGGTATACAATTATAGAAGTTAAAATGACTAGTGTTGATAATTATGGATATAGCATAATGCACTTTTGTGTAGTACTGTTGGTCCCTCTATGTTTGCCCGAAAATCATAATCGTCCATTGACCTTTTTTTCTTTTCAAAACTGTCTCTGTACACTTTAAGTTTTGCCATTGTGGTGTTTTGGTAATAATTTTTCTATAGTCGATCGATTTTAGCTGACATGCAGAACTAGATTGCTAAGTCGGACATGAGATTAAATTTTCTATTTGGATTCATAAAATTATTTTTTTGGGCGTCGTCACATTAGCCAACATAAATTCATATATATATATATATTTGGAGCTTGCGTCCATAGTCGAGCAACTATGGCCGCTAGACCTTTTTTGAGCTTGTGGCCATGGTTGTCTCTCAAGCTCGGGCATGGCTGCTGGAGCTTCTTCAAACTCGTGACCATGGCTGATGGAGCTTTGTCAAGCTGAGGGTGGCTAGTCGAGCTTCTCTAAGCTCGACCATGGCCACTTGAGCTTCGTACAGCTCGATCATGGCAGCTTGAGCTTCGTTGCGCTCATGGTCATGGCGACCAGAGCTTCTTTGAGCTCGGACCATGTCTGCTCGAGCTTTGTTGAGCCATGGAACATAAAGCTTCGCCTATTTCAAGGCCGAGGCCAAGGCCACTCAAGTTTCTTCGAGCTCGCGACTACAGCTGCTAGAATTTTGCATATTTTAAGATATTAGATTTTGTGGGCTTTAGTTTGGATATGGTGGGAGTTTGAGTTCAAGAAAAAGAAGACGCTAGTTGCACAGAGAGAAAGAGAAAGTCAATATTAAAATAAAATAAAAATCTAAGTCAACGTATTTCTAACGCGTTAATTCGTGCCAACAAGTTTCTAACAACGTAAAAACCATGTCAACAGACTCTATCCCAAGATCGATCCAAGAAAGAACGGTGACACTTTTTAAAAAGTATAAGATGGCTTTGAACCGAAGAAAGTAGAGGGGCGGCTTTGAATTTTGGATAAAAGTACAGGAACCAACGATGATATTTCACCCTTTTATGTGTGATGTTCAGCTCATACGTTGCGGGCGGTGGGCTATCATCACCATTTCTGTACCCATCTATTTCTTTCACCCATTTAATGATCACATTTGGATCGTATGCACTATGCACACGAGGACTTAAGGGGGGTGGGGGGACGAGTGGCAACAATTGTTACGCTGAGAGGCCAGCTGTGGCTTTGCCAAAGCCGAGCGACGGCACCACCCGGGGGTTGCGTTGAGATCGAGAAAGAGTAGGCTTTTTTAGCATGTAACGTGAATGTATCAGTTCTTTAGGTGATGAGAAAATGGCCTTTACCCCTTCATGAATCAATAGTAACTCTTTGAAAACAAAAAATTATGGTGCTCGAATATGCAAATGTGTTTTTTGGGTTCAATCCACTTGTTTCCATTAAAATCAACCAATCCATGAACATAACATGCCTATTTGTGGCATCTTATTAGAATATAATGATCAAAGCCCCACCATTTCAAAAAGCCTAAACAATGGGAAGAGCCGAAATCAAGTAACACTTCCAAATTGGAGACAGATGGGTCTCTCCCTGATTATTCATCGAAGAAGCAGAAACATAATTAAGGTTGTGCAAAGAAGGCATATGATGACCCACGCTCACACTCAAATGTCCCAAAACACACTTTCAAACCTAGAAAGAAAGAATGAAATTCTCTTGGTGGGGACATAATGAGATGTGGGATCCAGTTAAGGAGGAATTAAAGAAATTGCAAGAGGAGAATGATCAATGCCAGTACTCAATCATATCCCTTTGTCAACCCTACCAAGGAGGAAGAGACTTGCTTTAGGGGCGACACAATCCACAAGTTCCATGTAGTTAATGATTACAATGACTTGTCATTCTTTGGAAGATGGACCCTCTCTCTTGGGTGGAAAATGTTTGGAAACTTTCAAGTTTAAGAAGTCAAATTGCGCATATGTGGGAGAGAGAGAGAGAGAGAGAGAGAGAGAGGGTAGGTGAGCTTGACAAGGATTTCAACAGGTGACCAATGATGAAGAGTTAGACACCAATAATAACTCCTAAAACAATTAGGGTAGGGAGATAAGGATGCGAGAAAGGCAAGTCTGCTAGCCCTAATGCCATCTTTAATTATATCCTCACTTAGCATGGTGGCTAGCTTAAGAACATAAAGCCAAATCATATCACGGAACCGCCTGATGCGTGTTCTCTATTAAAATAAATAGCCAACAAAGCAATCTATAAAAAATAACACCTCGACACGGAGCAAACTCAAGGACATCTAAAACAAATGCGTTGAGCTTATCACTTATCCAATTTGATCAGCCCAAAGGACCTCGAGTACAAACAATTTCACATTCAAGCAACTCAATCAAATTTTAGCTAGCATATTACCTAATTCAAGAATAGTGGAGGATTTCATTAGACCGGAAATTACTAGCTTGTGGTCAGTTTTCTGTCTTTGAGATACATTCATGTACATACTTTTTTCTAGAAATAAACTCAAACATAATTGACCAAACGCAAAGAAATCTCATATTTGGATAATCAATCGAATTTGGAGATTCATTTTATCTAATGATGAACCCTAGACTCTCTTCGCTAAAGAAGTTGTTTTCTAAACATAGACCACTCGTTGTACTGAAAAAGTATTTAAAGTAGGACACGATAATTGGTGGATACTAGCGTGACACTTGACTTATATGTATACATTTTGACATGCCAAGTCGTTATTAATTTAATTTTTTAAGGGTGGTAGACTTGCAGGATGTTTGCTACAGTTTTTCCTATAGGAATCTCAACCGCGAAAAGAATGACATGATTTTTAGGGTAAATACTACGAAAAATTTCAAATTATGCCCACCGTGACAAAAATACCTTAAACTTTTTTTCGTGTCACTAAAAACCCTAAACTTTACTACTATGACACAAATACCCCCAACCTTTTTTTTTGTCATGAAAAACCCAAACTCATACATGTATAACATATATACCCTTTTTTAGTTGGTTTATTTGTCACATTGGTATAAATTCGGAGTCTTTTATGAAACAAAAAAAGTTTAAGGTATTTTTGTCACAATGAGCAAGTTTATGATTTTTTATGACACAAAAAAAAAAAAACCTAGGGCATTTTTGTCATAATGAGCATAGTTTGGGGGTTTTTTTGCCATATTAACCCTAATTTTTATAAGGTGTTGGTCAAAAACTTTATGATCACAATATCTCCAAAGCAACAATAGGTTACACCAGTTTTTAAGAAACCGTTACACCCAGGTTCAGCATGTGGTAGTCGTAAAGCATGCACTAAAAAACATACGGGTCACAATCATGTCACAATTACGTTACAACATAACCGAAATTTAGCCATAATTATATAAGAGAGGCTCGAAATCACCTAATCAAGGGCCATTCAAAACTTCATAAACAGAATCGAAAATTATCAATAATACAATTCGATGGGAAGTAACCCCACGACCAACAACCGACCCGCTCACCTCGAATGCTACGTCGGCTCTCCTCTTCGCAATTAAATAAACAAATAAAAAGGACGGCAACTTTTCTTTTCTTTTCTTTTCTTTTCTTTTTTCTTTTTAAATCTCGAGTGGGCACTTTTCTAATTTGCAATCATTCATCTTGTGAAAACTTTTTGGTGTTTTACAAAACATGTGGATCATAATAACATGTCCTTAAAAACAACTCGAGTTTCGCAATTTCACATTTTCGCATGGTCGACCCGTGGCCACATGTAATGACAAAACTCGTGTGCCCCCTTGCCCTACTGTTCTTTTTTTGGTTTTATTCGAACTCGCCTATCGTGCCGCCACGTGGACCATCGCACGTGTCTCTCTGTCGACATCGATTGGCACGTGAGTGCAGCCCCGAGTTGGTCTACACGTGTCTCCCTGTTGTTTGTCACCTTCCCACGCCTCATGATGACACCAGCATGACTTCATTAATGAAACGTTTTAAGGTTCACCTCTAATTGCCTCATAATTTAGGATCCGAAATTCTCTTTTATTGAGGTCATAAAACCGCATTCGAAACAATTAATCACTCCTTAATGAAATTAATTTGTGCATTGTGATATGACAGTACGGGAAGATTCCGTCGTTAAGTTATGAAACTCATATTTTGATTGTAACGTGTGATACATCTTATACATTAAATGCATTTTTCTTGAAACGGATGCTAAATTTGAAAATTTTGAGATAGATCTTTTAACTTTACCGACCCATTTTTATTTTAGAGAAATCGTTTTCATAAAGTAATTAGGGTATGAGTCGATGATGCGAGACGAACCTATTACTCGTAATACACAAAATAGATCCATAACTATCAATGATGTTTATAAAAATATTTCAAACCACGTTATAATCCTCCCATTAAAGGATTCTCATTTCGACGTTTATGTAGAGGTTTTATATGTTGAACTCAATCGATCTCGGTCACCATAAATCTACACATGTAGTTACTTATGAAAATTACCATAATTATCGATTACAATGGTAAGTTAGGTCTTGTATAAAAAAAATTATATATATGTACATGTATATACACACATCCTTTGTGCCAATTATTAATCATGAAAGTAATTTAGTTCATCTCCAACCTCAACAACTAGATCTAGTATCTCAAACCATTTTTCCCTCTTAATAATGTGAGAATTGACACATTTTAAGAAAACCCCTTTTGTGCTAATATGCAAAATCATTTGAATTGTACGATTAATGTGATTTTACTTAGGTTTTATTTGTTTCACGAAAAATAAATGATTTGTAAAATATTAACCTATAAATTATCGCTTGTATCAGTTATAAAAATAAATGAACGAAAAATGAAAATGTTTATACATAAATTGTTGTCGATAATGAAAATATTTTTCAATGAATAATTATTTTAAGCGATACAATCAATCATTTTTAGGAATATATTTTTGAAATTATTTATTTTTCACGAAACAAACGAAGAATAATATTAAGATAATATTCATTCATGATGTGATTATTGAAGTGAAAGGAGTGGTATATATACATGTAAGGACACGAATTGGTGGAGAATTGTCCTTAAAGAAGGGCAGTTTTTGTTTTTTTATCAGTCTTTGCTCCACATAATTGCATTGTTGAACAACTCTCTCCCGGGAGATGGTGTGAGGAGTCATGAAACATGACATGAGCACCTAGGTAAGGGACAAAATGGTCGATTTCTGCGAAGAGGCAACATTCCATTGGGCACGACAAGACAAGTAGAAGTTTCCAAGTAGTGGATGGTGCCAGCTAATTATCATCCATTTGCATTGAATATATATATATATGTGTGTGTGTGTGTGTGTGTGTGTGTGTATGTATGTATGTATGTATTCTATCAAGATAAAATAATTCAAAATCGACTAAACTCTCAAAAGCTAGGGTTCCCATCCCAATTCCATGACTTTGGAGGACTAGATTGTCTCTACACATTTTCTTGATTACATCCTTATTTAGTTCGTACGTAAATGTCACATAATATATATCCCCCTTCTTGGTAAGATAAGATAAAGATAGGAAAAGATAACATCTGATATTGTCATTATTTCACATAAAAATCATACATGAATTTAATTCGTTTGCCTACATACATGTACTTAGCTTGTGAAACTAAAACGTGCAAGCTCTGTGTAATTAAATGAGAAATAATATTAAGTGGGCACGACACAAACTTAGTGGTATAAATTAAACAAAACATAAAGAAGCACATTTCATACTTGCGCACTTTCTTACTAATGAAATGACTTGTGTAGTACAAATTTTGAATTTTTTTTTAGCTTTTAACTAAAGTTGTTTTATAATTTATTCAAACTCCGTGTGCTGGATGGATATATGGTTGGTTTCATGAATGGGTGGTTACGAATTATGATTTGGTCAGTTTTTTTTTTTTTTATATATAGGGTATGATCACCTAGAATATTAACTAGAGAATTTGATAAGAGTAGCTATTAAACACATAAGTTATCCTTTACCGAAAAAAAAACACATAAGTTATCTCGATAAAGTAAGGTTGTTCATAATGCCATATAAAATTACACTCCATTTTCCTTGAGCTTTAGTCCCCATAAGAGACCATGCAATGAGTTACGAAGTGAAATGCGACTGAATCACAAAATTTCATTCCATTTGGAATCGGGTATCATTTCATAAGAACTATAAGTGAAATCAAGGGTTCCCCCTCTCTTAAACATGTGAAATCTTGAATCGAACATCACTGGCGTAATGGATTTTATTGTGAGAGAGGTTCAAAGATTCGTAAGATATTGCTATGTCTAGTAACTTTAGAGTCTCTGCCTTACAATAACCACAAGATTCAGATATGAGTATTTCATGATCTGATGGTTTGAAGTTTTATATATCAAATGGCTGGGTGGTGTTATTGTCAAGAATTTGATTGGCGATACATTTCTTCCACTAATTTACAAGTTCTTCCCTCTGTCACACATTTCATCCACATGTTTCAAGCTTTCCTCATTCAATTGAACTTTTCAGATGTGGCGGAGATACCGAAATCATATTTAAGATAAAAACACATCATTTTTATAGTTAACGTTGTCAATAAATAAACGATTATTGTGAGAGCACAGCAGCCGGATGGTGAAGAAGACACTCACATCTATCACAAGTTTACAAATTCGACACGTTGTGAATGAATCTCTCGCTAGTTTGTTCCGTGAACACTTGCCATATTTCGCGCAAAAAGACTCTAAGCCTTTCAATATGCCAGCATAACTTTGACCGAAGGCTTGTCAATCTCAGATCTTTGAATTTGGAAAGAACCGGAGGGATTGAAGTCCCCTGATCGACTTTTGCCAATTGAAATTCTATATGGATGTTGGATATACAAAGTTCGAAATATTCTTGAGTACGCTCATTGTCCATTCGTATCCTTATCCTCATATAAAAAAAAAAAAAAGGATCCGACGATCTCGAACTCAAAAGTTTATTTCATGTGATATTTACTTTGGCCTTTTCAATTTTTTTCCCATCAAATTCTTCTGCGCGCACGCCTCAAATTTGCTTCATTCCGAATGACTCAAAGCTTTCTCCGCGGGCAAGAATTCACATATAATTTTTTTCCGTGGAACTTAAAATTCAAATATCATTTTAGATTTCCACGAAGGAAAAAATGAGGAAATAGAAGAGGGAATTGTTTTTCACTTGGTTTTTTTTTTTATAGGTAACGGGAATAAACAAATCCCCCGTCAAAGCGAACTTGTGGTTGAGAATGAAAGGAGGGGGCCCCAACCCAACACGAGTGCCGTACATGAACAATTTGGCCGGAAACGCACGGTCAGTCGCCGTTTGACTGCTTTTTCACACCCCGCCGAGCGGGCCCCGCCCCACCCCGGCCGCGGCACGCGTGCACGCCGCCCCGGGGCCCCACACGTTGACCCCGTCGAAGCTTTTCTCAATAAGAGCATTTTGTTGTTGTTGTTGTTCTTGCGTTTGATGAGTTCTTTTCTTTCTCCACGCACGCATGTCCCATATCATCTTAATTAATTTCCAAGGTTGTCGAAGTTAAAGGTTTTTCCGTTTCCCTCGTGTTGCGTCGTTGCTTGTTTTATGGGAATGAGGAATATCAATAGCGTCATAACTTTCGTATGATCGAATCTTCTTCTTGGATTACTTGAGTATCGTGACTTCTGAAAAAAAAAAATGTTCATTCAACTACTGTAGCTTTCAATTGATCACCTGAATGCTTTAAATTTTTAATACCGTTCGCTCGAGTGTTGGAAATCCGACATGGAATGATGCTTGTGGTGAACGTTTTTTAAAAATTTACGGTATCAAATAATGGATTGAGAAGTTATATGATACTCAAGTGATTCGAAAAAGAAAATTTATGATAGTAAAGTGAGCCCCGTATATATGATAAACGACATATAAATATTATGTCACTTATGGTATTTTTTTTCTTATTTTATTCTTTGTCTAGGGTCTTCACGACCCTACAAAAAGTTATGGCACTTTTTCCGTTGTTTTCATGACCCTGGGCTAGGCTTTACCTCGGTAAATAGCAAGAACATGTTTTCGTTAGGGTCATCAACTGTGCGACAACCACAGGATTGATTCCGAAAAAATAGCCATTAAAACATGAACAAAGAGTATTCATGGCTCGATTATCAAGACCTGCATCTACATTGAGAAACCGAGAGAGCGAAACACGATATATATGACCTATCTCGAAAAACATGCGGAGTAATAGGATTACAAGTAGGTGAAAGATGAGAGAGGAAGTGTCGGGATTCGAGCTCTTGACCCGAGCTTTGATACCCTATTAGACAAAATGTCTTTAACCATTTGTTTCGATCTTCTAACCCTACCCGAAATAGGATATATACGACCTATCTTGACAAACACCATGTTATTCTCTTCAATTCGAAAGGATTCACTTAATTTTTCACAATATCGGCAGACCGCTTTACATATGTGTGCCGCCGTAACTTGATGCATAGAGTTCTTGATGAAAGATTCATGCAAAGTTCCGCAAAAAAGAAGAAAGTATACAGGAATTTAAGAACATGATCTCATGTTTATAGCAATTTGATGACACTAGGAACTGGTGTAGTTGTTTGGGGAATGACGAAACCGTTCTTGCTCTTGTTCTAGTTGAGCTTCTAGATAGTCAATTATAATTTAGTAAACTCCTACTACGACAAAATTTATAACGCGTCGATATTAAGGAGGGAAATAAATAAGTTTTTAAAAAAACGGCACCCTAAAGAAAGGTTAATTCAAAAAAAATAATTATGCGTTGACCTCTCAAGATCAGATATTCAGAATGTTAGGCTTACAAGATTGGACGTTAGCGAGTTGACCCAAAAAAAAAGAAGTCGGTATTGACTTTTTTGGTCTCTACCCAATCCTTCTCCTCAATGGCTGATTTCTTCAACGGCAGAAGTAGAGAAGGTTGACCCTCCAGTCATAAGATTTTCTTCATTATGCTCTATTGCATCATTCAACCAATCTCTCAAGGGCCTCATAATTATATAGATATATATTAGGTGATGGTCCATGATGTGATGAGTTAGATCAAGAAAGAGAAACAAATATTTCAATAACGTTTGGCAACATGTGTGCGGCTGTTGGAATAATTATCCTCGAGTTCAAGAGCTAACAAATCTCGTGGGATTAGTCAGAGTCGATGAGGCAATCGGGATTTCGCAGCTTGAAGAACTTATAGATGTTGTGTTTCATACTAGTTTTGCATGGTTTCCTCAAATGAATGGTCTGAATATGAATGTGGTGTTCTGAATTGGACTTGTCGTTGGGTCCGCACAAGCTCACTCGAGTCGACCGGGTCTGATCATTTTATGAATAAAAGCTAGATGTTTTCTAAATCATGGGCAGGGTTGGACAAGAACTTCCAGGCTCGAGTTTTTCCGACCAGTTCAGGCCCGACCATCGATCAAGTCTGTTGTAAGTTGGCTTTCGATGTCACCTTAATTAGCATAGGCATGAAACCAAAACGAAAATAGAAAGATGATAGGTTGGTCTATGTTAACTTTTTCTTTGAGACAAATTGGGTGTCGATTGACCTTCTTCCCCCTTAAAATCCTATGATATCTTATGCTTATTTCGTGAGAATTACAAGCAATGACTTTAGTTTCGTATGGTTCAACACGTGAATCTTTGACAAAATTTCCTTTGAGTTGAAAAAGGAGTGCGTGTATGTCAAAGCTTGTGGTGTTAAACTTAGCCTATGGTGCGTCTTGTCTTCTGAAATTTCCAGGAAATACCGGTGCCTATTTGCGCTTCACCTAACTTGCTTGTTACTTCTTTAATGCCTCCAGGTCAACTATCTCAATTCTCAAAGTTTCCATCAGTCAAATATTGAAAAATAGAAGCCAAAAGCGCATGAATGGGTAAGTGAATCATGTCTCCGAATTTTTTTCTCTAGGCATGCTTGTAATCAGCCCAAGTCTCATTCGAAATTATCATTTTTCTGAAATAACATTCTTCACGCAAGTACTGTTGATCTTACCAATATTACTTTGTTTGATCACTATAATTTTTAACTTATTTTACACGTGTGAGGTAATCGACGGGTACTTTCTACACGGTTGATGGACCTGATATAATATATAAATCGGCATGGATTAGCGAGACTTTGATTAATTTGTCTTCTGGGTCTCAGCAATTTAGATAAGTAGTCAACAAGAGTGTGATTTGGTTTCCTTAAGTTGACTCTAATCCTAATCAAACACCAGTGTCAGTTGACTATTTATGCCTAACAATGTCATTTAGTAATGCTAATTGCAGAAATGCAGTGGACTAGCCTAATACGTGCTGAGCCTAACATATTCCTTTCCAACTTGGTCCTAATGATGAGTATTGACTATCTCGTTGACCAAGGTTGAAGTTCCCGCGTTAATCTAAAGTAAAGGACACCTCATTCATCAACCAGCTGTTACCCTATATAGCAGACTTTGTTCTTTATACCTGGTCTGAATAGCGAAGGGTTAATATCACGAAAAATTTCAAATTGATACATATTTAACAAATTTATTTTAAATTAATTTTTTTACAATAAAAAATCTCAAACTGATACATCTGTGATAAATTTACCAAAAACTATTTTTTTTTTATCATCAAAAAACCCAGATTGGTATATTTTTTTATAAATTTGCCCTCATTTAGTTTTCATTAAATTGGATTAATATTACAAAAAATCACAAATTGGTACACCTGTGATGGACGGAGAATAAAACCTCAAACTGGTGCACTTGTCGACTGTCACATATCTTCCAATTCAGTAATTTAATAAAAATTAATAGAGAGTAAATTTATCACAGGTGTGCCGGTTTAGAGTTTTTGGTCAAGAACTTAGTTTGGGATAAATTTGTTACAATGTACCAATGTGAGATTTTTCATGATATTAACTCAAGAGTGGAATAGAGGTCGAAGTTCATGTGGTAATTGAAGTAAAAGGACTCCTCATTCATCAGCCTACTGTTACCCTTTTGCTCAAAATAGTGAACTATTGTTCTTTATACCTGGTGCAAATAGTGGAATATATTTTGCGCTATAATTAGGAAGGAGTTAATTTGGAATTAGAAAGTGAAAAAAAAACAAAAAACAAAATATGAACTGAAAAGAACAAGCGATAATAAAAGTCATAAACCTATTGCATTAGTGTCAATTGAACCTTAGTGCAATGCAGTCCTTTTGGTTAATTTAGATCCGATATTGTTGACCTAGACGTCAGCCGACCTACTTGGCACTGCCAGTATTGACATGAACAACTTTACACAATATTTTAATATTTTCGAATTATTTATTTATTTATTTATTTATTTATTTTCCTTCCTTTCCTTCTTCCTCTAGCCGGCCAAAGGCTAGTGTTGGTGAGGTTGACCTTGCCGACCATTGTTAAGGCTCACCCTTGTCGGATGGCCACAAGGGCGGCCTGGCACTAGGTTGGTGAGGCTCACCTTCATTGGATCTAGCGAGGTCAAGCCTCACAGGTCCTAGCTTCTGGTTGGTCGTCGGCTTGGCAACCGGTTGGAGGTAGAAGGAAGAGAAGGAAAAAAAAAAGGAAAAAATAAATAAAAATAAAAAAATAAAAAAATAAATAAAAATTCGAAAAAATATTACCAAAAGTTGTTCACATTGGCGTCGACGGTGCTATGTAAGTTGGCTAGTGTCCATGCAAGCAATATCCGGGCAAAATTAGCTAGAAAGATTGAATTGGCACCATGTCAAAAAATTTAAACTATATTGGCACAAATTCAATAGATTTAGGACTTTTTTTTAACAATTATCCCCACAATATAGTTAGCTCAAGAAAGTCCTTGCCACAAAGTCATTTGTCGGCACTAAGTATGAAATTTGAACTGAGAAAAAGTTTTAAGTCCTGATAAGAATGGCTTGAATGAGTATAAAAGGCGAATGACATACAAAAGAATATCATAGTTATACAACTCTTGGGTGGCACAAGTGAAAAAGACAAATGGTCAATGATTCGTTTGTTTCGGGAAAAATTTGATATTTCGGAAAATGTTTTTTAAGAGATTAATTTTTAGGTAAATGACAATATTTTTTGATATTTTGTTGAAATATAAAAATGAATTGGCAATTATTTTCCGTCAATTAGAAAGGAGAATTTGTTTTTATTTTTTAAAGAGACATTTACCATTCACGTGATATAAGGACTACACATGTTATAGCATCAGATTTGAAAAAAATTATTTTCAAATTACATTTTCGTAAGTACCTTTACATATTGTAGACAATTTTATTTTTTTCTCTTGAGGAACCCAGACTTGAGTTCTTAGGTCCAAGCCCAGCCTTGGGGTACTCAAGGACAAGTGCCGGGATCCTAGACCTAGCCACATAGGATCCAGTCTTGGCCGATTGGGTCCTGGGGGCTTGGGGATGACCGTTGAAGACCTAAGCACGGGCGTGAGGTCTTAGGCTCGGCATTGAGGGATCCAGGCCTAAGCACAGAGGACCCTGACCTACGCACTAGGGACTAGTCCCCAGCCTCAAGGGACTCTGGCCCAGTTGTCGAGATCCCTAAGCCTGGGTGTCAAGCTTTCTCAAGCCCACTCACTAGGATTCTGAGCACGAGCACAAGGGACTTAGGCTTGGTGAACTCGGGGCTTGAGCAAGGGAGTCGAGTATTTAGACATGCGTGCCAGGGATCCGGGTACTAGCATTGGGATCTCGGGCTTGATCTCAAGGGACTTGGGCCCAACCCTTGTGTACCCGAGCCCTATCACCAAGGAATTGAGCTCGGCCTCGATGAACCTAGGCTGGGATGCTAGTGACTTTGGTGCAAGAACCGGACAACTAGGCAAGGCCACTAAGGACCCATGGGACTCGACCATAGGCACTAGAGTCTTGAGCTTGGCCTTGAGAGACCCGGGCCCAACCTCCATGGAATCGGGCCTGATCTTGATAGTCCCAGGCTTAAGGACCTATGACTTGAGCACAGGAGCTAGGTACTTAGGCTCAAGCATGAGGTCGGGCTTGGCCTTAAGGGACTAGGCCTGACCTTTGTGGACCCGAGCCCAACCTCTAGGACCTAGACCTAACCACTGAGGACTCGAGCACAAGTGTTCAGATCCCCTTACCCAAACGCCGAGGTCTTTGAGCCAATTGGCAATATCTAGTTATAGTTTCGAAATTTTGATTTTTAAAAGAGAAAATTATTTTTCTGGATTTAAGCAAAAATTTTCTGTTGATTTATTTTCCTAATCGATCAAAATGCTAGAGCCAAGGAAAATAAGGATAATGTTTTCATTACCCCAAGTCAAGTGGTGCCTTGCAAAAGTTAGTTGCCAAACAAAGACATAGTAAATCAAGTCGTGAAGTTATCCAATTACAGATGTATATTCTTTCTAATTATTTTAGGAAATGCAAATGCCAAAAGATAAGATTTGTTAAGGTGCATGTGTGAGGGGTATTAGCAAAGTCCTATATCAGAGATTGTGTGGTGTAAAATAGTTAATATATCCTATTTAGCTCCTCATTCATATATCTAAGTTTTTGAGTGAATGCATCCAACTTGATATATTAATGGACTAGGACTTAGGCTCTCTCTTAGTAATTTTTCCTAGTGAAGGTGTCAAGCTTCTGTTGTGCACCCTTACATTGGTTTCAAAATCTATAGTTGATTGTGGTAGCCTCTCAATATGTGTTGGCATCTGATTACTATCTCAATGTAAGAATCTTGAATACGATTTTTGAATTAGATTGTATGTGACGTGAATTTGTTTCACTAGTAGTGGAGAAGATTTCATTATAGTTGTTGTGTGAATATAGCTTCGGGAGCTTTTTCATATTGGATGTGGTAGGCAACTTGGAGTTGGAGAAGCTAGGCCATAAGAAAGTTTTTCTCTAAGGTGAGTTAGAGCAGCAAATATACATGCATTCATCAGCTCAAGGGATATGTCACTTAGGAATGGAAGATAAGGTATGCTTGCTTAAACAATCTTTATATAGCTAGAATAAAGTAATCTCTGAGGCAATGGTATTAAAGTCGATAATTGATTGGTAGCAGACTCTCAATATGTGTCGGTGGTTAGTGACTATGTTAGTGAAGCAGTCTTGTCACATTGGAATAATTGAGTTTTCTTTTGAAGAGAAGAATCTAAGAAGAAATTGTGAATCCATAAGGTTTGATATCTATAGTATTTGTTACTAGTTCTCTTATCTTATTTCTAGACTTGAAATTTATATCTATGTAATTGTAGGTAATTCTTTAGCTATAGTCAAATTGGGATGGACTTCGGATTAGGGGTTAGCATTGGAACTGAACTGGCTTTGGACGATTCCCAGTTCCTAAAATTTAGAACCAATGATTATTGATCCAATTTTTGATTCCAGGCGGGGACCGAACCACTTGGATAATAATACTTGATCATAGTTTATCAAATCTTTAGCATCATTCCATTGAAAATTTATTGATTAAAAATTCAAAATGCTAAAAAAATGAGAGTTTAGACTATGCAACAACACTCGTAATCTTGCAAGGAATATGAGAAAAGAAAAAAAAAAAGATATCACAGCAGATTGTTAGACCTATCCCAATCCTGAAATCGATTACCCCTACTTTGCATAGTGAGTGTCTATGAAAGTTTAACGAGCAAAGGATTGACCATACACACTTTAACATATGGGATGAGCCACTCTAATAATATAGTCAAGTAGTTCTAATAAAACAATTGAGCAGGAGAATGAGATAGGCACAAACCGAAAAAGTGAGAGAGAGAGAGAGAGACAGAGAGAGACTAAAAGATATGGAAAGCTAGCACAATTAAAGGAGGAGAGAGAGAGAGAGAAAAAAAAATTAAATTGTTCCGATTCAAAAATTCCATCTCACTTGTCCAATCGTCCCCTGAAATGTCAACCAGGTTCCGGTCTCTTCTCTTCCAATGTACGCACCCTCACCATTATCTCCTCACCGTTCCCTTCTTATATAAATAGTGCCTCACACTCCTCATAATTCATTCTCATACGCAATTGCGAAGAGAGAGAGAGAGAGAGAGACGGAAAGGAATAACATTATAGATAGCCACAAGGGTTAGTCGATATTTAGATCCTGCATTCATCACGTAATCTTGGCGATGGCGGAGAATTTCCAGGCCGGGATATGCGGTGAGAGCTGGTGGAGCTCACTCAGGGGCGTCCCTTTCACAGGCGGCGCGTCGCCGTGCTCGGCGGCGGCCAACGATGGAGGAGGGTTTGGTTGGGTAGCGGCCGACCTGGCAATGAGCAACGTCAAAGCGAGGTCTTTCGAGCACAGCGATTACTCACTCTTCGATAGCTTCATGGTCTTCGAGAACAACCACTACAAGGCTCAGCCGCGGAGCGCGGTGCGTGGCTGCAGCAGAGGCGAACTGGTCGTCCCCGACTTGCAGGTCACGGGATTCGGGATCTCGTCGTCGATGACGCCGGATTGGAACCAAGCTTTACTGTAAGTGTATATGCTTGTCATGATGATTTTTTAGATTTTCACTAAGTAGAGTCTATTTTGTAATGAAAGTCATCTCATGAGATCGTTTGATTTCAACCATACAATTGTTGGATTGACATATAATCCAACACACGCATGTTCTTTCCCATTGATTCAGCTCATGACCATAAAAGCTTTGGTCAACTTGAATTTACCCAACACAACAAAGAACTTTTGATATAATTTGTGACCATTTCGCAGTGGCGGCGGCGGAAAATTTGCTCAGAGTAATTATAGTTCAATATTGAACGAAGACATGAGTTCAAGAATCCAAAAGGATTGGAGCCCCAAAAGCTATTCAAGTTGTGTGGTGGAAGATTCCTCCATGAATGGGTTCAAACAAATAAATAAAAAATTCTCTTTGGACCAATCTGAATTGACTTCCATCACAACTAGCTCGACCACCACAGCCACCTGTGAGGGTTTCTCAGCTGGGTTTCCGATGGGATCAGGACTGTCCGGTGGGGGGTTGTATGGATTCCCTTTGATACAAAGCTTACTCGATGAACCTGCGGATTTTCAACCCCAACAACAATCCACCCTCAACACCGGAGCACAGTCGGCAAACAGCTTCTCTCAGACCATGAACTCCGATGATCAATCACCCCCTTCTTTCGCCAAACTTTCATCCCTCTTGAAACCATCGTCGGTGAATAGCCAACCCAATAGGTTGCCGTTGTCTAACATCGCCATGTGTTCGATGCCAATGAGTAGCTTGGATTGGATCGCCGCGTCACCTCCTACCATATATGATCAAAAACCAAGTTGTGCAACACTAAACACCAAGGTACAGATCTTCACCCATTTGATCCTGAAGTTTTTAAAATTTTCATGGATATACTCTTCACTAGGGTTATTTATGACTAGAGAGATTTGCCAATCTTTCAGCGAAATTGCGATGATGCACGGGAAGTGGATTCTGCTGTAAAGAAAAGCAACTCTGCTGAATCCGAGTTCAAAAGGCCTAGAATTGAAACCCCGTCACCGTTGCCGACTTTTAAGGTGAGATGATGATTTTCTTGATTTTTGAAACTCTTATTCTTGAAGGAGCAACAGAGCTTGCAAGTGATGTCTTTTTCATCTGTGGTGAAAGTTTTCTGCAACTTGTTGGCACGAGAAAGTGAAGAGGAGATAACGAGTTACTATCGCATTTTGTTATCAGGTTCGGAAAGAGAAGCTAGGGGACCGAATCACTGCGTTGCAGCAGTTGGTTTCACCTTTTGGAAAGGTGAATTATTGGATTTTTCCTCCACTTTTCTGGCTTTAGTTGTTTTTGCTGAAGTTGTATTCTGAGTGTAGTACATTAAATTGGAAAAAAAAGTTGATGTTTCGTTAAATGTGCAGACTGATACAGCATCTGTTCTTCATGAAGCCATCGAGTACATCAAGTTCTTACACGATCAAGTCCATGTAAGTACAGTCACGCCTTTTACTTTCATGTGTTTTAGAAGTTAATCTTAAACTGGACAAGGAGTTTTGACAAAATTACAGTCGAAGCCAAGTAATGTTAATGGTTGGTCCTGTGCGTCTGTACTGTCAGGTTTTGAGTACTCCATACATGAGAAATGGAGCTTCCAGCCAACATCAACAGGTAAATTAACAAGGTTAATTAAATTCTACGTTAATTCCTTTACGAGCTTTCTACTATCTAGTCTGGTGTACACTACCTATGCCCAAATAAGTTCCACAATATTTAGTAGGCGTGCTGCAGATGTCGAAAAAATTTTCTTCTGCCAGGTTTTCTCCCTCGTGTTGTTCCAAATAGTCGATTAATTTGTATGACCACGGAGGAATTTAAAATAGTTCGATAGGGTCCTTTCCAATTCCTTCTGTCGTAGGGTTAAAACTCTATCTTTATTCTCGTCCGATTAATCAGTTCTTCAAAAGATTTATCAGACCACGGAGTAAATGAATAGTTCCATGTAGTAACGGTTGCACATTATATGGTTTTTGCAGGGTTGTGATAAACCGAAAGATTTTGCATCAGAAGGGCCAAAGCAAGACCTGAGGAGCCGAGGGCTATGCTTAGTGCCAATCTCAAGCACATTCCCAGTGGCTCATGAGACCCCAGTTGATTTTTGGACTCCAACGTTCGGAGGAAGTTTCAGATAGAAATAGAGAGGGAAGAGAGAAGGCAAGCGCCGAGTTGACTCGTTACATGGGTAGCTGACTCAACAGACCAACAAGGAAGAATCTGACTCCAACCCCAACAAAAAAGAAGAGTTCGAAAAAGATGTGTATACATAAACTTCAGTTTTAGTAAAGACAGAGAAGCTGCATTGCTTTTTTTTTTTTTGGCTCTACCAATCCTGGAAACCCCACAAAGATATAAAAATAGAAAAGGCTAAACAAGCAAAAACAAATGTGCAAAAAGGAAGATATATAACAGGAGAGAGAGAAGGAAATGGCCATAGAGATAATAAAGAGTCAGTGATGGTCCACAAAAAAAGAGGAGAATGATGGGCGGGCATGAAATGATTAGCGACCATTGGAGAGCAAGAAGAAGCAAAAGAAGGAGGAGGAGAAGAATATTGTTGGAGAAAAGTTGTGGTTAGGAAGAGGAACAGGTGTTAGATTTCAACCGGAAAAGCTGACCTTTATTTCAAAAGAAAATTAGAGTATTTCAGCTGTTGTTGTTATTGGCTTTAATCAAATGTTCATAGTGGGAAGCTGAATTTGAGCAGAAGATGGGTTCTGTTTCTGTGCCTCTATCTTGTTCTTACTCACATCTTTTGTACAATGGTCTTGGTACCACCCTTTAATTAATCCGTTTCATTTGAAAAACTATGGAAGAAGATGAGATAGAGCCAAGGGATGTTTGCATATTCAAATGTTCAGTTCAAGATAATCAGGAGAGCGAACTGCGGAAATCAAGTTAAGTCTATAATTGTCCGGAATGTGGCAGTGGGAGTCATAGGACGGCCCACTGCTGCCTTACTTTTTAGAGTTTCATCATACCATGAGAAATAACAATGACAAGCATGCGCTTCTACATAGTTCTTCTTGCGCATTATAACGTGATAAGCATGCCAAGTGTGGTTTTCATGGAGCCATGGAAGCATCACCATGAGATGATATCCCGATATAACGTTACATCCATCCACATCTAGTTGAGTTAACTCAAGCATGAAATTATTGTGGACACATGAGATTTTAATGTCTTGGATTTTATTCAATCGCCCCATTTTCATTCGGTCACCGTGCATTCTACAAAATTTTACGACGTGACAATATAAGAAATATAAGATTGACAGATGAAAGATCGCTCATGTCATGATAAGGACACTAGCGTGAATATCGAGACCCGCTACAAAAGATAAAGGGCAAAACTAAGTCTCATTGAACGAGTTCGCTTTGATGTCACAAAAATTATCATATCCTAAGCATCCCTGGAGCGACACACACATCAAATGGAAATCAATTCATCTATCCCAATTAAACTTGGGTGTAGCATACTAAGATGAAAATCTCCAAGCATGATCCTACTTGAACTCAGTAAGAACTATATGCGAAATTATAAATAATACCGGACCAAAAAATTAAAAAAAAAACATTTTGGAAAACCCAAAATCGACCTGCCTTCAAGAATACTACTACTTTATAAGGTGACTCATACTTATGGTGTGCTTATTTCGAAGAAAATTCATGATAAAGAAAAATGTCTTTCTTGCAAATCATTTTTAAGGAAAATGTTTTCCACTTTTCATATTAGGGAATTCATTTCCTCACTTTAAGTATGCATGTTTTCTTTGATTGTAAATGATTTTCCTTTGACTAATTATTTTCAATAACCAAATGCATGAAAGTGCGGAAAATTAATTCGCGAAAGATTTATTTCAGTCAAACAAACACAACTTAATTTGTATTAGAAAGGGTTTTTTTCCCTATTGGACCAACTACTTTAGAGCAATGATGTGATCATATGCCTCAACTATGAAAAGAAGGTACTTGCAATGCAAGTTACAATGTTCACTTGGGAATAAATTTTAGTAGAATTATTTAGAGGCTATTTTGTACATATTTCTTTTTGCAGCTTAAGTTGTGAAATGGGGTGTTGTAACTTTTAAAGTTGTTTGGTAAACGTACACCTCAATAGCTTCATCTCCAAAGTTATTGCAGTTTTTTTGAAGTTGCCTCATCAAACTTTGAGGTGCTGTAATTTAATTTAAAAACCGAATTACTAAACTTATTATTTAGAGCACTTCATAGTACCACTATAGAAAAACACGGTTACAGTTTAACCACAACTATAGCAAACTTATTATTCAAATGAACCCTAAAGTATCTCTTTTTGCTCAACCGAGATGAGTAAAGATGAGCCTAAGAGAAAATGGCTCCTGAAACAATTTTCAAACTCTCTTGATGCCTCAAAGTTTCAAGTAGACTCACCCTCACCCCTACCGCCATGCCAAGCCAACCACTGCATGCCACCACCATCCCCGGCTTCCACATGCCGGCTACGCTGCAAATTTTACGCTTTGGTTTCTTGCCTCTACTGTCACAACATGATCATTGCTCTTTCTCCTCGCCTCTACCGTTACAATACAACCATTGCTATTCTCCCTCAGATTCGAAGCATGATGTGTGCAATGATGACATCATGTGAGAGTCAAGGATGGTGGCGGCATGCGGTGGGGGGCTCGGCATGGGGTAGGGGCGAGGACGAGTCTACTTGAAGCTCTGAGGCATCAAGAGATCTTGAAAATTGTTTCAGGAGCCATCTTCTCTTATGCGCATCTTTGCTCATTTTAATCGAGCCAAAAAAATAAAAAATTCAAGTTGCAACAAAAGTATCACCTTAACGAAGGTGGGAGAGTGAGATATTGCCTCAAAGAAAAATAAACCGAGACAGACAGTTAAAAAGTTAAATCTTAATTTACGGGGATTTTGGCCCACTACCTACAAAGGGGCGATTCTAGTGATAAATAAGGGTGGAAATAGCACATCCGATCTGTAAATTTACTTTTATTCTTGATTGCCATTTGTCAACGTAAACGTTGTCTCATTGGAACTGACTACTTTCACAAGTTAGTGCAATTAACGATGCTTCTAGGGATTTTATTTTATTCGTTCTACATGGACCGTATAATAAATAAATCTAATCGATGCATATAATATGGTACCAAAGATTTGGACATATGAGCAAACACTTGAAGTCCACGAAGAAGCTTAGAATACAAGACTTAAAATGAGACAACTGACAAGTGACTAATCATGAATGATTACCGTCAAATAATTATTAAAATATCTTATTGATTGGAATCTTCCGGCGCCAACTTTATCATCCCTCCCTTTTTTTTTGGGTGACTTTTGGAATTAATCGACCTATCATTTTTATATATTAATTATTCTCTAAAGCATCGGGATCAGTATTTCTCTTCTCTCTCTCTCGAGTAGTGCAATTCACGGAATTCAATTCTTTCTATTTTTCTTTTTTAATAAATTCCTTTACATCGACCTTCGATTGGGATCCAATTCTAGTCTTGACTTTTTTTTTTGTCTCATAAATAAATATCAATTTTAGGTTGTCCAAATTCTAGCCCGAACCTTTTGTTTTCCTCATAATAAAGCTTGAACTTTCAACTGGTACCCAAGTTTTGGCTCTCATCAAGTTTCTGCCCGTTGATGCTACTAAAAACCCGACATGTCATTCTAAGTGTGTATATATATTTATGTGTATATGTATATATCTCTCTCTTTCCCTTTGTGTGTTATTCCAATTGGCGGGGGTTGGATTTGGGTATCGACTGAAAGTTTGTGCCTTTCATGAAAATAAAAAATGTCCGGCCAAAATTGAGGTCCAACATAAAGATGGTGGTTTTCGGTTTGAATAGGGACCCGACCTAAAGTTGATGTTTTGTTGTGAGACAAAAAAAGTGCGGATCAGGATTGGAATTCGACCTAAAGTTGATGCATTCTAAGAGAATTGAGACTTTTTTTTCTTTCTCGTCTAATTAAATCAAAAGATGAATTATAGAATCGAAAGAATAATGAAAAGTGGTGAAAGGAAGCAGCATATTGGTATCATTGTCGCGTTAAATAAAGTAAGACTCAAAGTCGCTGTCCAAGCAGCTACAATTATATATGCTTCGATGGGAGAGACTTTGCCTTTACTTTGTCTTGGCTAATCAGTTGGCACAACAACGCTGAGTTTGTAGCTTCTACGGCAAGCTTGTTTTCTTGGGAAAAAGGGTTTTGTCTTTCTCTTTGTACCTTTGAATCCGATCCATTAGGTCTTACTCCAAAAATCATTTTTTTTAAAGTTAATATCACAAAAAATCTCAAACTGGTACATAATGACAGATTTACCCCGAATTAATTTTTTAACTACCAAAAATCTCAAATTGGTACACCTGTACAAAATTTACCATAAATTAATTTTTTAACCATAAAAAACTCAAAACTGGTACAATCGTGACAAATTTACTATTCGTAAAATTAGATTAATATCGTGAAAAATTACAAATTGATAAAACTGTGACAAACGGAGGGGTAAAACCCCAAATTAATGTACACATGAATTATTACGTGTAATCCAACTCAACAAATTGATGGTAAAATTTAACAGAAATTAATGGAGGGTAAATTTGTCACATGCGTACCAGTTTAGGGTTTTTGTGGTAAAAAAAATTAGTTTGGATATATTTGTCACAGGTGTATCGGTTTATTATTTTTCATGATATTAACTCTTTTTTTTTTTTACTATGCTCAAAGATGATCTACAAGACTCCGATTGGGGGGAAATTATTTTTGGAATTTAATAATATAAAATGGAAGTGTAAATATATTAATTTGCTAAAAATTCTAATGCTGCATATATAACACTATCTCAACTTGCTCGTGTAAATTGATTTTGGCCGCTTTGTCACATGTAAATATTGTAGCCCCCATTTGGTTCCTCATGTCGCTTTGGTCCTGTGCATGATGACCAAACTAAATCTTAACGTTAAGCTAGACGGGGTACCATGTGGGTCCCACACAGATCCGCCAAATTTGACGGTTCAGATTCAGCTCGTAAATATAATACGCTCACTGGCGCCTTTGAAGCAGCGACCAAAAGAAGAAAAAAAAAAAAAGCTCTATGAAGCGATGCATGAAATACTCCAGTGCCTTTGGTTCGGTACTCACATGATTTCGGCTTCATCCTTGGGTTCAGAACTTTTAGATTGCTGTGTTACAAAAAAAGAGAACAAGCCCATTGGCCGATGTCCTTGGCTATTAGAAAAGATTCATTAAAATCATCTTCTGTTTCATTTGCATTTGTTGATACATGAGAAGTCGAATCTATATCGTATGCCTAAACCACACATCAAGAGCATGAGAAGTCGAATCTATATCATATGCCTAAACCACACATCAAGAGCATTCCTTCGACCATTAAACTAAGCTCCACAGGATTCACTGAAACATAGTTTCCGATTGGTAAGCTTACATGTGCATTATTCAAAATTTTATCTGAAATTAACTAATTGTTCTTCAGATCTATATTCATATGATTCAACGCCGATTTGCTAAAAAATAAATTTTCTGAACACGCAACATCATCTCTCGTTAGAGAATATTGCAGTTTACCCCATTATATTTGTAGAGTTGTCTCAGTCAATCCAATACAATTTTCATGTGTTGCAATTTCACCCATGACGAAATCTTTAAGCACCTTGAGTCGCACGAGGCAAAGGAGTAAATTAGTCAGTATATCGTTTCCCTAATTGATGATATTCAAAAAGTCCTATGCTATTTCTTCAATGTCTCAAAATAGATGAAGAACTGTGCTAGCTTTTCTACTATAATTGAAGGTGATTGTTAATGCATGCAATGTTCACGTGCTTCAGAATCTGACTAGTCAGAAGCTAGAATTGAGGTTTTTTGCGCAATGTCAATAAATAGGTCATCGATATTGAGTTTTACAAGGTACAAACAATTTGTTTTTTGGGGCACGGAAGAGTAGAATTGTCCTTAGGATCATTTGAGCTAGTACTAGTATGATTAATTGTTCAAACAAGCACTAATTCCGAACAAGTTATGACACTTATTTGATACTTTCATCAACTGCATCTCCTATCACTAATGTCGATTCTTTTGATACAAGTAGTTGATTACTCTTGTTGCCTAGAATGGTTGAACTCCATTTTAGCAGAAGTTACAATACTGACCCGGCAGCTTCTCAGCATCTGAGGAGCACTCCTAGGTTTTTGTTTTCTACTACAAGGGAACCTGTGTCGGTTTTGGGTACATGTACCCTTTTGTTGAAGGTCGTTCGAGCTTCTCCATGACTTTATCCGATTGGAAAGATAAGATGATGAAACGATGGTCACATCGAGTCTAATTATCGACCATCAAGCTCGGTTATGGTTACCTCGTTTGCAGAAGCTCCTGCAATCGGTGGAAGATTGAGAATGTTGCCGCTTCCGTTCAAAATGAATGCAGGCTTATTAGGAGAGGCAAGAGCTGCCTCGTTGCCCAACATTAAGACAACGTCCATCATAGTTGGCCGGTCTGCCGCATGTTCTTGGACGCACAATAGGCCGATTTGGATGCTTCTCGAAACCTGACGAGAGTTGTAGGGTTGGGCCATCAGTGAATCAACTATGCCTGAGGATTTTCCTTCTTTCCATGAGTTCCAAACCTACAAAAGTTGAAGGTAACAACATCGTACCGAGATTAAGCAATGATATCTGATTTCAAGCAGTAGACGAAGGTAAACCGGGGTGAAGGAATTTCTTGTTTTATGTCCTTACATGTGCTATTAGATTTAGAGATGCACTGTCATTGTAGAAATCAGTGTTCCTCTTGCCACTAATAATTTCCAGTAATATGACACCAAAGCTGAAAACATCGGATTTGATCGAGTATAATCCTTGCATTGCATATTCTGGAGACATGTAACCACTACACAAAATTGGACAACATGAATATCTCATAACATCTAATCAGTTTGTATCTTCCCCCTTATTGAGTGCTTGGATGATTGGTTAAATAGTATAGAATAACTTACTATGTTCCGACCACCCTATTGGTATTTGCTTGGATCTGGTCTTCCCCAAACATTTTAGCCATCCCAAAATCGGAAATTTTCGGGTTCATTGCAGCATTGAGGAGGACATTACTTGCTTTCAGATCTCGATGTATGATTTTAAGTCTTGAATCTTGGTGAAGATATAAAACTCCTCGAGCAATTCCAAGAATAATTTTGAAACGTTGGTTCCAATCAAGGGTTGTTCTTTTTGCTTCATCTATGATCCAAAACCCGAAAAAAGAATTTGCCGTTCATTATGTCATGAAATTGATGCCAATAGCGAGGCGTTTTAGCGATTAGATTAACATGAAGAGGAAAAAGAAGGTGAGGCCATACTAAAAATGAAGCAATCCAAACTTTTGTTTGGCAAGTACTCATAGATTAGTATCCTCTCATCTTGACTGATGCAACAGCCCAAAAGCCTCACAAGATTCCTGTGTTGGAGTTTGGCTATAAGCATGACTTCGTTCTTGAATTCTTGACTCCCTTGTCCTGAACTCTTCGATAACCTCTGCACAGCTACTTCCTGTCCGCTGGCCAACCGCCCCTGAAATATTGTCACGCCTTGAGACATATCTATGAAACTACTTTGTTACCTTGTTTCTCAGTTCAGGCTTTCTTAAGGAAACCCAATTGTTGACCTCATACTTGTACATCAACCATCTTGGACAACTGAGACTAAAGCAGAAAGGGAGATCAAAGGATTTTAGTATTAGGACATGGTATAGTACCTTGTAGACTGGACCGAATCCTCCTTGTCCAAGCTTGTTCGTTGAGGCAAAATCTTCTGTGGCAGCTTTAATTGTGGTGATATCTAATTGAGGTAATTCTTGATCTTTTGATGTTCCATCTAGCTCCTTTCCAACCTCAGAGCCTATCACACAAATGAACTACAAATCAGTATGAGGGAACACGGATTGTCATTCGTCGGGACAAGCATCTGTGGCTTCATAAGACCCAAATCCTCGAGTTGCTAAAAGTGCCAGAACTTCAGTTCGATACACGTATATATCTGGTTCTAAAAGCAACAAAAGAAGGGACCGTAGCGTAGACAGTCCAAGAAACATGAAGATAATTCTTACCTCTTCTTTTCTTTTTCACGAGTACAATAGACACCGCAAGAATGATTATTGCTGCAGCAGAAACTAACCCTATCAAGGTTGCCAACACCTTTCTCCTCGAAAGAAATCCTTTCTTCTGAAACTCAGCTGAGAGGAGAAACTCTTAGTATATCTATCAAATAAGACTGATGGTGCGACTGCAATCACAACACAGTAGTGACAATAATTTGAGCAAATTAGAATCTGGTACTGATTTTCCTTTTCTAGGATTACCTAATACATGTGCATCCACGCGCACGTATAAGTCTCGTCCTCCATCTGAGATCTCTCTTGTATCCATCAAGTCTCCGTACCACATCAAGCATCCACTTCCTCCTCTTGTAAAATCTGCATCTGCGTAGGCCGTGCATGAATAGTTCCTCAAGCATTCACTTTCGCACTCCCTCAAAGTCCTATTCGTGTCGAAAGATGCAACCGAAGTGTCTGGCACTTTTACGTCAGCTACTTTTACGAACCCTTCACCTTTCCGACAAACAAATTCTTGATTCTTCCTTATGCACCCACCTGAACTGTCTCTCATACTCCAATTGTTCGGGGACTTAGGGGTAAACCCGGGTAGGCAGTTGCACTCAATATCAGAATAACAGTTTCCATTGGCACCACAATGCCCATAGTAGTCACATTGGTCCTCTGGTTTGGTGAAAATATTGACCCACTTGCTCTTATTTTCGACCCACGCCAACATTTGCATGCTCCCGGACTCTTGAACCACTCCCCTCACAAAGATTGACGAGTTAAAAACATTTGACACTAGGACAACCTCATCGGCATCAATTTTGAAGATGAAGTTCAACCATGAGGACTGGCTTACAGCAGGGTTCCAATCCGATCTGACTCCGATCCAGGGGCTTGGTTGCCACAATGGAACCTGATTTTTGTACAAGGTTAAGTGCGGGAAACCACTGGGGTCAATCATGAAATAAGTGGTTCCCGTTCCGGGGTCATCCCAAGACTTCCAAGATGTAAGGAATCTATTTAGGCCACTGGTGCGGTTGAGCCTGAGTTTCATGGAGGGGAGAAAAGTATTGGTCGGTTGGTCGAAACTCTGCCAAAGGACTGAACTTTTCTTGCCATCCTGAAACAGAACAAGATTACCTGAATCCAAAACTTGAGCTACACTGTCACTCGCCACCGAAGGTGACGAATGATTGCTGCCCCACACAGAGATGTTTTCCTTTGTATCGTAGAGTAGGAGATTCCCCAGATTGTCGATAACAAGACGTCCTGAAGCATCTTTGATGGGGCTGTCTCGGTTGGCGACCCACACGACCGTTTTCTCGGAAATTTTGTTGTACCATAATCCTAAGTACCTATGGCTAGAATTTCCAGGGCTAAAGAAGCCAAGAGCAAAATCTCCACCACTGGAGATCAACACATCACCATCTTTGATAGAGCTCTCTCTTGTAATCAGGTCAGTGGAAATGCACACTCTGTAAAGAACTGATGATATAATTAAATTGAGAAGATTGCTAGGCCAATTCATGAGTGTGAAAAGTAGACAATAGCATGAAACAAATTGCAGTACTAAATGGCGATTTCGCTATTTCTGGCTTCTTTCTCTTTCTCTTTCTCTTTCTTCTGATGGGTGTTCACTTTCTTCTAATGGGTTTTCACTCCAGTCAATTTTGTATTTATTGTAAGGTGGCACTTACATTGCTTCGTTTACCCGCCACGCCAGAGTGGGAATCGTTAAGTTCACGGGTGTAGAGTGGAAGAAAGAAGAAACTCATATTTGATGACTGAAATAAAATAGGAGCAATTGATAATGACTGAATGACTTTGCTTTTTCAGTGAATGTAGGTTCAACTAGATACTAAATGGGTTAAATTTTTGAGCTGTACTGTAGCTCCCCAAATATTGGGCTCTGATCAACAACGAAAGCAAAACTTTCTTAGAGATCCAAAGATCACCATCTCGATAGAAGTGTCCCTACTAATCAAGCCAGAGGAAAAGCATACTCATGAGCGATGGCAGTAAACTAAGATGAAATATTTGCAGAACAAGATGAGGATTTCACCTATAAAATTTACTTTATCTGGTGTATTTCGTGTTGACCTCTAGGAATGGTTTTCATTATTGAATTTTGATGGCTTCTCTTTGGTTCCACACTTAATATGCATGGGACATGATTGTAACATAGCACTTCTCCTCATCGCTAAATTGACCCGGCCCGGGGGTCAATGATAAAAAAACACAAGGCAATGCTGGATGATTTGTTCAGCACCGACCCATCGGCTTTGAATCTATACCAAATCAATCTGCCCAAAATTTCTGAATTCCTTAGTAAGCATCATTATCCATGCTTTGTCTTTGTCCTCTGTTGAATCTGTCTACATCTTTGCACTTCTTTTTTCGTGGATTAACTGTACTGAACAAGCGTCATTTTCGTATGAGTTCTCACGTGGGGAATGAGGTCCGTGGAAGTGTTTCCTTTATAGAATAAAACTCTCTATAAGTTCCTGTAGTAAGTGATACTTTGTGGATCGTCTGGAAGGATATTTTGCGGTGTAGCCCTAGCTCAAATATTGAAGTCTTTTTGCTGACTATAGTCTTTTTCTAGGTTCTTGTCCTTGCCTGTTTGGGACACTTCTTGGATTTATCAGTGAACAGACGTAGTTGACATAAGATGACTCCAGACTTGTAATTAACTTTGCAACTGCAGGTCTTCCAGGTAAAATATAGACCTAAGGTAGACAAACTCTCGGTGATTGCGAATTTCCTGACGAACATAATGCCATGCACTGACAGAACTAGATGGTTATATACTTCATCCCGTATGTTCAGCAACAGCAAATGACTTTGTTCATGTCACTTTCCTTGGTCCCTAATGCTTTGAACTCCAGACAACGTGTCCCAACTAAGAAGTGGGTAATGAGTCCCAAGTACATTGCTTCATTGACCCGCCAGTTGATGAAGAGGAAGAAGGTGCTAATTGCCCAACCGCGTGAAGCTAGGCAATCAGACAAGTGATAAGAAAGTTGGGTAGAATAAAGGTTTGTGGTCGAGTCAAGTCGTCACAAAGCTCCATTTCCTTCCACTTCTCTTTACATTATTTAGAGACTATCACCTTTTACCCTAATTTGATAAACAAAAAGCTTAAATGTTATTCCACTTAACTAACATTGATTTTACAAAAGAATATTTTAAAATTTTTTGATGAAATATATATAGAAATCATTGCTAATTAATTATATATGGTGACTAATAATATAGATACAAATTGTGAAATCTTTTAATAGAGAAACTATTTTTTATGTATCAAATAAATTTAAATATGAATATACATTATATGTATATATATGATTTTGGACAATATTGTGAAATCTTTTAATATAGAAGCTATTGTTATGACTGATATGGAAATTATAATAAAATTAAAATTGAGAACAATAAAGAACACACAAATTTACTTAGAAAATCCTTATGGGAAAAATCACAAGGAGAGGAAAAGCAAAATCTACTATGAAATTCAAGGGTTACAAACGGTGGTTGAAAAACTCAGGACTCTTTCTGTCTCAACTTCTTAACGTAATAACTTGATAAAAATAATATTTATATTGCTCCCAAACTATAATGTTGGCCCAAGCTCATAGAGAAGTCAAGACATACTCAATAAATCTCCACATTGGCTTGAATTAGACATAAGCAACAAACAATCTTCTCCTCCCACTAAAGTAAAACTCAGTTACGACAAACATTGATGGAATTGGCTCAAATTTCAGTTTGTTATGCGTGAGACCGAGGGCTACGAGTTGATCGGTTTCATTTATTGAGAACCTTCTCCGAATTCTCCAATCGTAGTGAGGTTTTTCTCCTTCATTTGTATTAATCCACCCTGGTGGTGATGAAAATACTGTTGTATTGTTGATGTTATTCCTCTGTGTGTGACTAGAGAAGAATTTTGTATATCCTATTATTTTTTGTGATTAATGGAAGTTTTTGGGCCGTTCGTGATTTTTTGCCGCATTGGGTTTCAATGTTAAATCTTGGTGTTATTGTTGCCTTTTGTCTCCTTATATTTATGACATTATGTTTGCATATTGGGAGGTTATATTGCTGGTTGTTGCTGGGTTAAGTCGATTTTGGTCGGTTTAGTTTGGGGGAAGATATTGATTTTGGATTGGGTTAGTTTTTGGTGATTGTTGCCCGATTCTCCCCAACACTTTGTATGCTCCATTTCAATTCACATTATAGGAGCAGATGATATATTTCTGGAGTTTTATTTCGAACACTTGATGTAATCATGTAAAAAAAAAACAGAAAAGTATACAATATATACATGAGTTTGCACTGTCTATTTATCGAAACAAGGAATTGGCACCTTTCATCCTATGAACTTTTCGTAAACCACTCACACGCTTGAAACTTCAATCTAAGTTTGCTACCATCCCACGCTACCGCCAACCCTCACCCCTACAGCCTCTGACTACTGGTGGCGATGCTACCTCTGCCTTAGTGTCTCTCTCTCTCTCTCTGCACTCGCGCGTGTGGTTGTGCCGACGTTGGTGATGATCGTCGTGGCTGTTGTGACCTCGGATTTAGGTCACAACACCACGGAAAACCTTGATCCAAGGTCGTCAAGGCCCATGGTGAAATTGATGTGGTTACCCATGGCATCTATGACCTAAATTTGAGGTGGCGATGCCTTAGACCGACTCAGATCAAGGGCTTTGTTTTTTTTTTTTTTTTTTTTTTTTTGTGGGGGTGGGGGGTGGGGAGTGTGGGGTTACCACTCACACACTCGAAAGCAGCAAGTTGCTCGGACACCACAAGAGTAGGTGTTGGCAATGGCGACGACAGGTTTCTCTGGTGACTAAGCTTGGGGTGTAGGTTATGGTGTTATGCACGAAGGATTGATATTACCGGCTGTGATTGGTGGAAAAGAAAAAAGATAGGGCTTCTATTAGAAAGTGGGGGCAATGTCAATAATAGTGCATGTATACCTAATCAATGTTCAATGTGAGTCTCGTACTCTTTTAATGGAACCAAATTGTAAGACCGGAAAAAGCAAATTCATTAGGACGGTAAAGTCGGTTCCATTCAAGGCATAAACAGAGTAAATTGAGCAAAATTAAAGTTCAAGAATCGAATTATATATTGACTTAGAATACTAAAACAATTGTCATATTGTCCCTTGAAATATAAACGAACATGGCCGATTCTGCGGAACTGATGGCGCAAGCTTGATTAGTCCATGGTCCTATCGCGTGGATCGACCGTCGTTGATTAGTCCGTGGTCTGATCCCAGACTATTGCCGTCGTTGTTATTGACTCGCCATTATTTGTTTGATCTCCCAAGAGAAGATTGACGGGAGACTCGACCTTCTCGAGGTGTCCATGGAGTCGGCTTCACCACAAACACAGAAACTGGGTCAGTCGTGAAGGTTGTGACTCTCGGTAATTGTTTAGCATGATGCGTCACTCTCACCCTATCGTATAGGAAGCTCTTGGCCCTCTTTTTTAGGTATATTCTCCTATTCTAATTTCTCATAATTTTCCTCTTCTAGAAGATTAGAGCTTATATAGGAGAAGAACACGCCTCCCTGAAATTGGATGAGATTGTTGAATTTTTTGGTCAACAGAATCACCCAAGTTTGTCCGTCATCATCTCTTTCCTAGGAATTTAGTCGACGACGAAATATTTCTCACCAAAATTTGTTCTTCAGTTTTTATTAAGAAGAGATGGGATCTTTATTGGTGATTCCGGACAGGAGTTATGTCAATAGAATACAAGAACGAGATATGCTTCAACGAAATTTAATCAACGATGAAGTCCGATAACATAAAAAGCTTTACTGGAATTTGATTGACGACAAAGTGTGATGATATTAAGATACAACGCGGAAATTTAATTGACAATAAGATATTTGAAAGTACAATTGAAGTTCGAGAATTGAAAGATAACATTGATAGAAGATAACAAGTTTTTGTCATGATTGTCCTAGGGCTTTACAAAAGTACGGTGTAGCTATTTAAAGTTTACAATTGATGGTTACAAACAGAGGTTACTCAATTCAAATAAATAATTTACTTCACACTCTCTTATTATCTAACAACATTTATCCGAAAATACCACTCATCAGTTGCATGTCAATATCGATGTCAATGATTTTATCTTAGATAACTGATATTTGCTAAGCTTAACATCCAAAAATATTGCTTCTTATCAGTTACATATCAATGTGGAGAACTTCATCTCCAGATACTGATATTTGTTGAGCTTAAATATTCGAAAACATTGCTACTCATCAGTTACACGTCGATATCATTGTTGATGACTTCATTCCCTGATAACTAATATTTGCTCTCATTACTTACGTGTCAATATTGATCTTAATGACTTTATCCCAAATCACTGATATTTGTTGAGCTTAATAAATATCTAAAAATATTGTTACTCATCAATTACTTCTATTGTCCACCAAACTCTAATACTATCGACAGGTCTGTCAGTTGTTGATTATAACAAAAAATTGATCATTTTTGGTGTCATCACATGCCCCCTTTAAAAGAATCATGGATCATTCAATTCTTTTAAATTAAATAATCATGAGTCATCATGTTTTTAATAGCGATAATGGGATGAATTGTCCTCCAAATATTACTTCTTATGTCACGCTCCGCATCCTACGAGCGTGCGATCATCCCTTGATGGTCGATTATTGAACGCGACGTCCTAGGTACGTCACCGACCCAACCCCGACATCAGAGATTTAACACATGCGGAAGCAAACAGAAACAACCCGGACAACGAAACATGACAAAGGGATAGCACAAAACAATAATTACATAGCTTAATAAGGTAGTCACTACTACAGGACAATAAACTGGGCTACCAATTCCCAACCACGCTTTTCAAAGGGGACGGTGGTTAACAAGCTTATCTCCTCTACAAAAAGGTACTCAAAAGACAGGGCAAATTAACCTATTCTTCAATCCCTGTAGTACTCTGGCGGCATTTCCAAATCGATCACGGTCGCGGATCTGAAAGTAGTTATATAATAACCATGAGAACGAGTTTCAATAAGTAATACCCTAAACCCTACGTAGGCCAATGCGTACCCAGACAAGCAGTACATGCAATCTAATTCCCAATATACCGAATTCACCTCAAAGTACTTACCTCGCTATCAAGCGCGTGCCAGCTCTACACGTCAGTTAAATGTATTACAATAACAATAATTCGATAACATACCACAGTCATTCACACGCCAGCCACAATAGCACTCGATCAATTCAACCAGTCCGATCACCCAATCAATTAATCAATTCAATCAATTCGATCAATTCAATCACACTCAGGTCACATGCGTGGTCGAACAACTTTCCACGACCTCCCAGGTCCTTTCACTCGGCCCGCGCCACTGCGCCTCAGGCCCCATCTCACAGCCCGCGCCTCTGCGCCTCAGGCTCAGCCCTCAGATCAAGCCGGGCTCGGTCCCGTGTAACCACGCCTCAGGACATTTTTCCTTTCCAATGACCCGCGTAACCTACGTCTCAGGTCTAGTCATACCTTATTCGCCACACCCGCGTAATCTACGCCTCAGGTTGGCAGCCCTCCGATCGATCCGGGCTTTTCACATGCACATGCACCATAACACAATTCGCCATTCTCACAAGTCGTACCAATCAAAACCCAGGACATATTCACCACGTCACAATTCACCAATCAACGAGTCGTGCAAATCCAATTCACATCATAGCCCATCACACTGGCCCACAAATCCGTCATTCACGCCAACCATATACGAACATCATGCCCGCCCACAAATGCCACAGCAAGCCAATTATTGACCTACTTACGTTAGCCAGTAATATGAACCCAAACCATCCCAATTCGCTAAATCAATGCATCATGCCAATCCCAATCAGTGTCGATCCTAGTCATATTACAAGTCCGTCACACCTGATCACACCTTCGACATCCCAGACAGTCACATACGAACACCAGTTTTCATATACACGCGCCACCGTAATACCATCAATCAATGCACCACAACTAGCCACATATTCATCATAAATCGACCTACCAATCGCCACATAATTCACGCACTAGTCATATTCTCACCGACCAATCTAACTTCTAATTTAATCACTAAATTAAACTAAATAAATCCCTAAGCATGTCTAATAGTATCCATTATACTAAATAGGTGTTAGAATATCACTTACCAGTTTTTAACCCAGAGGAAAACCCGCATGGGTTCAAGATGGGCCAATAAACAGTGTCGGGTGAACAGTATGGGCCGTGAACAGTGCTCAGATGAATAGTACGGTGTGAACAGTACTCGGATGAACAGTACGGGCCTCCGAAAATGAATAGTAACGGGGCAAGGGCGCGGGCACGAGCTCGGCTCGGGCGCGACGGTGGCTGGTCGGCTGGGGCTGGTTGGCTGATCGGGGCAGCGACCAGCAGCGGCAGCGATGGCCAGGCGTGGCGGCGGCGTGCTGGGAAGAGGGGCCAGTCAGGTGAGAGAGAGAGACAAGGAACGGGAGGGAGAGAGAGAGAGGGAGAGAAGGAGAGGTGGCGGACCGGTGGCGGCGGGGCAGCACGGCGGCGAGTTGGACGGCGGACTGAGTTGGCGAGCTGGACGGCGGCGGGCGACGCGGCGCGGCGAGCTGGCTCGGGCTCGGACGGAATCGGATAGGGAGGAGGCCGGGGATGGGAGAGACAAGGGGGGGCTGGTCTCGCGGTGTCGACGGGGCGGAGGCGGTGGCTGGACAACGCTCCGGCGAGCTGGGCCGGCTCCGAGCGCGACAGGTAGCGGCGGTGAGCTCGCTACCGCGCGCAAGGAAGGAGGAAGAGGGCGGCCGGGGTGGCTGGCAGGCGACGCGACAGCGCGCGGTGGTGACGGGCGGCGGAGGTTGGTTCGACGAGCGGCGGTTGGCAAGCCGGGTCGACGCTGGCGGAGCAGGGCCACGCGCAGGCTCGTCGGGGGAGGAAGAAGAAAGGGCAGAAGAAGGAAGAGAAGATGGAGAAAGAAGAGAGAGAGAGGAGAGAGGGTGTCAGAGGAGGGGGGGGTGGGGAGGGGGGGGGGGGGGGGGGGGGGGGGGGTCAGAAGGAAAAGAAGAGAGAGAGAGAGAGAGAGAGAGAACGAGAGAGAGGGAACGTGCGCGGTCAGAAGGGAGGGGAAACGTGCGCGCGGAGGAGAGAGAGAGAGAAAAAGAAGGAGAGAGAGAAAGAAATAAACAAAATAAACTTCATTCTAATATTAATTGCGATTCGATGATCCAAATTCAAAACGAAATTTAATCAACGATGAAGTCTGATAACATAAAAAGGTTTACCGAAATTTGATTGACGACAAAGTGTGATGACATAAATATACAATGCCGAAATTTAATCGGCAATAAGATATTTGAAAGTACGATTGAAGTTCGAGAATTGAAAGATAACATTGATAGAAGATAACACGTTTTTGTCATGATTGTCCTAGGGCTTTACAAAAAGCACGATGTAGCTATTTAAAACTTACAATTGACGGTTACATATAGAGGTTACCCAATTCAAATAAATAATTTACTTCACACTCTCTTATTATCTAACAACACTTATTCGAAAATACTACTCATCAGTTGCATGTCAATATCGATGTCGATGATTTTATCTTAGATAACTGATATTTGCTAAGCTTAATATCAAAAAATATCGCTTCTTATCAGTTACATGTCAATGTGGAGAACTTCATCTCCAGATAACTGATATTTGTTGAGCTTAAATATCCGAAAACATTGATACTCATCAGTTACACGTTGATATCGTTGTCGATGACTTCATTCCCTGATAACTAATATTTGCTCTCATCACTTACATGTCAATATTGATCTTAATGACTTTATCCCAAATCACTGATATTTGTTGAGCTTAATAAATATCTAAAAATATCGTTACTCATCAGTTACTTCTACTGTCCACCAAACTCTAATACTGTTGATAGGTTTGTCGTTGTTGATTATAACAAAAAATTGATCATTTTTGGTGTCATCACATGCCCCTTTTAAAAGAATCATGGATCATTCAATTCTTTTAAATTAGATAACCATGATTCATCGTGTTTTTAATGGCGATAATGGGATGAATTGTCCTCCAAATATTACTTCTTAAAAGTTTTGGGCACTCACAATGAAGTAAAATTCAAGTTAAATAGATTCCTCCTCTTGAAAATAAAAGTCCATCAGTTTTTTTTGGTAAAGAATTTTTTTTTTTGGTAAAGATAAAAGTCCGTCAGTTGAACCGTTCAAAATAGAAAATTCAAGACAAAATAAAATTCGCACCATTTATTAAAACGAATGCAATTGAAAATCGTTGAAAATCCTTCCGGCCAAATTTGACTAAATATTGCTGGCGTGACTATCTAGTCTGTACCGATCATCCTACATGGCACAGTCGTCTTTGTCGTGAACAATTCTCTAGAAGATTTTAATTTTTTTTTGAATTTTTCTCTTTTTTCTTTACTTTTTTTTTTCTTTTGTACTTTACTGTTAGTCTTCAACCTTAAACCCAGATTTGGGTTTTAGTGTTTCCTCTCCTCTGCCATCAACTGCTCTTCTCTTGTGGCCGATAACCTCTCTTGTGGTCGGGTAGGGCGTGCCCTCGCCCAACTTTACTTGCACTCAATGCCTTCTTTCTCACACACGTACATCACCGACGGACTGATCTAAAATGAACTCATTGGTGTTTGGACTTATGTTCACATGATAACATTTGATAAAATTAAATTTCGTGAACAGTCAACAGTTTCTCTCATTAATGAAATTACATGTTACCCCCTTATATTCGTATAGTTGTCTTACTCAACCCCATACAATTATCATTTGTCCCAATTTCACCTAGAATCTGAGTTCCAGTATCCACATGATAAAATCTTTGAGCACCTTGATTTGCACGAGGCAAAGGAGTAAAATAATCGCTATATATCTCCCTAATTGATGATAGTCAAAAAGTCGTATGCTATTTCTTCAACATCTCAAAATAGATGAATAACTATGCTAGCTATTCTACTATTACCGAAGGTGAGCATTAATGAATGTAATGTTCACGTGCTTCAGAATCTGTCTAGTCAGAAGCTAGAATTGGAGTTTTTCGCTCAATTTAGATAAAAATAAATTATCGATGATGAATTTTACAAAGACAGTCCGTTTTTTCGGGCACGGAATGATAGAATTGCCCTTGGGATCAAGTGAGATAGTAGTAGTATGATTAATTGTTCAAACAAGCACTTTTTTCAAAAAAATTATGACAATCATTTGAAACTCTCATTGCCTGCATCTCCTATCACTAATGTCGATTATAACAGTCTATTAGATACATTTTTTTTTTGTCATACTATTATATACATTGAGTGGTGATATTTCTTATCTTGATTGCTTTAAAAAAGTTCATCGAAATTGCTTTAATTTTTCTTTCATTGAGTCCAAGCAAAATATACCCATTTTTCTGATATTTCCTAGAGAAGTTGCATGTGTGTTGAAAATTTATGGACTTTGAATCTATACCATTTCAATTTTCTCAAAATTTCTGGAGTCCCTAGTAAGCATCACTATCTGTATTTTTTGTTTTTGTCCTCTGTTGAATCTGATTACTCTTTGACCATAACTTTCTTCTTTTTGGTCTCTTCATGCTACTGGAGAAGCAAAATTTTCCGACAAGTTCTTATCAGGGGAATCAGGTCAGTGGAAGTGTTTCCGTCATAAACAAAACCTCTCTCAGTTAAATAACATCTGATAAATTGCATAGGCAAAGAGATTTTCCATTTCCTGACTAAAGAATGTCATGCACTGACAGAGCTAGATGGTTATATACTTCATTCCTTATTTACAGCTAATGAGATTGTTTTATGTTTTTTTTTTGCCTTGATGGTTCTGTTGGAACTCAAAGCATGAAGATAAAAGCAAGATCAAACAAGGATTATTCTCTCATGAGAATTATTTGCGTATGCTTCCACCTGCTTTCCACATAATGAAATAAAGAAACAGTAACACCCATGATTTCAATCAAAAAGGGGAATGGAAAACTGTAGTCCTAATATTGCTCTTTCGATATGAATCTGAGTTACATACACATAGGTAAGGAGAAGTACACACCAGGTGCATTCTCAAGAGCAAGTACTTTGTCAAAGAAGCAGAGATGAATTTCTGATTTTTATGCAGACAACACCATCTACTAGAGTCTCATACATTGACTGCGCATTGTCAACTTTATTCCTACAAAACTCGTGTAATGTCACCAACCCTCGACTAAGGTAACAGTCAACTCATTTGTTTCACTGTCTATTTGATCACGAAACCTCTCCGTGTAAAATCCCGGTTGCTTGGGCTGCCACAGCGAGTTGCTCTCGCTGTCCAACATTAGAAGCACAGATCACATAGTCAGCCTTTGTTCCGGACTTTGCTGAACGCACAAGAGGCCTATCTGGATGCATCTCATGACTTCCAACATAGGAAATGAATCCTCCGTTTGTTTGTCTGTGAGTTCAATGGCCTTCCCTTGAAGCCATAATTTCCATGTCTGAAAGTTGCAGAGTTTTAGGCAATTTTAATCTTACAGAATGAATACAGAGTAGAAACTTGGAGTATAAGCTTACATGTCCGAGAAGGTTGAGATTATGATCGTGATGATGAAATTCTCTGTTCCTCCTGCCACTTATTATTTCCACGACAAGGACTCCAAAGCTAAAAACATTCAATTTAGTCAAGAAAATTCCGTCTATTGCATACTCTGGTGACATGTATTCACTGCATTACATTTCGGCACACAAATCATAGTCAATAACTAAAATGTAGCCACTAAAATGCATCAGAAATTGGGAAATATTTAGTATGCTGAGAACTTAGAAGGGTGCTTACTAAGTCCCAACTACACATCACGTCTTTTCCAGGAATTGATCTTCTCCGAAAGCCCTAGCCATGCCAAAATCAGATATCTTTGGGTTCATCTCACTATCCAGCAACACATTACTAGTTCCTGATGAATTATTCTCAATCTTGAGTCATGATGCAAATATAGAAGTCCCCTTGCAACACCCATTGCAATATCAAACCGCCGCCTCCACGCAAGAGAACTACCTGCTCTATTACCTGCAAGTTTTTTATAAGGCCAAATCAACCATTCGAAGTTATTCACAAACAAAACTCGTAAACTAACTTAAAAACAGGACCAATCCTATCTGAAAAGAAAAGTCTGAAGTTGTTATCTACATTTTGAGACTGAGTTGAGGTGCTAGGAACAGACCAAATATCAATGAATCCTGGCTTCCGTTTGGCATATATTCATATACTAGCATCATTTCTTCTCCATCGATACAGCATCCTGATAGCTTGACAAGATTTTGGTGTTAAAGTCTTGCAATCAACAAGACTTCATTCTTGAACTCATCCCAACCCTGTCTTGAGTTTTGCGACAGCCACTTGACAGCTATTTGAACTCCATCAGACATTAGACCCTGAAATATTTATGCTAAGACAAACATTCAAAACGACAAGGCTGAAATCACATATCCATGATGATTTGGTAATTACATATCTGCGTGTTCTTTTCTTAATAATATTGCTATTACTGAAAAGGTCCTTACCTTATAGACCAGACCAAAACCGCCCTCACCGATTTTATTCTGATACAAAAAGCTATTAGTCGCTTTAGTTATGTCCTTCAAGTCTAGTATAGGCAGCTCTAGGTTGTCTTCACTCCCAGCTTGCAGCTCTGATTTTTTCGCTGCCAAAAATAGTCAATGACTTGTGTAAGGAAGATACTTTTGCAGTATATCAGCTCAAAATTGTTTGTTAAGTTCGCTTTGTTTTTTTTCAGGAAAAGATCTTCTTGACGTGTGAATAGGCATGAACTTCAGTTGATCCATTGGCTAATGTAAGTCCTCATCTATATGAACCTGCCATTTATTGCTGCAACAATACCAATGAAGCCTGATTCTAGTATTCTTACAAAGTTGAGCATGAAAGATGCCAAATGACATATAAAATGTTTGAAAATGTCTCGAGGAAACTGAATAGTTGCACTAGAGATTACTAACCAAGGTCAATATTGATGAGGAAGAAAGACAATTTACCTAGACGTTTTATTGTTCTCCTCCTCCGGAAACAAAGAAGCAGAAGAATGTGAAGAGAGAGCGATGCAGCAATTACTGCCACCACCGACCGCAATTTCCTCTTATGATTGCCTACGACTCACAATGTAAGAGAAATTTTAGGAGCAGCTTGGGAGACAACAAGATGGAGACAAAACAACTTAGCTGAATTTCGAATGTACCTAGGTCTGATGCCGTGACCTGGATGAAAACATTGTGATTGCTTCTGGATTCAATGAGCATTCTGATGTCAAGATCTCCAAACCAAAGCACACACCAGCTTCCCTTCCTGCTAACATCCGAATTGGCATATGCGGTGCAAGTACTATTTTTCAGGCACTTGGCTCTATATTCGTTGAGGCTCATGCTCAAGTTCACCCAGTAATTCAACATCAGGAACCTTCACGCCCTTCAGCTTCTGGAACCCTTCTCCTTTAGGACAATTCAGGGACTTCTGCTTGATGCACCCGCTGGATGAAAGAGTCATTGCCCATTCCTGGGCCGATTTCGGGTTGTACCCTGTCAGGCAGCTGCATATCCGGAAGTCACCGATTGTGCACACAGCGTTAGGCCCGCATTTTGCATACTCATTGCACGAATCGTTTGGCAGCTCAAATATGACAGTCCACTGCGTGTTATCATTCCAGACACAGCATTGGAGAGTGCCGTAGTGGCTGAGGAAGACCATCATGGTGGAGGACTCGTTGATGAGTTGAGAGGCATAGTACACTTCTTGAAGCAGTTGTCACGAACTGGGGATAGATGACCGCATTAGGGGTGAGACATCCTGAACTTTTGTATGACCAAAGGAATGTATGGACCCTAATGGATTAGGACGCTCGTTGATGGAAATCAGGAAAAATGAACTTTGAAGTTCGGGTGTCACCCTAATGCTGCCATCATCGTTTTTGGAATTGTGAATTTTAATTCTCGGGTTCATTTGCCACTAGATCAATTAATTCCGACACCGCGTCAAGGGTGTGATCCGACTCCTTGCCAAGCCCCTTACTCTCATTTTCCCTCCTTTTCTTTCCCTCTCTCACCACTGGAAAACACCACCGCCGCCGCCGCCGCCGCCCCTTCCTCTTCCTTTTCCCTTCTTTTTCTTTCCCTTTCTTCCCCTCCGCCACTTCGCGGAGGAGAAGCGCCAAGTGACGCCCGGCATTGGGCTGTCTTCTCCACCGCCCAAGCCGGCCAATGGCCATGCATGCAAGGAGGAGGAAAAGCCACTTGACTTTCCTTTTCCCTCTCATTTCCCTCTCATTTCCCCTTTCTTCCGCCAGCTCCCTCACTCACTCTCTCTCTCGTTTCTCTCCCTCTCCGCCGGACTTCGCCAGCAGCCACTCGAGCAGCCGCGGCTGCTCGTCCGTCTGCTCGACACCACCACCGCCACCTCTGGTCCCTCTCTGCCTTCTCTGTCCGCGGCCAGAAGAAGCGGCCAGCCGCCCTACGTCCCGTCGCCGCCGTGCCCTTCCTCTCAGCCAAGAACCCCACGCCGTGTCTCCACACTCGCCGTCAAGGCGATTGTGCTCTCTCTCACTCTATACTAACCATCATAATGGTTGCATGTCAAGTTCGGGTCTCGGATTGGATAATGTGGTGGCCGGTTGTTGTGATTGAGAATGGGTGATTGTGTGTTTGCCCAAGCATATTAGTTTAGACCTCTAGAATGAGTTTTGTGAGTGTAGATTGCTAAACCAAGTTGAAAATTGTTGTTGCATGTGGGTTTGGACTCCTGGCTTTGTGTTTTCTTGGATGAAAATTCGTGGGTTTCACGTTAAGGTTGTTTCTTGAACATTGGCCTCGGTTCCCAAAACCGAAACTACTGGACACCTTCTGCTTTCCATTTTTATAGCGCTATTTGTGATCCGAATATTGCAAAACGTTCTCTATCAAAGTTGTTCAGAAAATCTTGGTCTATAACATATTTAAAATCCGGAATTTTCTGAGTTCAAGGGGTTACATGAAGACCCATTTTCTTACCTTATCAAATTTGTTTTATACCGTAAAACCAGTGACTTTGTGTCTTCTCGAATTTTTATAAAAATTTCCACTTCGAAGTTGGACATGTTTCCTTCACAAAAGTTGATAAAAGACCCATGTCTAAAACATATAAAAATTTCAAGGTGTTTTGAGAGAGTTTGATTTGTGAATCGAGCATTTCTTTTAGTTCAACCATTCTGTTCCAGCAGACCAGTTTTGGTCTGATTTTGAGCTATTAAAAGTAGCTTTTACATAAGGATTCAGAAATTGTGTTCTGCCTGGAAAATGTTGGTTAAAGTCTTTTTTATAACATATTCAAATTTTATAATTTTTGGAGCTCATTTACTATGTTTTTGAGTTTGATTTATTGAACACTGCGAAACTGCCCAGCATTATCAGATTTCAATGTTCCATCATTTTCCTAATTGAAAACATTGGCATTTCGACTCAATGTCTGATGAAGTCAAAGTCTATACATTCTGAGCTTTTCAATGAGGTACTAGAGGTCTTGATATGATGAGGCAAATTTGATACTCATGATTTGTTTTGGAGCCCTAGGAGTACACGACAAATGGTAAGTTCATTGTGAGTTGTGATGTGGTTAATGGAATTATCGTTGTGCATGTGAATGTGACTAAGAGATCATTGGTGCCGTCGGCCTACGGACGACGATGCCTTGAGGAGCTGTAGGGAAAGCGGGACGCCGTGGCCAGTGGTCTACGATGCCTAGGAGCTGACATGCCCTAGATGCCTTGAGAGTTTGATCGAGATGCCGTGATCAGTGGACCTACGAAGTTCGCGCAAGCTGACGAGAATTCCAGTGTATACTGTGGCTGACTAGAGGGCGCACTGGACCCCGCTAGTTGAGATGTTCCTCCATGCGTGGCCAACAAGCGCATCTGACATGTGTCTTGGAGTGGAGATTAAAATTTGATTAATGTCACATAACGCTTGCGATGTGTGCTCATGATGTTGCCTGTTCAGTGATTGAAAAATCTTTATACTAGGTGATTAGTAGTAGAATGAAGAAGGAGAGTCTATGCGTGCTATGACTGGCTTGTTGATTGGTTTAGTTGTCTATTTGGTTGATCCTGTTAATATGCTTGACATTATCTGTTTAGTATAGCATGATATAGTTTACTTTGTTGAGCTTTCACTCATTTTTTTATAGATTCTTAGCCATGCCAATACTCCCCACATCGACCTTTATTAGTTACAAAGTGCCCATTGATTTTGAGGGCCACTTGTATGAGTTTGTGGATCCCTATTTCTCGGGGATTGTTTTTGTGAAGTGTATCTCTATTCTAACTGTGGACATTGGGTCTCCAATCAAACCCATACTTTGGGGTTCGTGGCTGTCTATGTTAGCGTTGGAGGACGGCTGGTAGGACCTCTTCCACACCCAAGGCAAGATGGAGCAGATGATGGTGCTAGTAGCGGAGTTGAGTGAGGCCGATGACAAGGAGTAGGGGATGGACTTTTCGGAGGACACGAATGTCACTTTTTGAGATAGAATCGTGCTGAGTGGGTGATAGCTTTTGTTTTTGGTATGAAGTTGGTGGATCCATGTGAATAGTTTGGGTTGTAGTAGCCCCTATAGGCAGTCTCACCGAGAGCGAACTCACGTTGTATCACCCCTATTATTAAATGAAGTGAAGGGCAGTTTCTTCACTTGCGTGTCCTTGCATTTTTATGTTTCTATGTTTTTATGTCACATTTATGTTATAAATCTTGACCTTAGAAAGAATTATCTTCCGCTCAAGAAAAATCTGATGATTATTGAGAATTAGAGAATTTCTCTTGAAAGGGGCAGGCCTGGGACGCTACAAGTCATGAGCAATCCGCTAAATTGGATACCATTCCATGGACCGCTTCATTCAACTACTGAAGTATTCTTGCGAAGGTACTTTTGGGGCAATCCTTGGAGTTCAACCGAGTATGTGAAGTCTCCTGTTGAATGATCATCCGAATCCCTCCAGGAAGTATGACGTAGAGAGAAAGCGTAAATTTGGAGCAACTCTAAATAACTCAAAATTTTTATTCAATGATACTGTGATTTTCGATTACAAAATGAACATCTTATATAGAGATAAAACTCTTAATACTAATAGAAACTGAATAATTAAAGATAACATCTAATAAACCAAATATTTTAAATAGAATATGTGAAAGTAATAATAATCACGAATTTCTTAATATAGAAAACTGTCTGAATGGTTGTTTTTCCCAAAATCAGAAAAACTGTTGAGATTTCCGGCGATTATGACAATCACATTTTTCAAGATAATCACAGGCTAACTGTTCTACATTTAATGACGCAGAAAGAAAGCGTAAATTTGGAGCAACTCCAAAAAACTCAAAATTTTTATTCAATGATACTGTGATTTTCAATTACAAGACGGACGTCTTATATAGAGATAGGACTCTTAATATTAATGGAAACCGAATAATTGAAAATAACATCTAATAAACCAAATCTTTCAAATAGAATATGTGAAAGTAATGACAATTATGAAAATCCTAATATAGAAAACTGCATAAATGGTAATATAAAAAACTGTCTGAATGGTTATTTTTCCCAAAATCAAAAAAACTGTCGAGATTTCCGACGATTACGACGATTACATTGTTCAAGATAATCACAGACTAACTATTTTATATTAAAGTGAGGTACCGATTCAACCCAATCCTCAGGTCCCATCCTAGCTTCATACCCGCAAGTAACTTATCGGAAGGATGATAAAAACTCAGCCACAGGAAATTCCCTGTACCATTATTGCTTTCATCTGTCAGGACCAGATTCTCCGAGTCCAAGAGCTTTGCAGCCACATTATCATAAGTCACATTCATTGTGTTCGTGGACCAAACGACCCTTCCCATTCCATCGATGATGACTAGATTCCCTACAGGACTCCTGACGAGCCGTTGATTGGTTCTTCTCTGTTTGCAACCCAAAAAATGGTCTTTATCGGGATGTTGTAGAACCATACCCCGACATACCGGTAAGATGAATTTCTAGGCTGAAGAATCCGAGATTGAACTTTGCGCCCGCTGAAATGAGAGTCTCCTCATCGCTCACCCGCTGAGACAGTGTTATTGTGTCAGCAGATTTGCTAAGCTCTGCTGCTGTTGAAAGCAAGGTGGTGAAGATGAAGAAGTGAAGAGGAGAGTGAGGAATCTCCACCGAAGAAACAGAACCCAGATAGCAAATCAGATGTAATAGTGAGGCTCAGGCTTTGAGTTTAGTCGGATTCACGTTCTTTCAAACATGGTCGGCGGCTACAGTTATTCAGACAAGCTTGAAAATGGCAGAAAGAATTATTCATACCGAAATTGATCTGACCAAACTGGTACGTGGTTATACACGGCCTGTTTGGCGGAAGACCAAGTGAAAAATTTGTTGGACAAATCCTGGAAAGCTAGTATACATATTGATTAGGTTCATTATTGGCTTAGTCGATAAAGAACGGACCAATAGTATGGTTTAAGGACATCACGATTTCGTGTTTGAATTACTCATATTGGTTTTGATTGACATCTTATTTGATTGATTCGGTTACTCGGGTAGTTCATAGAAGTTTCTCGTTGTAATGACAAAAGAGAAATAGTTGCTGTGAATGAAAATGTTACTGGGGGACTCCATCCGATAGGATGTTTGACGGTTCTTGCATCGCGCCGTCGTCTCGGACTTTAACTCTGACAAAGCCGTCCACCATCAGCTTTCAAAATTCCGACATACAGCCCCGCTAGCCCACGGGTACACACATGCAGGATAGATGAGTGGCCTTTCCAATAAAAAATCCATCAAACATCGTAGGAAGTTCTTAGATCCCGCGTAGCACAATATGAGTCGCTAGATTAAGAAAGAATAAATTTTGACTGTTGGATGATTTTGTAAAGATAGATATTAAGGATAATTAACGGAAATTATTGATTGTAAGATTGTTAGTGTCGCTATTGATTAAGACAAATTATGATACATGAAAACAATTACAAACTGCAAAAAAATGTTATAATAATGGGTTAATACCACGAAAAATCCCAAACTGATACACCTGTGACGAATTTACTCCAAACTGATCTTAAACTGATACACCTATGACAATTTTACCATATTTTAGTTTTGTTTAATTTTACCGTCAAATTTTTTAGTTGGATGATATGTGGCAGTTGACGGATGTACTAATTTGGGATTTTTCTCTTCGTTTGCAATAGGTGTACCAGTTTATGATTTTCCGTAGTATTAATCCAATTTAATGAGAGATGAATTTGTCATAAATATATCAGTCTGGGGTTTTTGATGATCAAAAAATTAATTTTGATAAATTTATCACAGGCATACCGATTTAGAGATTTTCGTGGTATTAACTCTATACTAATTGAGATAAGTATGGGTGCACTAGTTAGGATTAAATGTAGAATGGATGTACTAGTTTTGAATTTTTCATAACATAAAAATTAGTTTCGAATAAATGTGATATGGATGCATCAGTTTTGAAGTTTTTGCAAAATAAAAATTAATTTAAAATAAATGTGGCACCAATGTATTAATTGAGACTTTTGACCGATCTCCTTTTCTCGTCCACGCCCCATGGACCCTTAGAAGGCATTACAATTGTAATCAACTAAGTCTTCCACACCGTGTGCATCAACTTAGACAATATTGGAGTAATTGGCACGAGTCAAAAAAAGGGGTTTTGACCCAACACGCTCGAGGAAATGCTCCACTGTTGTGACACGTACGTCACATCAAACAATCCCCATCCTACATTTTGAAATTAGGCCCTAGGAAAATGGTTGCATGAAAAGACAGCAAGTATTTAACCAAAACATAAATATGTATGTTTTTGCCATAAGCTATAAATAGTTCATGACAAATGGATTTATATAATTGATTTGAAAAGTGATGTGCCTTATAAATAGTTGCTTACTAAAAAAGAGGATGATATTTCAATACTCAAAACAAGGTATGCTGCATCATTTTACGAATGATTCGTGAACCCATATTTCTTTATAATTGTGAGGGAAATTCGAGCCGTCTATAACCCAAGTGAGATCGTGGCATTGCCTGGAAGGCCTTTGAACTCACAAGTAGCACCCACTTGATGAGGCAATGTATGTGTAGCATAATTCAAAATCATATGGCATGATTTTTAAGGAAACAAAAATCAGATCTTTCTAGTGAATGTTATGAGGCTCTTTTTTTGTTTCCCTTTAACATGTTTTAGGCTCAAGAATACGCATATTAGCAATGAGAATCCGTCTAAGATCAGCATCATGTAAGAATTTTCTAATATGGGCTTCATTAATTGAAATTAACTGAATTAGTTTGGTTTAATAAAGGTAAGATATATAGGTTCTTAATAAGTCTAATATGGGGCTGGCTGGTGTGGGCTGAGTACGACCCGACCCGTAATAAAAGGGCCCGTGGTCGAAAACTCTATAAATAGCGCTCAAGTCTCTCCCCTAACCTGATAATGCACAATTTGACTCACATACGAATTTAAAGAAAATTTTCTTCTCATAAGTGGCAATCTCATTTGGGCCAGTGTTCTAATAAAGGGGATAGGGGAGAAGCACTTGAGTTCGTATTCGGAAATCGTCGAAAATTCCGCGTCAAATTCGATGGATTCCAAACTAGGTACGCGAATCGATAATTTCTCCATTAACGTATTTCGATTTTTCTAATAATACTGATCTTGTGTGTGCCATTTTCGTGGCCTACATGTGGTATCAGAGCTTGCCATACATTAGAATCGAAACATGCAGATTAGGATCGTTTTCGTTATGTCCGAGAGGTTTTTACCCATTTTCGAAAATTTTTGTCGGATGAATGTAAAATTTTATTACATATTCGGAATCTACTCGTCGAGACGAGAAGATTGACCGGCGGCACATCACCGGACGAGGCTGCATGCGCCCTCATGTGCCGACAGACGTCGTAAGCGAGGCGACGTGTAACGGCCGGCCATGCCGAATCGGCGTGTTTTTCGCCGGTAACCGCAGGCTGACGTCAGCGAGGGCGCGGATCCGAAGTTGACCCAGATCCTGACCCGACTCGAATCTTGACCCCGACCCGATCGTGACTCGACCTGTATCCTGACCCAACCCAGATCTTGACCTCGACCCGAAAGTTGACTCGATCGATCAACCGGTCGGACCGGTTCATTGACCGTTGACCAGTTGGATTGGTCAACCAGTTGGACCAGTTGTTTAGTCCGGTTTGACCGGCTGAACACATGCGTACGCGCCGTGCCTTCTAGCGGTGCGTGAAGGCGTGTCCGACATCCATTTTGGACATTCTTGGTACCGACGCGCTCGTATCGAGATTCTCTACATTGTGGTATATTTATTTTATATGTTTGAAGTTTTTACAAATGTGAAAATACTTATAGAACCCTATATACGTGTATTTTTAGGGTGTTTTTGCGTATTTTCTTATATTTCTCTATGGTTTAGAAATACATATGGTAGCTCACATGTATGTCACCACATAAGGATTATGTACAGTGTAATTCATTGTCTATCAATGAATGGAACAGTATAATTTGCATGACATGTAATTTCAGAGACATACGTCCATGTCTTTACGTCTAGCATTACATGTATATAGTGAATGTGATACATAAAGTTCATATTCCTAGTATGAGAGATTTTCAAGGATTCAGTTGGGTAGTGATTGCCAAAGTAGCACACTTGACTGGGTTTGAGAAATATCGGTCTTATATTATGGTGGGATATCTTATGTTTTATTGCGTGATCATACTCTCAAAGGAAATGATCTTGTATTGGTTCATAGAGGGGTACATGTATAGCAAGTGCTTAAGAAATGACTGATTTAGTGGTTCATACACCCAAAGGTGATAATCTCACGAAAGATTAGAACATGTTCTCATGGCCGCTGTCATGTAGAGAGTATACAACTGCATGTCATATTTTCTACCCAAATGTGATTATGTGATGATGTATGTAACTCTCTAGATAAGTACTCACATGATACTGATTGTATTATTTGTTTGTTTTCCAGTCACATTTTCTATAAATGGCAATTTCATTTCCATTGAGATCTTTACTGGGTTGAACTTTAAGAAATGGAAAGAGGATTTTCTATTTGGAATGGAGCTGGCAGATGTTTACATTGCTCTTACAAAAGATAAGCCAGCAAATATCACGGCCACTAGTACTGAAGCTGATAAAATGGACTATGCTGCTTGGGCAAAGAGCAATCGGATTTGCTTATTAACAATGAAGAAATCCATTCAAGAACACTTGAAAAGTGGTTTGCTAGCTGACTGTACTGCTAAGGAAATGATGGCGGCCTTAGAGGCTAAAAACCGCATTTCATCTAATGCTAAGGTAAGTACATTTCTTCAAAAGCTCTTCAATATGAAGTATGATGGTACTGCTGGAGTTATAGATTATGTCCTTAAGATGGTAGACCTAAATATGAAACTTCAAGCTCTTAATGTTTTCATTCTTGATGCTTGCATTGTGCATCAAGCCCTAAACACCCTTCCACCTGATTTTGGGATTATAAAGATAAATTACAATTCCCAATATGAGACTTGGTCAGTTAATGACTTGATAGCAAAGGTGGTGGCAGAGGAATAGAAACTTAAGAAGGCAAAAGGGCTTCTAATCTTATATGTTTCTGGTTCCCACAAAAGGAAGGATAAGAAGTCCAGAAATCGTACTTATAAAGGTACTCATGACACTACCAGTCAATCTGACAATATTGGTTCAAAGAAAACATCTTTCAAAAGGGATGGTGACCACTGCTTCTTTTGTAAGAAGAAAGGTCACATAATGAAGGAATGTGGAAAGTTTAAAGCCTGGTTGTCTAAATGTGAGCTTACAGGTATTGATTTTTGGCATTTGTTTGTAAATCCAACCTATCAGAATCACCATCCAGTTCTTGGTGGCTCGATAGCGGTGCAACTAATCATGTTGCATTTACCATTCGGGGATCCATTAACCGGAGGAAGCCAAATCAGGATGAGTCAAGACTCACTATGGGAAATAACGAAAAAGTCGATGTTGTATTTGTGGGATATGTTATCTCGATTCTACACTCTGGTTTTAGATTAATGTTGAAAGACACTTTTTATGTACCTTCTTTTAGATGGAACTTAATTTCCATATCGTGTTTGGACATGTAGGACTATTCTTTTGAAATAAAAAACAATGTTATTTCTTTGTTTTTTAATTCAAATAAGGTTGGGTGTTGTAATATGTCCAACGGATTGTACAGATTATGTTTGTCTCCCAATAATATATACGTCGCTTATACGGCTGAAAATGTTATTTCCAAGAGACCACTACCTAAGGAACAATCTTATGCATTGTTGCACAAACGACTTGGTCATATCTCTAAGGATAGAGTAGAAAGGCTGATAAATACTAACATCTTGCCTGTTCTTAAAAATGATCTGGAGACATGTGTAGACTGTTGTAGAGGTAAAATGATCAAGATAATGAAGAAAATTGCAGTCCAAAGTTCTGATCTGCTGGAGGTCATTCACACTGACATAAGTGGACCCTATATTGCAACATTGTGTAGAAATTTTTATTTCATCACATTTATTGATGACTATTCTTGATATGGCTATTTGTACTTGATTAAAGAAAACTCTGAGTCTCTTGATAAGTTCAAGATTTTTCGGACTGAAATCGAAAAACAGTTAGGAAAGGTCATAAAGGTTGTTAGATCTGATTGAGGTGGAGAGTATTATGGCAAGCATGGCGATGCCGGACAGTGTCACGCCCCCAAACCCCTTCGGCACGCGACACCGCCTCTGGTCGATTCTAGCGACGTCCCAGGAATGTCGCTGACCTCAAAACGCTATCAAAGATTTACTACCACAGCGGATAACAATAATTAAACCCGGACAATTAAAAACTGGGGAGAATTGGGAGAATGTACATATCTTTTTCATTTCCTTCTTATACCATAATATTTACATATATAAACTGTCCCATACATGTACATGCACACCGCCTTTCTCAAAAATCGATACTCCAAGGATGAAAACCTGCATTTACTACTACTCCAAAAATGGTGCTCGCCAAAAACCCATTCTGAGTCTGATTTCTTGTCTACTGAGTCTGAGTCCCCTTATACCGTCCCATCCACTGAGGACTCCAAAACCTTCTAGTGGCGGTGGCGGAAGATTCATGGGTCCTGTCGGGGTTCTGAAATTGTTGGTTGAAACAACCGTGAGCACACTTCTCAGTAAGTTCACCCCTAAACCCAACCTAGGCTATCACGTACCTCTAGGCAATTACGCAATCACACACATATATTCACACACGCTGAAATATCATATCGCAGGCACAACAAATAATATTGCTAGGCTCAAACATGCGCATAACATCATTCAAGCTCAATCATGTCAGATGTAAACACGCGCATATACCACTCTTATCCCATTATTCCGTCCATTCTCATTCTTCGCCAGTGACCCGCGTAAACGTACACGCCTCAGGTACACTGCGACCACTTACCACATCCGGCCCGCATACTCGTTCACGCCTCAGGCCCTTCGATCGCGCCCCGAGCATCACACGCCTCGGTCCGATCCCACATTCACACTTTCCTTAGCCCGCGCCAAATGCGACAAGCCTACATGATCGAAACCCGAGCTTAGAATGCTTCGGTCCAATCCCGGTCTCACCCGAGCTAATCGTGCCTCGGACCGAATTCAATCACGCTCTTTCGAGCCTCAGCCTGTGCCAAATGCATCAGACCTACATGATCGCTGCCCGAGCTTATGATACTCGGCCCGATCCCAACTCACTTTCTCATGCCATTGCCTCAAATTCCGTGCACACTTGCACCCCACACTTCACCACATCACCATTTTCACACAAAAGCACATTTTCGCATAAAACAACATTTTTCTTTGTTCAAATGTTTTCAAATCATTTTCAACCCTTCACGGGATTTTCATAAAATTTCAAGACGGACCTAACGGTACCGAACACGCATCAAACGACTCACCACAGCACAGAGCACAGTACTCCCACAGCTCATGAACAGTAATTTCTGCACTCAAACCACAAAATCACACCACCGACTCTTCCCGACACTTACATAAAACTCCGAGCTGGACCCAACGGTATCATTCTCGTACCCAACAGCAAGCCACAGCATACTCAACTTAAATTCCACAATTTACTAATAATTTAAATATGCATCAAATATGATAACTCCCATTTTTCTCCAACCAAACGGCGTCGGATTAATTCCGATCCTTCACGGAACTTTCTCGCCATAGTATCTAGGTTCCAAAAATTCAACTTGCGTCCCAATCGGACCATCACAGCTCAGTGAACAGTAATCCACAGCCAGTGAACAGTGATTCGAGGCATATGAACAGTAATTCGCAGCCCCTAATTTTCTGAATTTTCCAATAAAAATTTTCTGGTTTCAAATCTAAGGCCCGCCAACTGAACCCACTTCTAATTCATGCAATTTCGCACCTATCCTATGCCCGGTTTCACCTAAAATCGCCTGTCGATACCCGAAATCCTAAATTAGGTTTAGGCGCGACTTACCCGCGTTCTAGACTATCGCGGCTAGAACGGAGAGCGGCGGCACTTAATCGGGGACGGCGGCGACGGTGTACGACTCCCGGCGGGCGGCGATCGGCTTGGGTGGTGACGGCGCGGCTTGGGCGGCGATCGGCAAGGAGAAAGAGAGAGAGAGAGTCTACGGTTGGGGGGGTGGGATTCACGGGGGAGAGGGCTGCTGAATGGGGGAAATTTCACGTGAGAGAGAGGAGAGAGAGGGAGTCAAGGGCTTAAAACAAACAATTTTGACCACTTTTGGGTAAATTACCAAAATACCCTCCTCTAATCTTTTTGATCCGACGGTCGAGATTCGATCTAATCTTAAAATCAATGGCCCAGATTGAATCTTATTTAAAAATATCAAAGGGTAATTATGTCAAATCCAACTTAGGGCCTAAAATGACGAAAATGCCCTTGTCCAACAAAACTAACCCTTTATTAACTTATAGGGGTAAAATGGTCCGATTCTCCGTTTCTCATCAAAATAGAGTTTTTCCGAAGGATTTGAGCGCACCAAAAATTGACACGTGTCACGTGCAACGTCGTCCTAACGTTCTGTCGCGACTTCCTAATTTTCCGGTATCCAATTTTGGCAAAAATTCAATAATTAAATTCTATTAAACGCAACTCGAGCGTTTCTCGAGCTAACGGGCGGCTTGCTGGGGAAATTCGTAGAATCGACTCGTGACTGATACTAAATCGAGTCACGTGCAAGTCCGTTCGGTGCGTGACGACCTCGGTTGTAATTAAAATCGCGAAGATCAATCACTTGATCCGAGGGGTACGATCGTTCGGAATAATTTCGGAATCATTCGTCAAGTCGTTTCGTGGTCCTACGGAATCACCCGCGATCTACTACTAGGACAGTGGCGAACTGACCCCTAGCTATCCTTAGATCGGCCAACAGTGGCTCAAAATATCACTTGCGCGATTTAATGGTCGAAATCTATTCACGATCGAATTTTCTTTAGTCGTGCGAATTTAATTCCTCTATTAGCCTTTCCCTAACAGTTAGCATTCCCAGGAATGATCAGTTCCGGGCGAGAATTTACTGCGAGCACATTTCATAAAACTCAGTTATTTCATAATTTTCAATTGGCGGAAAGTTCGGAATGTCACAATCTTCCCCCCTTATGAAATTTCGTCCTCGAAATTTACAGTTTCACTACTACGCAAGATTTACAACTGTTACTACTACTCAAATAACTGGGGGTACTGATGTTGCATCATTTCTTCGCCTTCCCAGGTTGCACCTTCAGTCCCGTGGTGCTCCCAGATAACCTTGACCATCGGGATTGTCTTATTCCTCAAAACCCGCTCCTTTCGATCTTCAATTCTGACCGGTCTTTCAAAATATGACACTTTGTCATCTATTTCTATTTCTTCGTTATTCAGTATGTGCGCAGGGTCTGGTTCGTACTTCCTTAACATTGATACGTGGAACACGTTGTGCACTTGCGACAAATTTGGTGGTAATGCGAGGCGATACGCCAAATCGCCAATCCTTTCTAGTACTTCGAAGGGTCTTACGTACCTCGAACTCAATTTGCCCTTCTTACCAAACCGGGACAATCCTTGCATAGGCGATACTTTTAAAAACACATGATCCCCTACTTGAAATTCCAGAGGTCTTCGCCTTTTGTCTGCATAACTCTTTTGACGACTCTGTGCTATCCTCAGTCTTTCACGAATGATCTTAACAGCTTCGATCGACTGCTCAACCAATTCTGGCCCTGTTATAGCTCGTTCTCCCACTTCGTCCCAACACGCGGGCATTCTACAAGCCCTACCATATAGCGCTTCAAAAGGCGTCATTCCAATGCTCTGCTGGAAACTATTATTGTAAGCAAACTCCACTAAGGGCAATCGCTCTTCCCATTTTCCTTGAAATTCCAGTACACATGCCCTGAGCATACCCTCTAGTGTCTGAATCGTCCTCTCAGACTGACCGTCTGTCTAAGGATGGTAAGTTGTACTGAACTGCAATTTAGATCCTAACGCCGTCTGCAGACCTTTCCAAAAGTTGACGGTAAACTTAGGATCACGATCTGAAGTTATAGATACTGGTACCCCATGCAAACGAACTATCTGCTGCACGTACAATTCTGCATACCGTTCCAACGCGAAATCCTTTCGCACCGCCAAAAAATGTGCCGACTTAGTTAATCTATCGACAATCACCCAAATGGTGTCATGACCTCTTTGACTTCTCGGCAATCCCGACACAAAATCCATAGTTATATGCTCCCATTTCCACTCTGGGATTTCCAAAGGTCGCAACAATCCTCCAGGCTTACAATGTTGCGCTTTCACCTGTTAACACGTCAGACATCTAGCCACGTGTTTAGCAATATCCGACTTCATACCGTTCCACTAATAATATTGCCTCAAATTCCTATACATTTTGGTACTGCCGGGGTGGACACTGTACTGGCTACGATGTGCTTTTGACAAAATTTCTTCTTTAACTCCTGCATCGTCTGGCACACATAACCTTCCACGAAATTTCAATACACCATCCTCAGATACCTGAAAATCCGGCTTCCTCCTAGCAACGTCCATCCCAATGACCTTTTGTATCTTTGGCTCCGTAGACTGTAAAGTTTTAACTTTAACTTGGATCTCCGGCTCAATTCTTAACGTAGCTAACAAACTTGAGACTCGACCTACTTCTAACTTGAACTCTGAATCTAGAACATTCTCTAACAGAATCCACTCCTTGACCATCAAATACACGATGCTTAATTTCCGGCTCAACGCATCCGCTACTCGATTTGCTTTTCCAGGGTGATATAAAATATCACAATCATAGTCCTTTAACAATTCCATCCAACGTCACTGTCTCATATTCAACTCTTTCTGCGAAAATAAATACCTAAGACTCTGATGGTCAGTATAAATCTGGAATCTTTCTCCACATAGATAATGTCGCCAAATTTTCAGGGCAAACACTATCGCTGCTAACTCCAAATCGTGCGTCGGATAATTCAATTCATGTGGCCTCAACTGCTGGGATGCATAAGCTACCACTCGCCCATGTTGCATTAATACACACCCTAACCCTTTCAACGACACGTTACTGTATATCTCATATCCTCTAGGTCCTGATGGAATCGTCAACACTAGTACCGTCGTCAACCTCTGCTTCAACTCCTGAAAACTTCTTTCACATTTGTCGGTCCACTCAAACTTCGTTTCCTTTTTCAACAAATGCGTCAATGGCATTGCTATTGATGAAAATCCTTCTACAAAACAACGATAATACCCCGCTAAACCCAGAAAGCTCCGGACTTCCGTTACCATCGTTGGTCTAGGCCACTTCATCACAGCTTCAACTTTCGATGGATCCACATAAATCCCTTCTCCGGAAATCACATACCCCAGAAACGCTACTTGACTGAGCCAGAATTCACATTTGCTAAGCTTAGCATACAATGAGTTCTCCCTTAAAGTCTGCAAAACCTTTCTCAAATGGAATTTATGCTCCTCGGAACTTTTTGAATACACCAATATATCATCAATAAAAACAATCACAAACTGATCTAAGAATTCTTTAAACACCCGGTTCATTAAATCCATAAAGGCGGCAGGAGCGTTCGTTAATCCGAACGGCATCACCGTAAATTCAAAATGCCCATATCTCGTCCTAAATGCCGTCTTCGGTATATCCTCTTTCCTGATTCTCCACTGATGATATCCTGTTCTCAAGTCAATTTTAGATAACACCAAAGCTCCTTGCAGCTGATCAAACAAATCATCAATCCTCGGTAAGGGATATTTGTTTTTAATCGTCACTTGATTCAGCTGCCTATAATCAATGCACAACTTCAATGATCCATCTTTCTTTCTAACAAATAACACCGGTGCTCCCCACGGAGACGCACTGGGACGAATAAACCCCTTATCTAATAACTCTTGCATCTGTACCTTTAACTCCTTCAATTCCGACAACGACATCCTATAAGGTGCTTTCGAGATTGGCTCAATTCCTGGTGCCAACTCGATCACAAATTCTGCCTCCCTTTCAGGCGGTAATCCCGGTAATTCTTGAGGAAACACATCGGGATACTCACAGACTACCGCTATATCCTCAAGTCTCGGCTCTTCAGCCGTTGAATCCACTACTGCAGCTAAAAATCCTTGACATCCCTCATTCAACAACTTCGTCATCTCCAACAACGAAATCCATGGAATTGAGGATCCTCCTCGACTTCCCACAAATTTGAATTCTAGATGTCCAACTGGATTAAATTGGATCACCCTGCTATTGCAATCCATAACAGCTCTCTGCTTAGACAGCCAGTCCATTCCTACTATCACATCAAAGTCGTACATGTCTAAGACCACTAGATCAATCAGTTCCTCTCTATCTCCAATCACGATCTTACAGTTCGGGCAACCCAGCGAAATCAACATCTTATCATTCAAGGGGGTCATCACACATAGCATAACATCAAGCAATTGCGGTTCTATCCCAACCAACTCAACAAACTGTTTCGATATAAAGGAATGCAATGCTCTAAGATCAAATAAAGCATACGCAGCATGGTTGCACAGAGAAATCGTACCTGTGACAACCCCTAGCGCGTTCTCAGCCTCTTGTCTGGCCATCGCATACACTTGTCCTTATGCTTGAGGCCTATTCTGATTTAGATTCACTATCTAGGCCGCTCCAGTCTGATTTCCATTTCGAGGTGGCAGCAATGCAGGCGGTCTATTCTGCCTGGAATTGGGGCAATTCTTTATATGATGCCCAAATCCTCCACATCCAAAGCAAGCTCCACCCCTAGTTGGACAAGGCCCGTTTCTATGTCGACCTCCACAAATCCTACACGGACCATTACCAATCCGGATTGGCTTTCCAATATTCCTTTTTGCTGGTGGAGTGAAACGCCTATTATCTACCATCGGTCTCTTTCCCGAATTACGGTTATTCTAACCTTGGACAAACCTCGATCCAGATACTGCGGCTCTATCCATCTGATCCCGCTCTAAGATCTGAGCTCTATCAAATATCTGCTCGTACGTTCTCAAATTTATCAATAACAACTGGCTACGGATGTCAGCTCTCAATCCATCCAGAAATCTCCGCGCCTTATCCTTAGGATGTTCCACCATTCTCAGTGCAAACTTAGCCAATCTCGCAAATTCCGCCTCATACTGATCTACCGTCATCTGACCTTGACGGAGTCTCATAAATTCCGCGAGTTTCCTTTTTTTAACACTAGCTTAAAAGTATTTCTCATAGAAATGCGCAGTAAAAACAGCCCAAGTCTTGGCTGTACCTTCAGGAAAAATCCTATCTCTGGTGGCCTTCCACCAATCATTCGCATTATCTTGCAACTGATAAACTGCCAAAGTCACCCTTTCGTGATCATTACACTCCAACACCTCAAAGGCCTTCTCATGCTCCTCTATCCATTGAGGTGCAGCCTCAGGGTCTCCTTTCCCAGAAAACTTGGGTGGCTTCAGCTTCATAAACTGCTCTACTAGTTGATGCATGGGTCTATTTGTAACTACTTGCCCTTGATCCTGATTCTCATTATCATCAGCAACAGCAACGGGCTCGACAGCTTGGGCAATCAGAGCAGCTTGTTCCTAAGTCTGCCGTTCTAATATATCACCAATCCGTTCTAAGGTTCTCATAACCGCTTCCATCCTGGGATCCTCAGCAGGTCTAACTCCCACTCCAGGGTTTGCTACTACTCCAGCATCTACCCCTAAGTTATTTCTCGCTCCAGCACCCATTCCAAGATCCTTAACGGCTCTAGCTCGAGCACGTCCTCTACCTCTGGATCCTCTACCAGCGCCCTTTCTTGGGACTCTTCCTAATCCTCTTCCTTCGTTGCTCATCGTCACGATTCTACTGCTCTATTACCTGCTGTAATTTCACTCAGGAATTAGCAGTCTAAACCAACTAACTCAATCTGATTCTAATTAGCGAATTAACACAAAAGCTCGCTCAACAAACTAATCCCCACTACCAATCACGAAATCACAATCACCAAAGTCTGAACACTTACCTCAAGTCCAGACACACCTGCAATTCAATTACCACACACAATTGACTTACACAAACAATCATAACAAACAATCTGGAGGCACGTGTAGCTCACTCCACCCTACACCCCACTAAGATCTCCCCAATTACTACCCCATGGCTTCCGCTCCTTATCACTCCAATTCGACCAATCTTAGATCGAGCTGACCTTGCTCTGATACCAATTCAAACGGGGATGTCACGCCCCCAAACCCCTTCGGCACGCGACACCGCCTCTGGTCGATTCTAGCAACGTCCCAGGAATGTCGCTGACCTCAAAACGCTATCAAAGATTTACTATCACAGCGGATAACAACAATTAAACCCGGACAATTAAAAACTGGGGAGAATTAGGAGAATGTACATATCTTTTTCATTTCCTTCTTATACCATAATATTTACATATATAAACTGTCCCATACATGTACATGCACACCGCCTTTCTCAAAAACCGATACTCCAAGGATGAAAACCTGCATTTACTACTACTCCAAAAATGGTGCTCGCCAAAAACCCATTCTGAGTCTGATTTCTTGTCTACTGAGTCTGAGTCCCCTTATACCGTCCCATCCACTGAGGACTCCAAAACCTTCTGGTGGCGGTGGCGGAAGATTCATGGGTCTTGTCGGGGTTCTGAAATTGTTGGTTGAAACAACCGTGAGCACACTTCTCAGTAAGTTCACCCCTAAACCCAATCTAAGCTATCACGTACCTCCAGGTAATTATGCAATCACACACATATATTCATACACGCTGAAACATCATATCGCAGGCACAACAAATAATATTGCCAAGCTCAAACATGTGCACAACATCATTCAAGCTCAATCATGTCAGATGTAAACACGCGCATATACCACTCTTATCCCATTATTCCGTCCATTCTCATTCTTCGCCAGTGACCCGCGTAAACGTACACGCCTCAGGTACACTGCGACCACTTACCACATCCGGCCCGCATACTCGTTCACGCCTCAGGCCCTTCGATCGCGCCCCGAGCATCACACGTCTCGGTCCGATCCCACATTCACACTTTCCTCAGCCCGCGCCAAATGCAACAAGCCTACATAATCGAAACCCGAGCTTAGAATGCTTCGGTCCAATCCCGGTCTCACCCGAGCTAATCGTGCCTCGGACCAAATTCAATCACGCTCTTTCGAGCCTCAGCCCGTGCCAAATGCATCAGACCTACATGATCGCTGCCCGAGCTTATGATACTCGGCCCGATCCCAACTCACGTTCTCATGCCATTGCCTCAAATTCCGTGCACACTTGCACCCCACACTTCACCACATCACCATTTTCACACAAAAGCACATTTTCGCATAAAACAACATTTTTCTTTGTTCAAATGTTTTCAAATCATTTTCAACCCTTCACGGGATTTTCATAAAATTCCAAGACGGACCTAACGGTACCGAACACGCATCAAATGACTCACCACAGCACAGTGCACAGTACTCCCACAGCTCGTGAACAGTAATTTCTGCACTCAAACCACAAAATCACACCACCGACTCTTCCCGACACTTACATAAAACTCCGAGCTGGACCCAACGGTATCATTCTCGTACCCAACAGCAAGCCACAGCATACTCAACTTAAATTCCATAATTTACTAATAATTTAAATATGCATCCAATATGATAACTCCCATTTTTCTCCAACCAAACGGCGTCGGATTAATTCCGATCCTTCACGGAACTTTCTCGCTATAGTATCTAGGTTCCAAAAATTCAACTTGCGTCCCAATCGGACCATCACAGCTCAGTGAACAGTAATCCACAGCCAGTGAACAGTGATTCGAGGCATATGAACAGTAATTCGCAGCCCCTAATTTTCTGAATTTTCCAATAAAAATTTTCTGGTTTCAAATCTAAGGCCCGCCAACTGAACCCACTTCTAATTCATGCAATTTCGCACCTATCCTATGCCCGGTTTCACCTAAAATCGCCTGTCGATACCCGAAATCCTAAATTAGGTTTAGGCGCGACTTACCCGCGTTCTAGACTATCGCGGCTAGAATGGAGAGCGGCGGCACTTAATCGGGGACGGCGGCGACGGTGTACGACTCCCGGCGGGCGGCGATCGGCTTGGGTGGTGACGGCGCGGCTTGGGCGGCGATCGGCAAGGAGAAAGAGAGAGAGAGAGTCTACGGTTGGGGGGGTGGGATTCACGGGGGAGAGGGCTGCTGAATGGGGGAAATTTCACGTGAGAGAGAGGAGAGAGAGGGAGTCAAGGGCTTAAAACAAACAATTTTGACCACTTTTGGGTAAATTACCAAAATACCCTCCTCTAATCTTTTTGATCCGACGGTCGAGATTCGATCTAATCTTAAAATCAATGGCCCAGATTGAATCTTATTTAAAAATATCAAAGGGTAATTATGTCAAATCCAACTTAGGGCCTAAAATGACGAAAATGCCCTTGTCCAACAAAACTAACCCTTTATTAACTTATAGGGGTAAAATGGTCCGATTCTCCGTTTCTCATCAAAATAGAGTTTTTCCGAAGGATTTGAGCGCACCAAAAATTGACACGTGTCACGTGCAACGTCGTCCTAACGTTCTGTCGCGACTTCCTAATTTTCCGGTATCCAATTTTGGCAAAAATTCAATAATTAAATTCTATTAAACGCAACTCGAGCGTTTCTCGAGCTAACGGGCGGCTTGCTGGGGAAATTCGTAGAATCGACTCGTGACTGATACTAAATCGAGTCACGTGCAAGTCCGTTCGGTGCGTGACGACCTCGGTTGTAATTAAAATCGCGAAGATCAATCACTTGATCCGAGGGGTACGATCGTTCGGAATAATTTCGGAATCATTCGTCAAGTCGTTTCGTGGTCCTACGGAATCACCCGCGATCTACTACTAGGACAGTGGCGAACTGACCCCTAGCTATCCTTAGATCGGCCAACAGTGGCTCAAAATATCACTTGCGCGATTTAATGGTCGAAATCTATTCACGATCGAATTTTCTTTAGTCGTGCGAATTTAATTCCTCTATTAGCCTTTCCCTAACAGTTAGCATTCCCAGGAATGATCAGTTCCGGGCGAGAATTTACTGCGAGCACATTTCATAAAACTCAGTTATTTCATAATTTCCAATTGGCGGAAAGTTCGGAATGTCACAGACAGCTTAAGGGGTCATTTGCCAAATACTTAGAGGATTCTGGGATAGTGGCTCAGTTTACTATACTTGGGAGTCCTGAGCAAAATGGTGTAGCCGAAAGGCGCAATTGCACCCTTATGGAAATGGTGAGGAGTATGATTAATAGGACAAATTTACCTCGTTTTCTGTGGAGTGAAGCTTTGAAAACAGTTTTGTACATTCTGAATCGTGTACCTACTAAAACTATTCCATTAACTCCCTTTGAGTTATGGACTGGACGTAAGCCTAGCTTAAACTATCTTAAGGTTTGGGGATGTCCTACAGAAGTGAAGTTGTATAATCCAACATTAAGTAAGTTGGACTCTAGAACCACTCGGTGTTACTTTGTATCTTACCCGGAATATTCGAAGGGATATCGGTTTTATAATCCCAATGGAGACATAAGAATTGTGGAATCGCAGACAAAAAAGTTTCTGGAGTTTGATGTGGCCGAAGAAAGTAGCTGCTCATAGACTATTGTGGATAATAGTACAGTGGGTAATGTTGTATCTTTATCTCCTCCCATACAGATAATTGTGGAAACTCCTACACCATAGACTCAATCTGTTGAGATTCAGGATCCTGTTATCGAGACAGCTCCTAATAAAGTTCCTCAAGGCTCTCCGGTGCAGGATGTGGCTATTGCTGCTCCAATAAGGAGATCCATTAGGGAGAGACGATTACTTATACCACTAGACTATTTAGTCTATATAGGAGAGCAAGACTACGATATCGGTTCAATGGCTAAACCAGTGACTTATGCATAAGCTGTTTTTTGTCCTCAGTCGGAATTATGGTTGAATGTAATGATAGATGAAATACAGTCTATGAAGTATAATGGTGTTTGGGAACTTGTTGAATTACTTGAAGGTCATAGATTCATTGGTTGCAAATGGGTGTATAAGACTAAAAGGGACTCCAAAGGAAAGATTGAAAAGTTTAAAGTCAGACTGGTAGCTAAGGGTTTCACTTAGAGAGAAGGAGTAGACTATGCAACAACTTTTTCTCCAGTCTCTTCTAAAGTTCTTTCAGAGTTATCATGGCATTAGTAACTCATTTTGATATGGAGTTACACCATATGGATGTTAAAACTGTCTTTCTTAATGGAGACCTTAATGAAGAAGTCTATATGATGCAACTCGAAGGTTTTGCAGCAGATGATTTAGCTACACTCGTATGTAGACTGAAAAAGTCAATTTAAGGTCTCAAACAAGCTTCTAAACAATGGTACTTGAAGTTTCACAATATTGTCACTTCATTTGGTTTTGTTGAGAACAAAGTAGATCAGTGTATATACTGCAAGGTCAGTGGGAGGAAATTCATTTTCCTTATACTCTATGTGGATGATATTCTGCTTGCGAGTAATGACCTTGGTTTATTACAAGAGATAAAGTGGATGTTGTCAAAGAACTTTGATATGAAGGACATTGGTGAGATGTCTTTTGTCCTTGGTATTGAGATTCATAGGAATCGTTATTGCCGACTATTGGGTTTATCTTAGAGGGCATATGTTAATTGTATCTTAGAAAGATTCAACATGCAGCAGTGTGAACCAGGAATTGCTCCTGTCAGTAAGGGTGATAAGTTAAGTCTGTCATAATGTCATTATTCAGATTTTGAGAAAGCCCAAATAAATAATGTACCTTATGCTAGTGCACTTGGAAGTATTATGTATGCTCAAATATGTACTAGACCAGATATTGCTTTTGCAATAGGACTTCTAGGCAGATATCAATCAAATCTAGGACACGATCATTGGATTACTGCCAAGAAGGTTTTGAGGTACTTAAAGAGGACAAAAGATTATATGATGATTTACAAACATGTTCAGGACCTACAGCTAGTTGGGTATTTAGATTCAGATTTTGCTGGCTGCCAGGATGAAAAGAAGTTGACAATTGGTTACATCTTTAAGTTAGTAGGAGGTGCAGTATCATGGAAAAGTGAGAAACAGAAATCAATGACATCCTCTACCATGCAAACGGAGTTTGTAGCATGCTTTTCGGCCACTACTTAGGCAATTTGGCTCCGGAACCTCATTAAGGAGTTGACCGTATTTGATTTTGTAGATAAGCCCATACATCTGTATTGTGACAATAACTCTACAGTGTTGTTTGTTAATAACAATAGAGGTCTCAAGGGGTCTAAGCATATAGAGGTCAAGTACCTGACTATAAAGGAAAAAAGTTCAGACTGGTGACATTGCAGTAGAGCACATTCAATAGATAATATGATTGCAGATCCACTGACTAAAGGCCTTCGCCCTTATATATTTGATCGACATGTCATGAACATGGGTTTAGGAGTATCATGGGATACTGTTAATTAATGGGAGTTGTTTAGTTTTATGTTGCTCTTATGAAGTTTGTATATGATTTTGCTACATTTTGTAATATTTGAATATGTATAAACTCTTTTGCATTCAATGAGGTATTTGTAAATGTAGATTAATCAAGTTGAGTACATATATTTGATGAAAATCTCAAGGCATTGTGTAAACCTTGAGTACAGGCTATGGGCATTCTTGGTATTAGCCTTAACGATATGTCTTGCTACACATAAAGTACAGTTAACTATCAAGGTAAGACATATGCGGGTTCGTTGGAATCATGAAGGATATTCTCTGGTGACATACTAGGTTTTGTGACACTTAATGAGAGAGAATTTGTACTAACAAAATGGATAACACATGAAGTATTACTCATATGAGGTATTGTCCATTTGACACACTACCATATTGAATCCATATCAGTAAAGTTGAAAGCACTCGTGTCATGTCCCGAATCCCGCAAGCACGTAACATCCTGCAATGGTCATTATGATGCGATGTCCCAGGACACGTCGCCGACCCAACATTTTCTCTTTTGATTACACATGCAGAAGCTAAACAAAGATTCACCCAGATAATAACAATAAATAATGATAGATAGGAAAACGGTTTATAACCTTGAAATCAAAACACCATTTTAACATTTACTTGATTAACCCCTGAGAACATTTTTACAAGCCCACCTCGGGCATTTCCATAAAAGTTTACAAAAAGATGTCAGGTTGGGGTTAATCTACTTCACCAAAAGTTAGCTTCCAGGCACCACGAACCATACTGGGTGCATCAACATGCTAAAGGCCTGAAAAATGTTTAACAACCACAAATGAGATAAAAATCTCAATAAATTAGCGCCTAAGCCCCGTTTAGAAAGCCAACTCACATCGGGGATCCATAATCAGGCAATACAGCATCAACAACAATAGAATTAAACAACCATAGGCATCATTATCTCGTCTTGGTACACTCGCTGATGAAATGAATATGTCACATATACGAAACATTTAAAGAAATTTTCCATGTATTAATGCATCACAGTCGCGCGTGTCTCAATTATAAGGCAAAACCTACTTGGGCACGTCCCAAACCATGCCTAGTAGTTTCAACCCCATAATCAAGCACTATGCATCACACATATTCTAATTATTACACCCCTTCGGGGCCACTATTCATCAAGCAATTTGCAGCAAGATGGCATTCTTCCTGTAAAAACCGGGATCCGTCCTGCCCCGTCAGGCACTGCTACGTCAAACGATCTACAGTAAGATGACATTTCAATACGGCAACATCAAACAATCTGTAGTAAGATGGTATCCCGTAAGGAGTATCGAGTCCAGCCTCGGGCGGCGACAAGGCATCCGGAGTATCGACAATCCAGATAATCTCCAGGCATCCGATAAATCGAGTATTGTCAAGCGATCTACAGCAAAACCCCGATAAATCAGGCATCGTAGCAATCTACAGCAAGACGGCTCCAACGTGTGACCACACGAGCACACAAGCATTCATATCAATTTTTATCTTTTCATTTAGCCGATGCATTCATGAATCGTACTCACATTAATGCCTCACAATAATAACAAGTGGTCATACATGCAAACGGTCAATCGACTTTGTGAACCCAATTTTAAAACATGAATTTACAAAAGTATTTAATATCGGATCACAACCAAATAAACATTATTGAAAAGCTAGGTAATTGTGGTTTTTGTCTCTGTTAGGCCGGAAATCGACAGCTAAAGATTTCAAGTAAAGACCGACAGATTATGGAATTCTAGTAAAACTAGACATATTTGCATGATTTGGGAATTCAACATCAAAAGTATAGCAAATGGTTTCCAAAAATTATAAAATTCGAATACGTTATAAACAAGACCTTCACAAATATTTTTCATGAAGAACACAATCCCAAAATCCTTATACAAAGATCACTTTCGATGGCTCGAACATAACCCAAAACTGGTCCGCTGGAGCAGATAAACTGAACCACAAGAAATACTCGTTTTACAAACCAAATCCTTTCAAAACACTTTGAAATTTTTATATGTTGTAGAAATGGATTTCATTTACAAATCTTGTGAAGGAAGTATGGTCGAAATCGAACTGGAAATTTTCATAAAAATCTGAGAAGGCACGAAGGTCACGGAATCTACAGTATAAAACAGTTCTGATCCGGTAAGAAATTGGACCTTCATATAACCCATTTGAGCTCAGAAAAATCTAACATTTAAGTATATTATAGATCAAGATCTTGTGAACAACTTTTATGAAGAACACATTTCAAGATTCTAACCACAAAATGATCTATAAAAATGGAAAACCAGGGATGTACAATAAAATCAGTTCTGCAATCAAAATAAAAACTCCAAGAAACGCTTTCAACTTTGAGATCCACCACTTTTCAACCATGAAAATACCACACCAAGAGTTCAAATCAACATCGAACATCTATTTCAACTTTGTCTAGCAATCAAGACTCACCAACGCTCATTCTAGAAGTTCAAACACACTAAAACAATAACTAGCTAAACTACCAAATGCAAGTTAAACATCCTAAACAAGGGACTAGATGTTAACTTACTCGTCTAAAAACAACGACAACGAGAGGATGACAGCAACGACACGAGTTGTCTGTGGTGGCCTTGGCTTGACATGGCAAGCAGCAAACGGAGGTGAATGGCACACGGCGATCCACGAGGCTCAAGGGTGGTGGCGTGAGGGTGTTGTGGGTGAATGGTGGTGGTGGGGTGATTCGGCCGAGAGAGAGGGAAGGAAGGGAGGCATGAAAGGGGAGAGAGAGTGGCGTGAGAGAGAGAGAGAGAGAGAGAGAGAGAGAAAGAGAGAGAGAGAGAGAGAGGGCTTGCTATTTATAGAAGCTCTTTACTTGGTCATTACTCCAGGCCCTTAATGTCGGTCATGATGAAGGTGCCTCAAAGTCAAGAGTCATGATGACTTGTCATCATGATGGGGGCCTCATAGTCTTCATTCATTTATTGCTAGCCATCATGAAGGGCCACCAAAGTCCAACTTTAATAAATAAAAGCCATAATGAAGATGACCTCCAAAGTCAAAAACAATAATGGCCAATTAATGAAGCTTGGAGGATAAGCTTTGACTCGGTCAAGGCTTTATCCTCTAGATTATTCTACCAATTTCCCGAACCGTGTACTCTTTAGAACCTTCTAGATTTGCTGAATTCCCACGCAATTAACTTGGGCCAATCGGGTCACACGAAATAGAACAATTGGCACAAAAATCACAACCCGCGCCATACTTAATCACAAGATTTTTTTTAGGGTTTTTCATGATAAATACGCATAATAATTCCATTCAACGGCCAAGATTTAATCTAACAAAGAGGTTTCTAGAATGGCAAGTTAGCAAATAATTTTCCATGGTCAATTCGAAAAAATTATGAGGCGACGTCCTATAGTTCGGGTGTGATATCCTTGAGCACTCGATACGCAAAAATTGGATTTTAATTCGTGGCTAAAATCGATCAATCGCAACTATAGTTTATCTCGAACTAACGGGCGGCTACTAGAAATAAATTCTTTGATAGCCTTTCCCTTTTGGTTAGTATTCCCTAGATGATCAGGCTAGAGCGAGAATTAACTAATAGAGCGTCAATGAAATCACCATTTCATAAATCACCAAGTTTGGTCGAATTTTCAGGATATCACAACTCGTGACTATGGAAGGCTCTGTGTGAGTACATGTAGTTACCGCCATGATTCGGTGTTCGAGACTTTATGGGATCGGATTGACTATTAAGAATAATCTTTAGACCAATATAAGGGTGCGCATACAGTTCTGTTTCAATTAATATTCCCAAATGGGAGAATGTAAGAATTTTCTAATGTGAGCTTCATTAATCGAAATTAACTGAATTAGTTTGGTCTAATAAAGGTAAAATATATATATGTTCTTAATAAGTTTAATATGGAGCTGGCTAGTGTTAGCCGAGTACGGCCCGGCTCGTAATGAGAGGGTCCGTGATCAAAGACTCTATAAATAGCGCCCAAGTCCCTCCCCTAACCTGATGATGCACAATTTGACTCACATACGGATCTAGAAAGAATTTTCTTCTCGTGAGTGGCAATCTCATTTGGGCTAATGTTCTAACGAAAAGGATATGAGAGAAGCACTTGAGTTCGTATTCGGAAACCGTCGCAAATTTCGTGTCAAGTTCGATGGATTCCAAATTAGGTACACGAATCGATAATTTCTCCATTAACGTATTTCGATTTTTGATTATGGTGATTCTGGGTGTGTTTTCGTGGTCTACACACCATTCCCAAACTCAGACAAATTTTGCCTCTTTTGAGGATTCAAGTAGATGAGATTCTAAACACAGAGGTAGCTATGAAATCTTCGGAGGCAGTTAAAGAGAATGACTTTGTGGCTATTAAGAGTCAAAATAAGATACTAAACCTTAGAAAAGTTGCTGTTCAGCTCAAGTATTGTCATTGACACAAACAAATAAGTGATATTCAATGTCCGAATTTTGGCCCCTGTAATCGCCAAGTATTTGCTATATTTATTTACTTTTCAAACTAATAGTTTGATTTTAACAAAAAAAAGCCCTACTAGGTTGACGGCAAAGAGTGGACGAAATTCATATCTCCTCAAACTATGAAAGTGCATTGTTGAGATCGGAAGACGACCAAACATATGTGAAAAGATCAAACAATGAATTGAAATGTGTTACATTTTTTGGAGGGAAAATTATTGAAAAGGTCTTAAATTTATTGTACGGCGACCAATTTAATCCTACACTTTTCAATTTAACCATTTTTTTAGTACTAACTTTTTTGATGATTTTTTTATATAGTCATTCAGACCAATTTTAATTGGAAATTGCTGATGCGGTGGTCCAATCTCCATCGCTGATGGTCGTCCTACGTGACACAATTGGCACCGACGTGGACGATTTTACAATTTTTTTTAAAATATCTTTCTTTTTTCTCTCTTTTCTTGTCTTTCTTTTTTCTAGTTTTCCTTTACCGTTTGTCTCCATCCTTAAACCCGGATCTAGGTTTGGCGCCTCCTCTCCTCCGTAATCAACTCCTCTTGTGAATGGTAAGCTCGCTTGTCGTTGGGAAAAGCACAACTTTGCCTGCAGTTCAACGCCTTCTTCCTCGTAAAGCTCTTTATCTCCTCACATCCTACGCGACCCTCGTCTCGGCCGTCTCCTTCGTAAATCCTTGCCGGCTCTGTGGCGAGCTTTAATGGTGTGTCCTTGTCTTCAGTCATGTACTATCTTTTTCTCCTTTCTTTTTTTCATCGTGGAAGTGAAAATAGCCATGATATAAAATATCACTTCTTAAAACAACAATAATGGGATGAATTGTCCTCTAAATATTACTTCTTAAAACTTATGGGCACTCAAAATGAAATGAAATTTATTGAAACGAATGCGATTGGTGCACCCAAATTAGCAAAAGGGGGAGAAAACGCGAAGACATTCCAAGCAAGCAAGTAATAGGGCTTGGGCTTATTGTTGGGTTTTCATCGAGAATGAGCCAATGGAGCCCAGTTCAAACCCAAACGTATTACATTTAATTGGTCAGTCCTGAAGTTCGTGACTTGAATAATTCTTTCGCGTGTTGCGTCACTCCCACAATATCACATGTTTTAGGAAGCTCTTGGCCCTACTTTTAACTTAGGATTAATACCACCAAAAATCCCAAAGTGGTACACCCGCAACAAATTTAATTTAAGTTAAATGAAATTACATGTTACACCCTTATATTCATAGAGTTGTCTTACTCAACCCCATACAATTATTATTTGTCCCAATTTCGACCAGAATCTGAGTTCCAATGTCTGCATGATGAAATATTTGAGCACCTTGATTTGCACGAGGCAAAGGAGTATTTTTGTCAGTATATCATCTCCCTAATTTATGATATTCAAAAAGTCGTATGCTATTTTCTTAATATCTCCAAATAGATGAATAACTGTGTTTCCCATTCTACCATTACTGAAGGTGAGCGCTACTGCATGTAATGTTTACGGGCTTCAGAATTTGTCTAGTCAGAAGCTAGAATTGGGGATTTTTGCCCAATGCAGATAAAAATAGGTTATCGATAATGAATTTTACAAGCTACAGACAATTCATCTTTTCAGGCACGGAACGATAGAATTGCACTTGGGATCCAGTGAGCTAGTAGTAGTATGATTAATTGTTCAAACAAGCACTAATTCTGAACAAATTATGACAGTCATTTGAAACTCTCATCACCTGCATCTCCTATCAATAATATCTAATCTATTGATACAAGTTGTTTTTTTTTTTTTTTTTTTTTTTTTTTTTGATAACCCAGGGAACCCCCGCACGGCCGACAGCCGGGCAGTAAACCCTGGAGGCGACACGTGCTAGCCACCACACACGTGTCACCGGTTAAGTCACCCTGCGGCACCCGGGATTCGAACACTCAACCTTTTGCGAGAGGAAGAGTGCGCGCTCCAGCAGCGCCACCCAGGCGGGTGGTCTATTGATACAAGTTGTTGATTCCTCTTGTTGCCTAGAATAGTTGAACTCCATCTTAGCAAAAGTTACAAAACTGATCTGGCAGCTTCTTAGCATCTGAGGAGCACTCCTAGTAAATTTTTTTGTTACATGGGAATGCTTGATCTGATTCGAAAGATAGGAAAATGAAACGATGGTCACATAGAGTCCAATCATCGGCCATTGAGCTCAGTTATGGTTACCTCGTTCGCAGAAGCTCCTGCAATCGGTGGAAGGTTGAGAACATTGCCGCTTCCGTTCAAAATGAATGCAGGCTTATTAGGAAAGGCAAGAGCTGCCTCGTTACCCAACATTAAGACAATGTCCATCATAGTTGGCCGGTCTGCTGCGTGTTCTTGTACGCACAGTAGGCCAATTTGGATGCTTCTCAAAACCTGACAATAGTTGTAGGGTTGGGTCATCAATGAATCAACTATGTCTGAGGATTTTCCTTCTTTCCATAAGTTCCAAACCTACAAAAGTTGAAGGTAACAAAATCTTACGGAGATTAAGCATTGATAACTGAATTCAAAAAGCAGTCGATGGTAAATTGGGGTGAAGGAATTTTTTGTTTTAAGTCCTTACATGTGCTATTAGATTCAGAGATGCATTGTCATTGTAGAAATCAGTGTTCCTCTTGCCACTGACTATTTCTAGTAATATGACACCGAAGCTGAAAACATCGGATTTGATCGAGTATAATCCTTGCATTGCGTATTCTGGAGACATGTAACCACTACAAAAAAATTGGACAACATGAATATCACTGGACATCTAATAAATATGTATCTCTCCCCTTATTGAGTGCTTGGATGACTTGGTTAGATAGTATAGAATAACTTACTATGTTCCAACCACCCTATTGGTACTTGCTTGGATCTGGTCTTCTCCAAACATTTTAGCCATCCCAAAATCGGAAATTTTTGGATGCAGTGCAGCATCGAGGAGGACATTACTCGCTTTGAGATCTCGATGTATGATTTTAAGTCTTGAATCTTGGTGAAGATATAAAACTCCTCGGGCAATTCCAAGAATAATTTTGAAACGTTGGTTCCAATCAAGGTTTGTCCTTTTTGCTTCATCTGTGACCCAAAGCCAGAATAGGGAATTCACCGCCCGTTATATCATGAAATCAATGCCAATGGCAAGGTTAATTAGTGAGTACACGAAAAGGAAAAAGAAGGTGAGGCCATACTGAAAATGAAGCAATCCAAACTTTTGTTAGGCAAGTACTCGTAAATTAGCATCCTCTCGTCTTGACTGATGCAACATCCCAAAAGCCTCACGAGATTCCTGTGTTGGAGTTTGGCTATAAGCATTACTTCGTTCTTGAATTCTTGACTCCCTTGTCCTGAACTCTTCGACAACCTTTTCACAGCTACTTCCTGTCCACTGGCCAAGCGCCCCTGAAATATCGTCTTACCTTTAGACATATCCATGAAAACTACTTTGTTATCTTGTTTCTTAGTCGAGGTTTTCTTAAGGAAACCCAGTTGTTGACCTCATACTTCTACATCAAACATCTTGAACAACTGAGACTAGAGCAGAAAGGGAGATCAAAGGATTTTAGTGTTAGGACATGGTATAGTACCTTGTAGACTGGACCGAATCCTCCTTGTCCAAGCTTGTTCGTTGAGGCGAAATCTTCTGTGGCAGCTTTAATTGTGGTGATATCGAAGAGAGGTAATTCTTGATCTTTTGTTGTTCCATCTAGCTCCTTTCCAACATCAGAGCCTATCACACAAAAGAACTACAAATCAGTATGAGGGAACACTGATTGTCATTTGTCGGGACAAGCATCTGTGGCTTCATAAGACCCAAATCCTCGAGTTGTTAAAAGCGCCAGAACTTTAGTGCCATACATGTATATATCTGGTTTTAAAAGCAGCAAAATAGGGGACCGCAGCGTAGACAGTCCAAGAAACATGCAGATAATTTTACCTTTTCTTTTCTTTTTCACCAGCACAATAGACACCGCAAGAGAGATTATTGCTGCAGCAGAAACTAGCCCTACCAAGGTTGCCAGCACCTTTTTCCTCGAAAGAAATCCTTTCTTCTGAAACTCAGCTGAGAGGATTAAACGTTTAGTCGATCTATCATATATACTGACTGGGAGACTGCAATCACAACATAGTAGTGACAAAAATTTGAGCAAATTAGAATTTCTTACTGATTTCCCTTTTTTAGGATTACCTAATACGAGTGCATCCACGCGCACATATAAGTCTCGTCCTCCACCTGAGATCACTCTTGTATCCATCAAGTCTCCGTACCACATCAAGCATCCACTTCCTCCTATCGTAAAATCTGCATCTGCATAGGCCGTGCATGAACAATTCCTCAGGCATTCACTTTTGCACTCCCTCAAAGTCATATTCACGTCGAAAGATGCGACCGAAGTGTCTGGCACTTTTACGTCAGCTACTTTTACGAACCCTTCACTGTTCCGACAGACCGATATTTGATTCTTCCTTATGCACCCACCTGAACTGTCTCTCATGCTCCAATCGTTCGGGGACTTAGGGGTAAACCCGGGTAGGCAGTTGCACTCAATTTGGTCCATGCTATCAGAATGACAGTTTCCATTGGCACCACAATGCCCATAGGAGTCACACTGGTCCTCTGGTTTGGTGAAAAAAGTGACCCATTCGCTCTTATTTTCGACCCACGTAAACAGTTGCACGATTCCGGACTCTTGAACCACTCCCCTCACAAAGATCGACGAGTTAAAAACAGTCGACACCAGAACAACCTCATTGGCATCAATTATGATGCTAAAGTTAAACCATGAGTACTGGCCTACAGCAGGGATCGCATTCAATCTGACTCCATTCCAGGGGCTCGGTTGCCACAACGGAACCCGATTTTTGTACAAGGTTAAGTGTGGGAAACCACTGGGGTTGATCATGTAATAAGCCGTTCCCGTTCCAGGGTCATCCTTAGACTTCCAAGATGTAAGGATTCTGTTAAGGCCACTGGTTCGGTTGAGCCCAAGTTTCATGGAGGGGAGCAAAGTATCAGTCGGATAGTCGAAACCCTGCCAAAGGACTGAACTTTTCTTGCCATCCTGAAACAGAACAAGATTGCCTGAATCCAAAAGTTGAGCTACGCAGTTATTCGCCACTGAAGATGATGAAAGATTGCTGCTCCAAACAGAGATTCTTCTCTTTGTGTCGTAGAGTATGAGATTCCCCAGATTGTCGATACCGAGACGTCCCGAAGTATCATTGATGGGGTTGTCCCGGTTGGCGACCCACACGACCGTTTTCCCTGGAATTTTATTGTACCAAATCCCTAAGTACCGATGGCCAGAATTGCCAGGGCTAAAGAAGCCAAGAGCAAAATCTCCCCCTCTGGAGATCAACGCATCACCATCTCTGATTGAGCTTTCTCTAGTAATCAGGTCAGTGGAAATGCACACTCTAAAAAGAACTGATGATATAATTAGATTGAGAAGATTGCTAGGCCAATTCATGAGTATGAAAAGTAGACAATAGCATATGGCAAACTGCAGTACTAAATGGGGATTTCGCTATTTCTGGCTGATTTTTCTTGCCAATCTTCTAATGGGTGTTCACTTTTGTAAGAGAAGCAAATTGGGAAGAAGAAACTATTTGATGCATCGAAGTGTTGACCTCCTGGGATATTTGTTCACTGCAGTCAATCTCGTAATTATTTGTAAGGTGGCTCTTACATTGCTTCTTTTTCCCGCCACGCCAGGGAGATCAAAAGCATTCTCATGAGCGAGGGCAGTAAAATAAGATTAAATATTTGCAGAATAAGATGAGGATTCCACCTATAGAATTTACTTTTTCTGTTGTATTTCGTGTTGACCTATAGGAATGCTTTTCATTATTGTCAATCTTGATGGCTTCTCTTTGGCTCCACGCGTAATATGCGCGGGACACGATTGTGACAGAGCACTTCTCGTCATAGCTAAATTGACCCGCCCCGGGGGTCAATAATACAATGAAACAAGACAATGCTGGATGATTTGTTCAGCACCGACCTGTCGGCTTTGAATCTATTCCAAATCAATCTGCCCAAAATTTCTGAAGTCCATAGTAAGCATCATTATCCATGCTTTGTCTTTGTCCTCTTTTGAATCTGTTTACATCTTTGCGCGTTGTTCTTTTTCATTGATTCACTGTACTGAACAAGTGTAATTTTCGGATGAGTTCTTGCGCGGGGAATGAGGTCCGTGGACGTGTTTCCTTCATAGAATAAAGCTCCATAAGTTCCTGATGTAAATGATACTTTGTGGATCGTCTGGAAGGATATTTTGCGGTGTAGCCCCAGCTCAAATATGGACGTCTTTTTGCTGATTATAGTCTTTTTCTAGGTTTTTGTCTTGCCTGTTCAGGACACTTCATGGATTTATCAGCGAACAGACATAGTTGACATAAGATTACTCCAGACTTGTGATTAGCTTTGCAACTGCAGGTCTTCAAGGTAAAACATAGATCTAAAGTCGATAAACACTCGGTGATTGCGAATTTCTTGACGAACATAATGCCCTGCACCAACAGAACTAGATGATTATATACTTCATCCCGGATTTTCAGCAACAGCAAATAACTTTTTCCAATGTCATTTTCCTTGGTCCTGCACCAACAGAAGTGGGTGATGAGTCCAAAGTAGCGATTCACATGGCTTCATTGACCCGCCAGCTGGGGAAATTCTTCAGTTCACATATAAAGAGTAATAGAAGATTCCAATTTGGCAGGTTTTGGAGAAAAAATGTGCTAGTTACCCAACCGCGTGAAGCTAGGCAATCAGACAAGTGATACGAAAGTTGGATAGAGTAAAGGTTTTTGGTCGAGTCAAGTCATCACAAAGCTCCATTTCCTCCCACTTCTCTTTGCATTATTTAGAGACCATCACCTTTTACCCTAATTAGATAAACAAAAAGCTTAAATGTTATTCCACTTATCTAACATTGATTTTACAGAAGAATAATTTAAAATTGCTTGATGTAATATGGAAAGAAGGCATTGCTAATTAACTATATATGTTGACAAATAAGATAAATAAATTATGAAATCTTTTAATACAGAAGCTATTTCTTGAGTATCAGTATAATGTAGATACAAATATAAATATATGTACATTAATGATGTTCATAGGAGATGAGGAAGAATAAGGGTGTTGTGTAATTTGATTTCGACAATAAATAATGACAATTAAAGATGATTAATGGGTTGGTTCATGTTCCAAATATGGTCCGCTTGTTCTTGTCATTGCTTTTCTCAACAAGTGGTGTCCTTTAGACTTATCTAGGTGAAACTTCAAAGGAGCAACGCCTATAAGTTGGATAATCAACACCCTGATTTTATGTTCAAGTAGCGAACAAACACCACATTCCTTCATCATCTTATTTCCACTCGTCTTCTTATTTTCTTCACTTTAGCGGATCGGGAGTTAGCTCCAACCATACCTTCTCCAGTAGAAGACAAAAAAGTCGGGGCACGGGAGCACTGCACCAGATAAGAAATATGCAGAAGGGAGAATTGTCTGATATTTGTATATTTTTGTGTGCCATAATGTAGAGTGCATGAGCAATAGGTTTTATTGGATGACAACATAAATATAATATCGATTATAATTAATGGGAGATATGCATAATCAAAAGAGATATATGTATAATTAGAAGAGACGTGGAAAATCAAATAAAATATCCTAATTATCTCAAACAACACTGAACTATTCCCATGCAAGGAGTTTTGCTTGAGAACCGTAATTTATCATCTCTTATTCCTGCGATTTTTAGGATATTAATTGGGGGACGATATCGTCATTGATTTGTTACCCCTACTAATCTATTTTGGGAGGAGTAAAATGATCATTTCTTTTTCTTTTTCGGTTCACAATAGTATATTATTTTTGTCTCTCCTACTCTAACTCTGCTCTCTTATATTTTTAGTTTGCCTCCCCACTCAATTTAGTTATCATTGGATTGTGTGCCTAGTGGGTTTTCTCACAATAATGCATTGTTTTTTCATATATTGGAAAACGCTAAGATTTATTTAGAGAGAGAAAGTAGATAACTCATAATAATAGCCCTAATTTACAATAAATAAATTTAGTAATTATTCTATTGGTGTAATGTATGCTCTTGCACTATTTTCCCCTGAATTTCAAAGTGTTTTTGCCTTTGTGTTCGATTATTCAAAGTGATTGAAAGTGGAGGAGTATAAAAGAAGATTAACGAGGAACAGAAAATAAAGAACGAAATCAAAAATCAACAAGTCCAAAGTCTTAATATAATTTGATTCTACTACTTGTCTTTCCTGAGCAAAATACTAAGATGTTGAGAGACATTTTGTGAGAGTGATTGTGTGAGACAGAGAATTCTATCATTTACAAAGTGATATCACTTAGAACTTGTAATCCTTTTTTATCATATAGCGAAATCTAGCTAGTAGGTTGTTAATGTGGGAGAGTAGACGTAAGCTTGATATAAGCCGAACCACTATAGTCATTTGTGAGCAGTTTTTTTCTCCCTAAATTCTTATTCTATTTTTTATACTGCACATTAACACATTTATCACAAAGTCTAATCAGAATTTGATTGTTTGTCAGACTTTAATATTGATTATTTGTTTCCACTTTAAAAAATTGATCAAAAAATTTTAGATCACTTATTCACTCCCTCTAAATGATTCTTGCTGGCTACATCATGATTTACATCTTATTCGATTGATTTGATTACTCGGGTAGTTCATAGAAGTTTCTCGTTGTAAAGACCAAAAAGAACTGTGAACGAAAATGTTCTCGAGGGACTCCATCCAATAGGATGTTTGACGGTTCTTGCGTCGTGCTGTCGTCTCAAACTTTTAACACTGACAAACCTGTCCACCATCAGCTTTCAAAATTCCAACATACAGCCCCTCGAGTCCATGGGTACGCTCATGGAGGATAAATGAGTGGTCTTTCCAATTAAAAATCCATCAAACATCATAGGAAATTCTTAGGTCCCGTGTAGCACAATATGAGTCGCTAGATTAAGAAAGAATAAATTTCGATTGTTGGATGATTTTGTAAAGATAGATACTTAAGGACGATTAACGAAAATTATTGATTGGAAGATTGTTAGTATCGCTATTGATTAAGAAAAGTTATGACATATGAAAATAATTACAAACTGCAAAAGAATGTTATAATTATTGAGATAAGTTACTAAGATAAAAAAAACATATCTACCATAGATTTAGGCTAAGATTCGTATTAGTTGGAACTTGTAATTATCTTGGTAAGAATTTGTTTACAATTTTCCATAGAAAGTTACAAACGCTACGATATTTATCCTTACGAGACTTTAAAGTAATGAATGCATGTGAAAGATAATTATTAACTTGTCAATTACACTGACTTACTTAAAAATTACAATTATTGAGGAAAATTACCAAGTATAGGTATCATAACTTACGGAAATTTGAGGCATATTACAATTCTATTCGTTAATTACTAAGTGTTAGCATTTTCATGTTTCGAATTCTAAATTATAGTCCATAAAGGTAAATTACTAGTTATAAGTGCAAACAAGTTACTACAGTTGCAAGCCAATTACGATCTATAAAGTTAAATCGTTGCCTATAATGACTAGATGATTTCAAACAAATTACCACAAATTCAAAAAGGGCCAATACCATTAAAAACCTCAAATTGATGTAATTATGTCACATTTACCATAAACTAATTTTTGTATCATAAAAAATCACAAATGGGTATACGTGTCATATACCCGTGCCACATTTACCTTCAAATTGTGGTAAATTTAGGATTTTTTTTTTTTGGGGGAGGGGGGGGGTCAATAAGGTATGAATGCATTAGTTTGGAGTAAATGTAGTATGAATGTATCAGTTTGAGAATTTTTATAAAATAAAAATTAGTTTTTGATAAATATGGTACTGCTATACTAGCTCAGGAGTTTTTGCGATACAAGAATTAATTTGAAATAAATGTGATATGGATGTGTCAGTTTGAGACTTTGGGTGGCATTAACTAGTTCAAAAATTTGACGGCGAAGGGTTCACTTTTATCGCCCACGTCCCGTGGACCCTAGAAGCCCTTTCAATTGTGAACAACTAAGTCTTCCACCGTGCGGATCAATCCGAGACAATATTTGAGTAGTTGGCACGAGTCAAAAAGGGCTTTAGACCCAACACGCTTGAGGAAATGGCCCACTATCGTGACACATATGTCACATCTAACAATCTCCATCCTACATTTTCAAATTAGCCCTTAGAATAACCCCCTAATTATATAATTGCCAAATATTGGCCCTACAAAAAGGTGGTGAAAACATTAGGAAAATGGTTGCCTGAAAAAGACAGCCAGTATTTAGCCTAAACATAAATATATGTATGCTTTTGCCAGAAGTTATATTTAGTTGATGACCGATTGATTTATAAAATTGATTCAGAAATTATGTGGGTGATAAATAGTTGCTTATTAAAAAGGAGGAAGATATTTCAATACTCAATGCGACATCCCGGATTTTGACCCAATTTTTGGGATTTATAAAACATGTAATTCGTCAGTGTACTTATAGTAAAATCTCACCCGGGAACTGATCACTCCCGGTTATCGTTTTCAAATTTTAAGATTTTGCTAGAATCGCACTCGATCAAATTTGGCCGTTATTTAGAGCCCAAACTTCGGTGTCGAATTTCTCGAGTTCCGGGATGAAATAAATCGGACAATGTCGAAATTATCGTGGCCAACGTCGAGATTGTCAGGAATAGTGGAAAAGTGAAATTTCGACCAGGTATGAATTTGGACTAGCAGACCTCTCTCGGATTTGTTTGCTCTAATTTTCATGGCCATTGTCCTTTATTGTATTCTAGGGATTATTAGAACTGTAGGATCGTTTTCAGATTTGAAATCTGACCGTTGGATCGCACTCGAGTGCGCGTTGACCTCTCTCTCTCTCTCTCTCTCTCTCTCTCTCTCTCTCCCCTTCTGCCGCGCCGACTCCTTGCCCACACATTCCCTTTCCCCCCCCTGTGCATCTGTCCTCTCTCCCCTTCCCTCTCTCCTTCCTTCTCTCTTCTCTCTTCTCTCTCTCTCTCTCTCTCTTCTTCCCCGCATGCACTCGTCCATCACCGCATGCACGCACGCACACCCCCCCCTCTGACACACCCCTCTCCCCTGCTCTCTCTCTCTCTCTCTCTCTCTCTCTTCCTCTTCTTCTTCTCTTTCCCTTCTCTCTCTCTCTTCCTTTCCTCTCTCTTCTTCTTCGATCGCTCTCCTTTCCCCCCCCCTCGACGAGCCGCATCTAATCTCTGCTCTGTCCGACGCCACCTCGCTCGTCACCAATCGCCGCTCGTCGCCACCACTCGCCGTTCGACCGCCACCTCCGCCTCGTCGCCGCCTACCCTTCTCCTTCTCCCTCTCGGTTGCTTCCCTAGCCGTCCGACGCCACCCCCACCAGCCACTACCGCCGCCACCACTCGTCGCCCCCCTCCCCCCCAGCTGTGCTGTTGTCCCCAGTCCGCCTCACTGCCCCAACAATCGCTGCCGCCGTCGCTGCTTCCCCGACGCTGCTGTGAGCAAGTAGCCGCTGCTTGAGTCGCTGCCGCACCTGACGAGTTCCAGCCGCTGCCCAGCCATCCAGTCAGCTCCCTAGCGTTGCCTCGACGTTAGAGCATCGTCGTCGCCCGACATCCCCGTCGCCACCGCGGGCCAACCACAGCCATAGCTCACCGGGCCCAACCCCCCCCTCCGTTCGGCTCCGCTTCACCCAACCACCTTGCATCGCCGTTCCAACCGCCGTTATTGCCTCGCCTACCATCACCTAGCGTCCCTTCCGCCACTGACCGCCGCCGTGCCGCCCGAGCACCGCTGGCTCCGAGCCCTCATCGCCCAGCTCTCTCTCTCTCTCTCTCTCCCTCGCCACCCCACTCCGGCCAACTCTCCTCTCTCCCTCTAAGCTGGTCGCCGGAGAGTCGCCCTATCTGCCGCCGCTGCCGCACGCCGCCCCCCAGCCAACCAGCCGGCCGCCTGCCCCACCGTGCTCGCTCCCGTGCCCACACCTGAGCCGTGGTCGAGCCCATGGCTGGGCCCTGAGCCGTGGTCGAGCCTATGGCCAGGCCTTGTGCTCATGGTCGAACGCCGTGGCCAAGCCTCGTGCCCGTCGCGCCCTCGCTGGTGCCTAGTCAGCATTGTTCACTTTGACCATTTTAGATCTGAGTCGATTTTCACCGGCCAAAACCTAGTAAGTGATATTTTAACCTAACTCCTATTTAGTATAATGGGTACTATTAGACATGCTTAGGAATTTATTTAGTTTAGTTTAATGATTAAATTAGAAATTTGATAGGTCGGTAGAACGCGATTAGTATGAGAGTTATGTGGAGAGTAGTAGAGTAAATTATGGTGATCACATGGATATTTGTGATGTGCTAATTTATCGAATTGTGGTGATGCGTGTGGGTGAAAAAATTGAAGTTCTGATGTGACTGCCTTGGATGACGGGTATGTGGATTGGCGTGTCGGACGTGTGATGTGACTGGGATTGGCCTTGATTGGAATTAGTTTGATGTTGATTTGGCAAATTGAAGTGTTGTGGGTATGCCTTGAATTTGATTGGTGCGATTGTAAGAATGGTGAATTGTGTTGTGGCGCATGTGCATGTGAAAAAACCTGGATCGATCGGAGGGCTGCCAACCTGAGGCATAGGTTACGCGGGTATGGCGAATAAGGCATAACTAGACCTGAGATGTAAGTTACGCGGGTCATGGAAAAGGAAAAATGTCCTGAGGCGTGGCTACGCAGGACCGAGTCCGGCTTGATCTGGAGGTTGAGCCTAAGGCACAGTGGCGCGGGCTGTGAAATGGGGCTTGAGGCGCAGTGGCGCGGGCCGAGTGAAAGGACCTGGGAGGTCGTGGAAAGCTGTCTGACCACACATGCGATTTGAGTGTGACTGAATTGATTGAATTGACTGATTGATTAATTGATCGAATGGTTGAAATTGATTAAGTGCTTGTGGCGGGTGTGTAAACCATTATGCCCTGTTATTGAATAATCATTATTATTATTGTTGTTGTTATATGTGACTGACGTGCAGAGCGGGTATGCGTTTTATGGTGAGGTACGCTCTAAGAGGTGAATTCGTTACATTTGGGAGTTAGATTATAAGTATTGTTTGCCTGGGTACGCATTGGCCTACGTAGGGTTTAGGGTATTGCTTATTAAGACTCGTTCTCACGGTCATTATATAACCATTTCAGACCTCCGACCGTGAAGATGGCAGGCGTGCCCCTGCGTTTTGGGATCCCGTATCGCATAGAGCGATCGGTGATCGAGTACCCCGTAGGGAACGGGGAGACTTACATTAGGTATCTTACTACCGTATGAGTCGACATAGGTGAGCAATATCTCTAGGCTTATCAGTATTTAAGTTGGTGTTTCCGAGACCCGTCTGGTGTGTATGGACCTCTTAGATCTTTCGACATCCCGTTCAACGGGTTAGGACAGTGGGACCCCCAGCCAGTCGATGGGGAATTGGCGAGCCCCGAGGCCCTATCTGAGGCGAGTTCGAGTTCGAGCCGCAGGCCAATCATTTGGGAGATGGACGAGCCGGACCCGATGGATGAGGAGCTGGTGAACTGGGATTCTGACCCGGAGCCTATGGAGTCGGATGGAGAGCCGGAACCCAGGGAGCGAGAGCCGGAGCCCAGGGAGCAAGACGCAGTGTAACGCCCCAACCTCGGGGTCATTCACATGACGTCCCGTTCATTATTATCACAAGCGGAAGCATTTCTCGAGACAATCACAATTAATTCACACAGCGGAAATAAGACAAATAACATCATGAGCAAACCTTATGTTTACAAGACACGCAAACATATTTACAAGCCAACTTAGCTGACTTTAGCCATTTAGACACAACAAACATTATGGCTTGGGTGTCCTAAGCCCACTACTGCTTCTCGCTCCTCGCTTTCCCCGAACTCTAACATGGCTCAAACTCTCCCTGTCGCCGCTGTCCATTCAACCATCCTATGGACTTGAGAGGGACAAACAGGGGATGAGTCGGGGAGACTCAGCAAGTGAAAACACTAATATTAAGTGAGGATATATCGATCGCTGTTAAAATAAGTCGGCCCTTACCGCACCCACATCGATGACAGATCAATAGTAAAGTTTAACAAGAGAACATCAATCATAGCTATAACATGTGCACATTGCCATTCAAGTCTCGATTCTATCTCAAAATAATATCAAGCATGAAACATGATTAAACAAAGGAAATGAACCAACTATGATCAACCAAACGACCGAGAAACGGTCCAAGCAAATCACGTCACAACGCATCTCAACATCCTTTCCCGGTATTAGGAAATTCACTTACACAACCAATCAAACTTGAATTAAAAGCGAGAGGCGCGAGTCTCAGCGATTCTCGGACGATTCTTAGTGGTTCTTGAACACGAACACTCGTGCCTTGGACGTGACTTCCTCGTTCAATCAAACCACAAGAGAGACACGGGCTAATTGATAAGCTTTTTTTTTTCTCTCTCTCTCTCTCTTCCTCTCGGCTTCTCTCTCTCTCTCTTTCTCTTGGCCGAATGGCCTTCCTCTATTTATAGAGGAGTAAGGCTAGGGTTTGGATGAGGTAAGCGCACGTGTCACTTGGATGCATGAGGTAAGCGAGCGTGTTATCCAACCATTAATAGCCTAAGTCAAAAATCATGATGGCCCATTAATCTCTCTCTCTCTCTCTCTCTCTCTCTCTCTCTCTCCTCAAGCTTGGCCGTGGCTTCCTCTCCCCTTCTTGGTCAAAACTTGATGGCCAAGACTTCATAATGGCTTCATAAAAACTTGTGGAAAAAGAAGGCCAAGTAATCAATGCAAGTCATTAATGAGGCTTCTTGAACAAACTTCATTCTTGGCCATTCATTTTCAAGCTTACTTCTCTATTTCGTTTTCCCCTGGTCCGACCTCTGATCAAAGCATAAATTATCTCATTTGAAAGCTCAAAACGTGTACTTTAAATCATTAGAAGACATCAAGTTGAAATTCCAACGTTCTCATATATAAAATGCTAAATCCTTGAAATCTGGCAAAACCGGACAGTTTTGCACTGTTCACGAAATCAGATTTAAAATCATAGTAAATGAACTCCGAAAATTCTCAAATTTGAATATGTCATAAAAAAGACCTTAACAAACATTTCTCGTGAAGAACACAAATTCAAAATCTTTCTGTAAACACCATTTTTAGTAGCTCAAAAACAGACTAAAAACAGTTCGCTGAAACAGGATTCTAGTTTCTAAAATTAAACTCTGTCCAGAATCCAAATGATCTCGAAAAATTCCCAAATTTATACACGTTATAGAAAAGGACGTTCTCAACAACTTTTGTCAAGGAAAATTTTCCAAAATCATCCCAGAAAAGCTTGTAGAAAATCAAGAATGTGGGAACATCACCGAAATACCCATTCTAGGCAGTTTTACACGGTCCGAAAATCAAATCATCGTACCACTCATCTCAACTCCAAAAATTCTGAAATTAAAGTATGTAAAACTTTAAGATGTTTGGAACAACTTTAAAGAAGAAAGTGTTTGGAAATTCGGATCATAAAAGTCTCCCAAAAAATAACAAAACAAAGGGATATAAGGGATCCGAACTGGGTTTTCCAAAACAAGAGTAAAACATTTTGTTCCGATTGAAAAACCACCAAACTTAAACCATAGCCATTTCGCAGGCACTGAAATTGAGGATATGACACCCAGAGCTAGAAGAGGACGAGCCGCAGATGCCGAGTCCGAGCCGGATTCCATGGACTCTGAGGATGAGCCCTCTGACAGCTCTTCTGAGTCTTCGGAATCCGACCCGGACTAGGTGCCGTAGAGTTTAGCCAGCCGTAGCTCTAGTTGGTGAGACCGACACTTTTTGAGATATGAGTCCCCCTTAGTTTCTCTACCCGACCGCCTGAGCCACGTGCCCTTTTTTGTTGTTAGTGGCTTCCTGACCCACTTTTTGTGTATGTACTTGTCTGTACTGAATGTTGTAAGTCTTTCCTAATGTTATTTTAAAATATTATTTATGATGTGATTGCTATCCTTGATCATGATTTTTTTTTATTACGTATGGGTGATAATCGCTTCCTCTGATTGCTATCCCTGATGTATTATCCTCTGATTTGAGTTTGGGTCGGCGACGCTTTCTGGGACGTCGCGTTCAATTCGATTAATCACGGGATGTTGCGGGCTCGGCGGGTCCGGGGCATGACACTCAAAACAAATTATGCCACATTATTTTACGAATGATTCGTGAACCCATATTTCTTTATAATTGTGAGGGGAATCCATGCTGTCTATAACCCCAGTGAGATCGCGGCATTGCCTGTGAGGCCTTCGAACTCGCACCGTGTAGGCAATCGATGCAGCACCCAACTGCTGAGACAATGCATGTTGTTTCTCTTTAACATGTTTCAAAGAATGCATATATTACCAACGAGAATCCGTCTAAGACCAGCACCTTCCAAAATCAGACAAATTTTTAGAGGCAGTAAAAGAGAATGACTTTGTGGTTATTAAGAGTCAAAACAACATACTAAACCTTAGAAAAGTTTCTGTCCAGCTCAAGTATAGTCATTGACACAACAAATAAGTGATATTCAATGTCCGAATTTTGTCCGCTGTAATCGCTGTGTGTTGTTATATTTATTTACTTTTCAAACTAATGGTTTGACAGCAAAGAGCGGACGAAATTCATATCTTCTCAAAGTGTGAAGGTGCAATGTTGAGATCGGAAGACGACTATACATATGTGAAAAGATCAAACAATGAATTGAAATATGTCACATGTTTTAGAGGGAAAATTGTTGAAAATGTCTTAAACCTATTATACGGCGATCAATTCAGTCTTACACTTTTCAATTTAGCCAATTTAGTATTAACTTTTTTGTCGATTTTCTAATATAATTTTTCCGGCCAATTTTGATTGGAAATTGCTGATACAATGGTCTGTCTACATCAGCTGCTGGTCGTCCTACGTAACACGACCGGCATTGACGTTGATGATTTTGCAATTTTTTTTAAAATTTCTGAATTTTTTCACTCTTTTCTTTTCTTTTTTCTAGTTTTCCTCTACCGTTTGTCTCCATCCTTAAACCCGGATCTAGGTTCAGCGCCTCTCTCCCCCGCCATCAACTCCTCTTGTGAACGGTAACCTCGCTTATGGCCAGGAAAAACACAACGTTGCCTGCACTTCAATTCCTTCTACCTCATGAAGCTCCTGATCTCCTCACCTCCTCTGCAATCCCTTGTCTCGGTCATTTCTTTCGTAAATCCTCGCTGGCTCTGTGGCGAGCTTCAATGGTGTATCCCTGTCTGCATTTAGGTTATCGCTTATTTTTTTTCCTTTCTTTTTTCCATCAAAGAAGCGAAAAAAGCCATGGAAAAAAATGTTACTTCTTAAAATAGCAATAATGGGATGAATTATCCTCTAATTACTACTTAAAAGTTTTGGGCACTCAAATGAAATAAAATTTAGGTCAAACAGAATTCCTCCTTATGAAAATAAAAGTCTATCAGTTGAATTTTCAAAATAGAAAATTCAAGTCAAAATAAAATTCACACCATTTATTAAAACGAATGCGATTGGAACACCCAAATTAGCAAAAGGGGGGAAAATAGAAGAAATTCCAATCAAGCAAGTAATAGGGCTTGGGCTTCTCGTTCGGTTGTCATTAAGAATGCGCCAATGGAGCCCAATTCAAACCCAAACGTATTATATTTAAATTGGTCAGTCATGAAGTTTGTCTTCACTCTCACATGATCACATGTATTTGAAAGCTCTTGCCTGTTTCTAAGTTAGGTTTAATACCATCAAAAACCCCAAACTGATACATTCATGCCATATTTAATCAAAACTAATTTTCGGATCACAAAAATTATCAAATAAGTACATCTATGCTACGTTTAATCCAAACAAATGTTTATGTGACAAAAAATTTCAAACTGATATACATATACCACATTTATCCCAAATTCCATATGAGACTTTGATCCTCCTAGAACATCCAATAAGAAAAAGTTCTATTAAATAATGTGACAATGACAAATAAAAGATTAAACAATAAAAGGCATGATTATTGAAATTTTAATTGCAAAGTTGGTGAGGATCATGTAACATGAACGTGATCATTGATTTGTTATGCTGCGTCGATTTTGTACGCGATGAGCAAGTATCCAATGAGTGCAACATATATGCTAGATTAAATCTCGACCATCCAATCTTATGGGTCCTATGTGGGTTTCCACACGGATCCGTTAACTCCAACGATTGGGATTCAATTTAGTATTCGTAAATAGCTTAAATATATATGAAAAAGCATTGCATTTCTTTGATATACCAGAAGTTGAATTTGTATCGTACACCTAAACCACACTTTGAGGGGCCATTCCTTAGACCATTAAACCAAGTTCCCTAGGATTCACCAAAGTCTTGTTTCTAATTGGTAAGCTTACATGTACATCACTGACATACTAATCTAAAGTTAACTAATTGGTGTTCTGACTTATGTTCATACGATTTGATAACATTTCATAAAATTAAATTTTGTGAATAGTCATCATCATCTCTCGTTACGGAGATTACACATTATCCTCATATATTTGCCGTGTTGCCTTACTCAACCCCATAAAAATATTATTTGTCCCAATTTGGCCCAGAATCATTGTTCCAATGTCTGCATAATGAAATCTTCAAGCACCTTGAGTCGCACGAGGCAAAGGACTAAAACAGTCAGCATGTCGTTTCCCTAATTGATGATATGCAAAAGTCGTACGCTGGATTTCCAATAATTAGATGAATAAAAGAAGATTCTAAATCAAATTGAAACTTTTGTCGGAGGGAAAATAACTGTGCTTGCTGTTTTACTATTACAGTAGGTGAGCATTAAGTCATGTAATGCCACGTGCTTTGGAATCTGTCCAGTTAGAAGCTAAATTTGGGATTTTTTGTGCAATCAAGATAAAAATAAGTTAATGATAATGAGTTTAACTAGGCGCGGACAGTTCGTTATTTTGGGCACAGAGCAACAGAATCGTCCTGCGTCTCTTATTACAAATGTCTAATATTTTGATACAAGTTGTTGATCGCTCTTTCTTCCCTAGAATTCTGCATTTCGATAGTTGAACTCCATTTTAGCAGAAGTTACAATACTGACCTGGTAGCTTCTGGAGCACTCCTAGTATTATTTTTTTTGGCTACATGGGAATGTTTTATCTGATTTGAAACATAGGAAGATGAAACAATGGTCACATCGAGTCCAATTATCGACCACTGAGCTCGGTTATGGTTACCTCATTTGCAGATGCTCCTGCTATCTGTGGAAGGTTGAGAACATTGCCGCTTCCTTTCAAAATGAATGCAGGCTTATTAGGAGACGCAAGAGCTGCCTCGTTACCCAACATTAAGACAATGTCCATCATAGTTGGCCGGTCTGCTGCGTGTTCTTGTACGCACAGTAGGCCGATTTGGATGCTTCTCGAAACCTGATGATAGTTGTAGGGTTGGGTCATCAATGAATCAACTATGTCTGAGGATTTTCCTTCTTTCCATAAGTTCCAAACCTACAAAAGTTGAAGGTAACAACTTTTAGAGAGCAATGAAATCTGATTTCAAGAAGCAGTTGAAGGTAAATCAGGGTGAAGGAATTTTTCATTCTATGTTCTTACCTTTGCTATTAGATTGAGATATGAACTGTCATTGTTGAAATCGGTGTTCCTCTTGCCACTAACTATTTCTAGTACTATGATACCGAAGCTGAAAACATCGGATTTGATCGAGTATAGTCCTTGCATTGCGTATTCCGGAGACATGTAACCACTACACAAAATTGGACCACGTTAATATCTCAGGACATATAGTCAATTTGTATCTCTTCCCTCAGTGCATTAATTGACTTGATTAGACAGTGTAGAATAACTCACTATGTTCCAACCACCCTGTTGGTATTTGCTTGGATTTGGTCTTCTCCAAACATTTTAGCCATCCCAAAATCAGAAATTTTTGGATTCATTGCAACATCGAGAAGGATATTGCTCGCTTTGAGATCTCGATGTATGATTTTAAGTCTTGAATCTTGGTGAAGATACAAAACTCCTCGGGCAATTCCAAGAATAATTTTGAAACGTTGGTTCCAATCAAGGGTTGTCCTTTTTACTTCATCTGTGACACCAAGTTGGAAAAAAGAATTTGCCGCTCATTAAATCATGAAATCGATGCCAATGGCAAAGCGTTTCAGTGATTTATTTAACACAAAAAGGAAAAAGAAGGTGAGGCCATACCGAAAATGAAGCAATCCAAACTTTTGTTAGGCGAGTACTCGTAGATTAGCATCCTCTCGTCTTGACTGATGCAACAGCCCAAAAGCCTCACGAGATTCCTGTGTTGGAGTTTGGCTATAACCATGACTTCGTTCTTGAATTCTTGACTCCCTTGTCTTGAACTCTTCGATAACCTCTTCACAGCTACTTCCTGTCCACTGGCCAAGCACCCCTGAAATATCGTCTCGCCTTAAGACATATCTATGAAAACTACTTTGTTACCTTGTTTCTCAGTTCAGGCTTTCTTAAGGAAACCTAATTGTTGACCTCATACTTATACATCAAACATCTTGAACAACTGAGACTAAAGCAGAAAGGGAGATCAAAGGATTTCAGTGTTAGGACATGGAATAGTACCTTGTAGACTGGACCGAATCCTCCATGTCCAAGCTTGTTCGTCGAGGCGAAATCGCCTGTGGCAACTTTAATTGTGGTGATATCTAAGACGGGTAATTCTTGATCTTCTGTTGTTCCATCTAGCTCCTTTCCAATCTCAGAGCCTATCACACATAAGAAGTACAAATCAGTATGAGGGAACACTGATTATCATTTGTCGGGATAAGCATCTGTGCCTTCACAAGACCCACTTCCTCGAGTTGCTAAAAGTGCCAGAACTTCAGTGCGATACATGTATATATCTGGTTCTAAAAGCAGAAAAGAAGGGACTGTAGCGCAGACAGTCCAAGAAACATGAAGTTAATTCTTACCTTTTCTTTTCTTTTTCACGAGTACAATAGACACCGCAAGAAAGATTATTGCTGCAGCAGAAACTAACACTATCAAGGTTGCCAACACCTTTCTCCTCGAAAGAAATCCTTTCTTCTGAAACTCAGCTGAGAGGAGAAACTCTTAGTTTATCTATCAAATAAGACTGACGATGCAACTGCAACCACAACATAGTAGTGACAAAAATTTGAGCAAATTCGAATCTCCTACTGATTTTCCCTTTTTTAGGATTACCTAATACAAGTGCATCCACACGCACATGTAAGTCTCGTCCTCCACCTGATGAGGTCTCTCTTGTATCCATCAAGTCTCCGTACCACATCAAGCATCCACTTCCTCCTCTCGTAAAATCTGCATCTGCATAGGCCGTGCATGAACAATTCCTCAAGCATTCACTTTGGCACTCCCCCAAAGTCATATTCATGTCGAAAGATGCGACCGAAGTGTCGGGCACTTTTACGTCAGCTACTTTTACGAACCCTTCACCGTTCTGACAAACTGACATTTGATTCTTCCTTATGCACCCACCTGAACCGTCTCTCAAGCTCCAATTGTTTGGGGACTTAGGGGTAAACCCGGGTAGGCACGTGCACTCATTTTGGTCCACGCTATCAGAATGACAGTTTCCATTGACACCACACTGCCCGTAGGAGTCACATTGGTCCTCTGGTCTGGTATAATAATTGACCCACTTGCTCTTATTTTCGACCCACATGAACATTTGTATGCTCCCGGACTCTTGAATTACTGCCCTCACAAAGATCGACGAGTTAAAAACATTTGACGCCAGGACGACCTCATCAGCATCAATTGTGAAGCTAAAGTTGAACAATGAGATCCCATACAATCTGACTCCAACCCAGGGGCTCGGTTGCCACAACGGAGTCTGATTCTTGTACAAGGTTATGTGCGGGAAACCACTGGGGTTGATCATGCAATAAACAGTTCCTGTTCCGGGGTCATCCTGAGACTTCCAAGATTTAAGCATTCTATTTAGGCCACTGGTGCGGTTGAGCCCGAGTTTCATGGAGGGGAGAAAAGTATCGGTCGGATGGTCGAAACTCTGCCAAAGGACTGAACTTTTCTTGCTATCCTGAAACAGAACAAGATTACCCGAATCCCAAAGTTGAGCTATGCAGTCACTTGCCACCGACGATAACGAAAGATTGCTGCCCCAAACAGAGATTCTTCTCTTTGTGTCGTAGAGTATGAGGTTCCCCAGATTGTCGATACCAAGACGTCCTGAAGTATCTTTGATGGGGTTGTCTCGGTTGGCGACCCACACGACTGTTTTCCCTGGAATTTTATTGTACCAAATCCCTAAGTAACTATGGCTAGAATTGCCAGGGCTAAAGAAGCCAAGAGCAAAATCTCCACCACTGGAGATTAACACATCACCATCTCTGATAGAACTCTCTCTTGTAATCAGGTCGGTGGAAATGCACACTCTGCAAAGAACTGACGATATAATTAAGTTGAGAAGATTGCCAGGCCAATTCATGAGTATGAGAAGTAGACAATAGCGTGAATCAAAATGCAGCACTGGATAGGGATTTCGCTATTTTTTGCCCTCTCTTCTAATGGGTCTTCCCCTTATATAAGAGAAGCAAATTGGAAAAAAGAGATTATTTGACGCATTAAAATGTTGACCTCCTGGAAAATTTGTTCACTCCAGTAAAACTTGTAATTATCGTTAGGTAACATTGACATAGCTTCTTTGACCCGCCACGCCCGGGAGGGAAATGTCAAGTTCATGGGAGCAGAGTGAAAGGAAGGAGAAACTCACATTCGATGTTTGGAGTTAAAAAAAAAAAAGCAATTGATAAATAACTAAGTGATTTAGCCTATTTCGTATCTCATTGAATCTACCTTTCCTGAAAAGTTAAGTCGTTTAATTTTTTTGGGAAAAAATACCACAAAAAACTCTAAACTATACCACTTATGACAAATTTACCATGAACTTTTTTTTGTGACATGAAAATTCTCAAACTATGTCACTTGTGACAAATTTACCCTGAACTTTTTTTGTGACACGAAAAACTCTAATTATGTTATTTGTGACATATTTACCCTATGATACTTTAGCTCATGAACATTTTCGTTTTTTTTTCTTTTTCTATTTTTTTCCTTTTTTTTTCTTTTCTTCTCTCTTCCCTTCGCCGGCCATGGCGGAGGGAAGTTGGCAAGGGTGGCCCTCACCGGCATTGGGGTTGGGTGAGAGTTGCCCTCGTCGGATCTAGCAAAAGCAACTCTCGCCGGCGCTAGGTGAGGGCTGCCCTCGAGTCGGGCTAGGGCGACTCTCGCCCGACATCGGCGAGGGCGGGCAGCCCTCACCGACGTCGGGCGAGGGTCGCCCTCGCCTGGGCAGAGGAGGGCAACCCTCCCTCGATGTTGGCGAGGGCCGCCCTCGCCGGCTTCCCTCCGCCATGACCAGTGGAGAGAAGAAAAAATAAAATAAAAAAAAAAGGAAAAAAATAGAAAAAGGAGAAAAATGAAAATGCCCATGAGCTAAAATATTATGGGGGTAAATGTGTCACAAGTGTAATAATTTAGGATTTTTCGTGTTACAAAAAAAAGTTCAAGATAAATTTATCACAAATGGTATAATTTAGGATTTTTCTTGTCACAAAAAATGTTCAGGGTAAATTTATCACAAGTGACATAATTTGAGATTTTTGGTGGCATAATTTGAGGTTTTTGGTGGCATTTTCCCATTTTTTTTATCAATTGCTTTTTTTTTTTCCAGTATAAGATGATGATTTCACTTACTCATTACTCAGCAACTTATGTAGGATTGACTTTATTTGGCTTTTTTCGTGTGGACCTGTAGGAGTGTTTTTTCTTTTTTTTCATTATTGTCAATCTTGATGGCTTCTCTTTGGCTCCACACATTTCAACTTGGGACAAGATTGTAACAGAGCACTTCTCGTCCTAGCTAAATTGAGCCACCCCGGGGTTGAATGGCACAGACGTTCGGTGATTGTGAATTTCCCGACGAAAATAACGTAATGCAGTATTTTTAGCAACGGCGTCTTAGTTCATGTCACTTTCTTTGGTTCCTAAGACTTTGAACTCCAGGCAACTTGTTCCAACAAGGTAGCGCTTCACATAGCTTCATTGACCCGCCAACCGGGGGTCTTCTTCACTTTACTGAGTCATTGAAGATAACAACCAAGGAGGTTTCGGATAAAAAAGGTGCAGTCAGGCATTCAATATTCTCGAGTCTACTACGGCGCTTCCTTCATCTCATCCCAATGACAAAACTACACCAAAATAATCTATAAACAAATGATAAGAAAGTCGGCTAGAATAGAGGTTTGTGGTTGAGTCAAGTCAATAACAAAAGCTCCATTTCCTTCCACTTCCCTTTAAATTACTTAGATAAAAAAAAGCTTAGATATTATTCCACTTATCTAACATTGATTTTACAAAAGAATATTTCAAAATTGTTTGATGTAATATGTAAAGAAGTATTGTTAATTCACCATTATAGATACAATATAATAGTAGATAGATTATGGATCTTTGTTGCGTTTATATGTTGCATAACTTCTTTTAACACACGCATAAATATATATATATATATATATATATATATATATATATATATATATATATAAACAAATTTTTGTTTTAGACCAATTTTACAAATGGAAGCTCGATGATGGCCACGTCATTGAATCAAATCATCCTCCTCTTAGAAAAATCAAGATTGACCACAGAGAAGTTGAAATTATTGCTTCTCCTTTCAAAACTTCTTCTGAAATAGATGGCATTGGCATCAAAAAAATTGTTGAACAAAATAACTTTTCTAATCAACATTTACATACTTTAGGAAGGCAATTGGACCGTATAGAAAATTCCGTCCAAAACAACCTTTCCTCCTCATCCATTTCTACACTAAAAAGAGAACTAAAACCTCCACTTTTTAAGAATTTTGAAATTCCAAAAATTCCCAGTTCTGAATTTACTAAGGCTCTTGAGGATAGAAGAAAGCTTTTTAAAGGAAAAGCACCTTTAATGTCAAAAAATCCAATTATTCTGGATACTCTTTTAATACAAAATCTAAGTGTTAAAGACACTCCTGATCGTAGTGAACCTTCTAATCAGATTAATCTTTTGGATAAATCTGATACTGACTCCATTCCTGAAATAAATCGCATCACCTGGAAAGATCCACAAAAACTCTACTATTCTAGAGCTACTCCTCCTGATATACTCACGGAAGAAAATTTTTCTAAAGTTCAAAATAAATATTCTTCGGATGCTATTTATGAATGGAACATCGATGGTGTTTCTGAGCAAAACCTTATAAATATTCTTACTCAAATGGTCATGCTTGCAAACACCTACAAAACTATTCCCGACACTTCAGATCATTCAGTTGCATATCTTCTTATAGCTGGTTTTACGGGTCAGCTCAAAGGATGGTGGGATAACTACCTGAATGAAGAGCAGAGATCCCAAATCTTGAATGCCTATAAACTCGATCCTTATGGTCAAAACATTCTAGATGATGACAATCAACCCATTCAGGATGCTGTTAATACATTAATCTTTTCTATATCTCAACATTTTTTAGGAGATTCATCTCATATTCTTGATAAAAATCAAGATCTTTTATCAAACATGAAATGTCGTTCTCTAGGAGAATTTAGAGAATACAAGGAAATATTTCTCCAAAGGGTTCTTCAAAGAACAGATTGCAATCAGTCTTTTTGGAAAGAAAAATTCCTTGCTGGTTTACCAAAACTCATAGGAGAACAAGTCCGAAGTAAGATAAGAGAAGAATATGGAAATCTTATTCCTTATGATCATCTTTCTTATGGAGAATTAATCTCTTATATTTACAAAATTGGAACACAACTTTGTACTAATATTCGTCTCCAAAAACAAATAAAAAAGGAACAAAAACTTACTAAAAAAGGATTAGGAGAATTTTGTTCCCAATATGATCCTTCTTTTGAATCTTTTCATAAGAAAAAATGTTCTGGGGATTGCCCCACTAAAAAGAAAAAGAAGTTTTATAAAAAACCCTATGAAAGAAAATTTCGTAAAACTCCTTCTGGAAAAGAAAAGGAAAAATCTGAAAGACCCAAAAAATCAAAGAAAATGGATTTTAAAAATATTACTTGTTATAACTGTGGCAAGAAAGGCCATACTTCCCGTTTTTGTAAAGTTAGCAAAAAAATTAATGAGTTAGATTTAGATGAAGGAATTCTGCATCAGCTCAACCAAATAATGATTGAAACTGACAGCAGCTCTTCAGAAGATTTTAACTCCGAAAAGGGCTTTCAAGTTTGTGATTTGGAAACTTCTTCTTCCACTTCAGATAGTGAAAATGAAGAAGAATCCCAACTCGAAATAAATGTTTTGACAAAAGAAGAAGAAATTCTTTTGCAAACTTTTGATCAGATTACTGATCCTGAAACAAAAGTAAAATTCCTTAATAATTTCCAAAACCCAAAATCGGTTTCTAAACCTGCTTTTCAAACAAACAATCCTTATAATATTTCTGAAATATTAGGAAAAACTAAAAAACCAGTTTACAAACCCGTTTCTATAAACGACCTTACTCAAGAAATCAATAAGCAAAAACAAGAAATTCAGGAACTTAAAGCTACCCAAATCATTTTGCAAAAGGATATTTTTGACATCAAGTCAAAAAGTTTAAAAGGAAAACAAAAGGTAGAAGATTTTGAAGAAAACATCTCACAAACTTCTTCTCCTTCTAATACAGATTTTCTTTTAACACTTTCTGAAATCACCACTAGAAAATGGATTATCAATATTTCTATAAAAATTCAAAGTTTTATTTTAAATACTACAGCCCTTTTTGATACTGGAGCAGACCTCAATTGTATCAAAGAAGGACTCATTCCAACAAAATATTTTGAAAAAACCTCTCAATCCCTCAGATCTGCATCTGGAGATAAATTAAATATTAGTTTCAAAATTCCTGAAGCAGAAATTATCAATGATGAAATCTCTTTTAAAACTCCAGATGCAGATCTGAGGGATTGAGAGGTTTTTTCAAAATATTTTGTTGGAATGAGTCCTTCTTTGATACAATTGAGGTCTGCTCCAGTATCAAAAAGGGCTGTAGTATTTAAAATAAAACTTTGAATTTTTATAGAAATATTGATAATCCATTTTCTAGTGGTGATTTCAGAAAGTGTTAAAAGAAAATCTGTATTAGAAGGAGAAGAAGTTTGTGAGATGTTTTCTTCAAAATCTTCTACCTTTTGTTTTCCTTTTAAACTTTTTGACTTGATGTCAAAAATATCCTTTTGCAAAATGATTTGGGTAGCTTTAAGTTCCTGAATTTCTTGTTTTTGCTTATTGATTTCTTGAGTAAGGTCGTTTATAGAAACGGGTTTGTAAACTGGTTTTTTAGTTTTTCCTAATATTTCAGAAATATTATAAGGATTGTTTGTTTGAAAAGCAGGTTTAGAAACCGATTTTGGGTTTTGGAAATTATTAAGGAATTTTACTTTTGTTTCAGGATCAGTAATCTGATCAAAAGTTTGCAAAAGAATTTCTTCTTCTTTTGTCAAAACATTTATTTCGAGTTGGGATTCTTCTTCATTTTCACTATCTGAAGTGGAAGAAGAAGTTTCCAAATCACAAACTTGAAAGCCCTTTTCGGAGTTAAAATCTTCTGAAGAGCTGCTGTCAGTTTCAATCATTATTTGGTTGAGCTGATGCAGAATTCCTTCATCTAAATCTAACTCATTAATTTTTTTGCTAACTTTACAAAAACGGGAAGTATGGCCTTTCTTGCCACAGTTATAACAAGTAATATTTTTAAAATCCATTTTCTTTGATTTTTTGGGTCTTTCAGATTTTTCCTTTTCTTTTCCAGAAGGAGTTTTACGAAATTTTCTTTCATAGGGTTTTTTATAAAACTTCTTTTTCTTTTTAGTGGGGCAATCCCCAGAACATTTTTTCTTATGAAAAGATTCAAAAGAAGGATCATATTGGGAACAAAATTCTCCTAATCCTTTTTTAGTAAGTTTTTGTTCCTTTTTTATTTGTTTTTGGAGACGAATATTAGTACAAAGTTGTGTTCCAATTTTGTAAATATAAGAGATTAATTCTCCATAAGAAAGATGATCATAAGGAATAAGATTTCCATATTCTTCTCTTATCTTACTTCGGACTTGTTCTCCTATGAGTTTTGGTAAACCAGCAAGGAATTTTTCTTTCCAAAAAGACTGATTGCAATCTGTTCTTTGAAGAACCCTTTGGAGAAATATTTCCTTGTATTCTCTAAATTCTCCTAGAGAACGACATTTCATGTTTGATAAAAGATCTTGATTTTTATCAAGAATATGAGATGAATCTCCTAAAAAATGTTGAGATATAGAAAAGATTAATGTATTAACAGCATCCTGAATGGGTTGATTGTCATCATCTAGAATGTTTTGACCATAAGGATCGAGTTTATAGGCATTCAAGATTTGGGATCTCTGCTCTTCATTCAGGTAGTTATCCCACCATCCTTTGAGCTGACCCGTAAAACCAGCTATAAGAAGATATGCAACTGAATGATCTGAAGTGTCGGGAATAGTTTTGTAGGTGTTTGCAAGCATGACCATTTGAGTAAGAATATTTATAAGGTTTTGCTCAGAAACACCATCGATGTTCCATTCATAAATAGCATCCGAAGAATATTTATTTTGAACTTTAGAAAAATTTTCTTCCGTGAGTATATCAGGAGGAGTAGCTCTAGAATAGTAGAGTTTTTGTGGATCTTTCCAGGTGATGCGATTTATTTCAGGAATGGAGTCAGTATCAGATTTATCCAAAAGATTAATCTGATTAGAAGGTTCACTACGATCAGGAGTGTCTTTAACACTTAGATTTTGTATTAAAGGAGTATCCAGAATAATTGGATTTTTTGACATTAAAGGTGCTTTTCCTTTAAAAAGCTTTCTTCTATCCTCAAGAGCCTTAGTAAATTCAGAACTGGGAATTTTTGGAATTTCAAAATTCTTAAAAAGTGGAGGTTTTAGTTCTCTTTTTAGTGTAGAAATGGATGAGGAGGAAAGGTTGTTTTGGACGGAATTTTCTATACGGTCCAATTGCCTTCCTAAAGTATGTAAATGTTGATTAGAAAAGTTATTTTGTTCAACAATTTTTTTGATGCCAATGCCATCTATTTCAGAAGAAGTTTTGAAAGGAGAAGCAATAATTTCAACTTCTCTGTGGTCAATCTTGATTTTTCTAAGAGGAGGATGATTTGATTCAATGACGTGGCCATCATCGAGCTTCCATTTGTAAAATTGGTCTAAAACAAAAATTTGTTTTTCTTTTAAGAATATATTTTCAAACCAATCAAAAAAGAATATTTGAATCTCATGTTGGTATATATACTCATAATACTCTTCTTTGATATTAAGAGCTTGATTTTGAAAGTTCTTAAAAAACCAGTCTCTTATTAGCTTATTATTTAAGGAATTAAATTCTTTATTCAAAAGTATTTTATCAGGTTCAAAAGATATTTCTAAGACATTGATTTCTGAATCTTCCATTTCAGAGGGAGTTGGATCAGGGAATTCGGGAGTATTTTGATAAATTGGTCTAGAAATTCCTGACCTGTTATCAATACCGCTGATATTAGGAGGAGGAGCACTAGGAGATTCTTCTTCTGTGTTAACAAAAGGAGTGTTATTAAAAGGATTATTGGGAATATTATCAACTGACCTTCGAGAGGAAGTGGAATGCCAAGAAGGAATAGATCTGATATCACAAGATCTTCTGGGAATATCAACAGATCTTCTGGAAAATTGAATTGTCACTCTTCCTTCAGGATGTTGGATAATGTTTGTAGGTTCAGAATTTTGGATAATTTGCTGGGGAATTCTGTTTTCTAATTCCCATTGTTCTGGAAGAGTTATTTGATTCCAGGGAATGGTTCTTGGAATCGTAACATTGGCTTTAGAAATGTCAGTTTGTAAAAGAAGAGTTTCTCTATTGGAATTTAATTTGAAAGCTTTACTGCCAAATGCGGAATTCATGACTTTGTAATAAACTCTGTAAATGAGGGCTATAGGAATGGATCCTTCAGCTATAGAATAATTATGAGTTTTTATTTGAAGAGTCAAAGATTTCAAAATATTTTTATTTTTAAGAGATACAGTTAGACCAGGATGACTATCAAAATGGATTAGTCCAAGTAGGTGCTAAACCTCTCACTAAAGAAGGTCTTGACACTTCTTTACTTCTTGTTTTAAGAGATGCCAGACTTTTAAAATACGATGATATATATATATATATATATATATATATATATATATATATATATATATATATATATATATATATAATGTGACACATAAGAAATAGCTTCTATATTAGATTTCATAATTTGGATTTTTATTATTAGTCGACATAGAAGTTGTTTCCTTAGACTTCTCTAGGCGAAACTTCATAGCAGCAACGCTTATAAGCTGGATAATCATTACCCTGATTTTATGTTCAATTAGCAAACAAATCCCAAATTCCTTTTTCTGATTTTCCACTTGTCTTCTTATTTTCATCACTTCAAAAGATCTGGAGCTAACTCTAATAGGAAAATTATCCAAAAAGTGATAAACCTATTGTATAACAGCCAATTTAGTACTAAATGTTTCAATTGTGTCAATTTATCATTAACCTTCTGACAACTTGCCACTTTAGTTCTAAACTTTTCAATTATGCTAAATTAGTCCTAAACCTTTGGATAATTTGCTAACATACTCCTACACATTTTAATAATTTGACAATTTAGTCATTCTGGTCATTTCTTGTCGAAAATCGCTAACATGAAGATCTAGTCAATGCCGACTATCTTATTGGTAGGGTTAGTGCTGACATGGACAATTTTTGGAATATTTTAAATTTTATGATTTTTTTCTTTTTTTCCTTTTCATTTCTTTTTTCTTTTTTCCTTCTATTGGCCATCACTCAGCCTCAAGCGAGAGCCACCCTTGTGTAGGCTGATGAGGGTGAGGGTGGCCCTAACCGAATTTGGCACCCTTACCAACCAAGACGAGGGCAGCTCATGCCTGCCCAAGTGGGTCACCCTCGCTAACCTAGGAACGAGCGTCCCTACTTGAGGTTGGCAAGGGTGACCCTCATTGGGTTGTCAATTCCGGTCATTCCATATAGGACAGCCAACACTGTCTAGACCCCCACATCAATGATTTTCGGACAATTTTGGTTGGAATGATTGAATTGATAAATCATAAAAAATTTTAGAATCAAATTGACAAATTATCAAAAAGTTTATGGCTAAATTAACACAATTAAAGGGTTAAGGACTAAATCAGCAACTTATCAATAGGTGTAGGACTAAATTGGTATAATTGAAAAGTTTAGGACTAAATTGACCGCCTTACAATAGATTTAAGACTTTGTGGACAATTTTTCCTAGCTCTAACAAGAAATTTTTCATTAAAAGACAAAAATGTTGAGGCACAAGAGCACAATACCAAAAAAGAAATACACAGAATTGTGAAAAATCTAATATTTCCGTGTGTCATAATGAAGAGTACATGAACAATCGACTTTTTTTTTGTTTGCCACGTGTATTCTTGACTTTGGAGCTCCCCAACGAGGAGCTTGGCTGGCCCCTGGTAGGCCCACTTGGGGAAATCTCAAGAACTCATAAACCTCTGATCCGAAGAAGGGGAATTTTGAATCCCCACCTCCACATTTTCATGTAGAAATGGTGACCACTGGGGCAAATTCCTAATGGTTACTAGATGACAAGATAAATATAATATAAATTATAACCAATTGGAGATATGTATAGTCAAGAGAGACATATGCCTAATTAAGAGAGATGTGGAAAATCAAAGGAAATATCTTAATTATCTCTAACAACACTGATATGTTCCCATGCAAGGAGTTTGCTTGAGAATAGTAAATTATCACCTCTTATTGCTCTACTTTTTAGGATTCTGATTGGGGGCAATAATTGTTATTGATTTGTTACACCTACTAATCTATTTTTGGAGGAGTAAAGGGATCATCACTTTTTCATTTTTAGTTCATAATAATTTATCGTTTTGTCATATATTGGAAAAAGCTAAGATTAAATTTAGAGGCTAAATGTAGATAACTCATAATGATAGCCCTTAATTACAATAAAGAAATTTAGTAATTATTCTATTTGTGTAATATATTCTCTTGCACTATTTTCCCCTGAATTTCTAAGTCTTGTTGCCTTTCGTTCGATTATTCTAGATATGTGCTAAAGTACAGTAGGCACTCGAGATGTTAAAAACAAGATAATTCACAATTAACAATGCACATGCATTGCTTTGAATTATGCATTATCCGCAATCCAATGTAATTAATATGCCTAAATGTGTTCGTCCTCTTATCTATATGAAAGATCACATCTATTATTTTTCTTTAATATCATTGATTATGGGAGTACAATTGATAAGTCTCGCATGGTTTCGCAAATGTGACTATTTTTATTTGTGAAATAACAAGGAAGGTTTCCATGCAATTACTAGCAAAATGCCCATATGTTGCACGAGTTGAAGATTATATTTGTCGGGTTATTCTAAATGTAGGTATCAACATGAATTTTTGTATGAGAAATCCCACGCAAAAAATTATCACAAAATAAGTTATTCGCATTGATAAAATTCTCTAATAAAGATTATGTGGATCTTTATGTAAAAGTAAATCTATACTCTATCATGTAGGTTTATCCTCCGATTAAAAAAAAAGCATAAATGATATTTTTCTTGCATTTGTTCGAATCTTCACATTTAAGCCCTCGACTCGGTTTGGAAAAAGTTAGCTAGTTAATTTGTGCAAAATATTCTCGAGAGTAAAATGATTTGTTTTCTCTTCTCCATTAGCAAATGATTTGTTCAAGATCATCTTCTAATTTCATATACTTCTGTTTATGGAAATTCTTCCTTTTCCTTTTGGATACCATATGATGTCGTGTTAATTTCCTTATGGCTAGAGTTCATGGATGTCTCTTTATCCATGATAATGCATCACAAAAAGAGTAACTGGATATTTTGCGGAAATATGCCATATTCATTTTTTATCTTAAAGAAATTCCCAATATTTTTTCTCAACAATGTGTATCTAAAATTCCCTTTATTATTCTCAAAATAGGAATACATTCACCTATAGAAGTCCCCCGGCAACACATTACTAGCTTTTAGATCCTGATGATTATTCTCAATCTTGAGTCGTGATGCAAATATAGAAGTCCCCTGGCAACACCCACAATGATATCTAGCCGCCGCCTCCACACAAGAGAATTACCCGAAACTTTTTTTGAGGCCAAATCAACCATTGGAGGTTATTCACAATCAAAACTCGTAAGCTAACTTAAAACAGGACCAACCCTACCCGAAAAGAAAAGTTCGTAGTTATCAACTACATTTTGAGACTAAGTTGAGGTGCTAGGAACAGACCAAATATTAGTGAATCGAGGCTTCCATTTGGCATATATTCATATACTAGCATCTCGACAAGATTTCGGTTTTGAAGTCTCGCAATAAAAAAAAACTTCATTTCTGGACTCATCCCAACCCTGTCTAGTTTCACGACAGCCTCTTATGTGCAAAAGACTTCAAATCAAATTGATTGATTCTATTACTCGAGTAGTTCATAGAAGTTTCTCGTTGTAAAGACAAAAAAGAAATAATAAAAATACCCAAATAGTCCTAGACCTATTACATTGATACCAATTAGTCCTGAAAATTTTGTATTTGTATCAATTGAGTCTATCTGGTCAAAATGAAAGGAAAAAAGAAAGAAAAAACAAAAAAACAACAAAATATTAAAAAAAATAATTATAAAGAATTATAAAAAATAAGAAATTATATAAAAATATTTACGTCAGCGTCAATCGTGCCATGTAGGACGATTGGAGTTTACATAAGTAATTTTTAGTCAAAATTGGCTAGATAGATTCAATTAGCATAAATATAAAAGATTTAAAACTAAATTAGTTTATTTGAAAGTTTGATGACTAAATCGATATTAACACGATAGATTTAAGACTGTTTTATCCTTTTTCCAAAAAGTAAATAGTTGCTTGGAATGAAAACGTTGGGGAGCGACTCCATCTAATAGGACATTTGACATTTCTCGCATCGTTCCGCCTTCTCAGACTCTGACAAATCCACCTCCTGTAACGTCACCCGTCAGCTTTCACAATTCCAACCTACAACCCCTATGGTCCATGCGTACACACACGGAGGATAGATGAGCGGCCTTTCCAATGGAAAATCCATCAAACATGGTAGCACGATAAGGGTATTTAGATTAAGAAAGAATAAATTTCAACTGTTGATTGACTTTGCAAAGATAGCTACTCACTTACATTTAAGAAATATTATTGGTGGTAAGATTGCCGGTGTCATTATTGATTGAGAAAAATTATGACACATGAAAATAGTAATGCACTGATAGGGACTTTAAGCTTACAAATTGCAAAAGAATGTTATAATAATCGACATAAGTTGCTAAGATTAGAAAAACCAATCCACTATTAGTTTAGGTTAATTACAATTTTACATAGAAAGTTATAACTGGTAGGATATTCAACCTGAGACTTTAAAACGATGATTGAATGCCAAAAATGGTTATTAAATTGTCAATTACAATGACTTACCAAAAAACTACAATTATCAGCGAAAATTACTATATACAGGTATCATAACTTAATGAAATTTGAGGCATTTTCATGTTCTGAACTCTTTAATCAGATTACCGTCCATAAAGGTATATTACTAGGTATAAATGCAAATGAGTTATGATGGTTACAAGTCAATTATGATTTGTAAAGTTAAATTGCTACCTATAAATATGACCAACCTTTCGGCTATTTCAAACAAATTACGAAAAATTCAAAAAATTAATGGCTAAGTACATGTTGAAATTAGAACCACCCACAATTGTATTCGACTGAGTCTTCCCCCGTGTGAGTCAACGCAGACAATACAGATGGGGAGTAATTGGCACGAGTCAATCGTGTGACACATATGTTGTTGTAAAATTTTAATGACTTCGAATCAAAAGAGCAATCGAATCGGACTTTAAGGCGTGATATCACTTTCCTTAAAGATTTATTTGCCCCACAATGTTGCTAATGGTTACCGGCAAAAATCCTTTAGGATACAACAAAGTCTCAAAATGAGAATACTAGATAGCAATTCTAAGATTTCTCCAGGGTCTCTCTGGGAAACAATTGAAAATGATGACTGTAATTTTTCTTGAAAATATTTGAAATGATATCGTTCTTCTTCTTGCCGAAAAGCTAACATATATAGAAATCGATCTTAAAGAACATAAGCAACTCTTTACGAAAGGTTGCAAAGTTAATAAAGATATCTCTTCGAAAGAAGTTGTAAACTGAACAAATGCAATTCTTCGGGAAAGATTAAAAACTGAACATGTATAATCTTCAAAAGTTGTTTTGAAAATACACATGAAAAATTCGGAATAAAATAAAAAATATATAAAAATATAATTCCGAATTTTCATAATTTCAAAATTATTTAATAAACAAAAACAACCTTTCAACTAATGGGATAACCTTACGAAATAAAAAAAAATAAAATAAATAAGGGGATTAGTGCTAATTAAATCGCAGCCGCGCAAGCGTGCAAAGTGCTAAGTGCGCCTAATAATCGCGTAATTATTCGCACACCCGCATGCGGGTATTGTGTGAATTAGCACGCACCCCATTGTCTTCGCTCTAAGGAGCAAAAAAATATTTACAATTATAAAGCGGCCCACTTTCTCAAAACTTTCCTATGTGGGACAAATGAAACAGCATTATTTTGTTTGTTTTACAAACAAACATCCAACAATCCCCCACTTTGTTTGTAAAACAAAGATTTCATGAATAAAAATTTCTTTTTTTTAATAAATAAATAAATAAAAACCATACAGCCAAGATTTCGGTGAGATTAATATACATGCATAAAGGTCTCTTTCGAGTTAAACCTTTATTTAGTGCAAGTATCTCAAAACTCTATCAAAGGGACAAGTAGCTCGGCTTTAAACTTGTACTTTTAAATAATAGAATCGGACATATCGCACATATACTAACCTCTTGTTTTAGCGAGAAATTTTATATTACTCCGCACTATTATGGCCTTGTGCTTGATCCTGTTTAATGAGCTCTCTAGAAAGCAACCCAAACTTTCGTAAGAAGCAGCACTACTTCTAAGTTCATATAGGTGAAGTATCTACCATGTGCTTCTATTACTATTAACACATTACAAGTTTGTACTATATTTCATTAAGAATTTAATTCATCATCTAAAACGTAACAGACGATACTAACTTCTCATATCAGGGCTAGCGTTAGTATCAAACAATCACATTCAATAACTTGTTCTTACCCATTAAACCTTGTAACTAGTGATGTTTTAGAAAAAGATTGGGTTACCATTACTAGTGATTTTAATTAAAGGGTTTCAGCCCCATTTCTTTCGAGGTCGTAATTACCATCTCTCTTGGTAAAGCCTTTGTAAAAGGATCAGCTAAATTATTACTTGACCTCATGTAGACAATTGTTATGGTACCATCTTGAATCAATTGTCTCACGTACTTGTGTCTTAGACTAATATGCCTAGACTTACCATTATAAGTGCTATTATAGGCTCTTGCCAAAGTAGCTTGACTATCACAATGAATAGAAATAGGAGGCATAGGACTAGACCATAATTTGATATCCAACAACAAATTCCTAATCCATTCAGCCCCTTTCCCAGTTGCCGCTAACACAACGAATTCGGATTCCATCGTTGAGTGAGTTATACACGTTTGTTTCTTGCTCACCCAAGAAACAGCACCTCCGCCGAGTGTGAAAATCCATCAAGAAGTGGAATGTTTATCACCCACACTTGTAATCCAACTAGCATTAGTGTATCCTTCTAATACAGCCGGATAATTATTATAGAATAAACCTAAATTTTTAGTTCTCTTAAGATAACCAAAAATTCTGGTAATAGCCCTTCAATGTTCTATACTTGGATTACTAGTATACCTACTCAACTTGCACACAGAATAAGCAATATTGGGTCTAGTACAATGCATCGCATACATTAAAGACCCTATAGCATTCGCATATTCAAGTTGTGCTACTGCTCTACCAGTATTATAATTTAACTTAATACTGGAATCAAATGGAGTACTTATTTCCTTGAAACCAAGATGCTGAAATTTATTTAACATTTTTTCAATATAATCACATTGGCTCAAAAAATAACCCCTACCATGCTTTTTAACTTTAATACCTAAGATAGTATCTACTTCACCTAAATCCTTCATTTTAAACATGGAGGTTAGATACTTCTTAGTCTCAACTATTCCGATCATATTTGTTCCAAAGATAAGCATATCATCAACATACAAGCATACTAAGACACCATAGTCTTTAGTGAATTTAGAGTATATACACTTATCAGCACTATTGTGGATGAAACCATTAGACAATATGACCAAATCAAATTTTTCATGCCATTGCTCAGGAGCTTGCTTAAGCCCATAAAGGGACTTTGTCAATTTACATACTTTCCTTTCATTTCCAGGAAGAACGAAACCCTCCAGTTGTTCCATGTAAATTTTCTCATTTAAGTCTCCATTCAAGAAAGCAGTCTTGACATCCATTTGATGAACACAAAAATCATAAATGGAAGCCATAGCAAATAGAATTCGAATAGAAGTTATACGTGCAACAGGAGCATACTTATCAAAATAATCTATTCCTTCTTTTTGTCTATACCCCTTTGCCACTAGTCTAGCCTTAAAAGCTTTGATAGAATCATCAGAACGATATTTTCTTTTAAAAACCCATTTGCAACCAATAGGCTTGGATCCTTTAGGTAAGTCTACTAATACCCAAGTATTATTGGACATAATTGAGTCCATTTCATCATTTACAGCTTCTTTCCAAAGAGAAGCATCTCTAGAAGACATAGCATCATCAAAGCTTTTAGGATCGTCTTCTAAATTGAATTTTAAAGGGTATTTATTTACCATGTTATTATCTCTGTCTCCTTCAACAAGGAAAACATGAGTAATATAATCTGGACCTAAATCCTTAGATTTTCTTGCTCTAGAGCTTCTTCTCAATTCAATCATGTCTTTAGAATCATTTGTTCCTTTCTCTTGAGAATCTACATGAGTTTCTATAGGTCTTAAATTATTTTCAATAATTTCAGAACCTGTAGAACATTTGTTCTCAAAGAATTCAACATCTCTCGATTCTACAATGACATTGGATTCTAAGTCAAGAAGCCTATAAGCTTTACTGTTTTCAGCATATCTAATAAAGACACTTTTGATAGCCCTAGGACCAAGTTTAGTTCTTTTAGGGTCCGGTACTCGGTAGTATGCCAAACACCCCCACACTTTAAGATATGAAATGTTTGGTTTTCTACCTTTCCATAATTCATAAGGGCTTATGTTATTTCTCTTAGATGGTATTCTATTATGAATATAACATGCAGTAAACAATGCTTCTCCCCAAAGATTAATTGGCAGCTTAGAATTCGAAAGCATACAATTAACCATTTCTTCGAGAGATCGATTTTTCCTTTCAGCTATACCATTTTGTTGTGGAGTGTATGGTGCGGAAACTTGATGAATAATACCACGTTCTTCACAAAATGAAGAAAATTCATTTAAGAAATATTCTCCACCTCTATCTAAATGTAGAACTTTGATTTTCCTTTCCAACTGATTTTCTGCTTCAGCTTTATATTTCTTGAACATGGTGAATGCTTCATCCTTCGGCCTCATGAGATAAACATAAAGATATCTACTGCAATCATCCACAAAGGTAATAAAATACCTTCTACCATCACGAGTTAACATGCCATTGAATTCGCATATATCACTATGCACCAAATCCAACAAATTCGAATTTCTATTAACACCAGGGAATGATTTCTTTATGAGTTTAGACTTAGCACATATTTCACATTTGTCTAATTCGCCATTAAAATTAATCAAGTCTAACTTTTTCATATTTGTTAAATAGCGAAAATTTATATGTGCTAATCTACTGTGCCATAAAGAAGCAGACTCAATAGTATAAGCAGAAGATACGAAAATATTATTGATACTTAGTTGATACATGCCGTCATTGGCATAGCCCTTCCCCACAAACATCCCATTCTTCGACAAGATTACCTTGTCGGATTCAAACAAAATTCGAAAACCCCTCTTACAAAGTAAATCAATTGAAACTAGGTTTTTCCTAATTTCGGGTACATAAAAAACATTAAGAAGAGTAATCTTCTTTCCAGAAATAAGGTCAAGTTCCACGGTGCCTTTGCCAGCAACTTTTGCAAGAGCATTATTCACCATTAGGACCTCTTGAACATTTGCATCGACAGTCTCTTCAAATTGCTTGAACATGTATTTGTCCTTGCACACATGGACTGTCGCTCTAGAATCTAACCACCAACCGGATTGGACAGTAGTAGAATTGATCTCAGAAATCATAGCCATCGAACCATTGATTTCAGCAATGTTCATATTTGAAAACTTAGTTGAAATCATGGCCACATAGTTCTCTTCAACCAAATTTGCATCTGCCTTCACCATTGGAATGTTCTTTTCCTTTGATATGCTCTTGCGGTGAATGCAGTCCTTGGCATAATGTCCCTGTTTGCCACAAACAAAACAACAACCCTTCTTCTTCTTGTGTGTCTTCTTAAATGTATGCCCGTTCTTTACTTTAAAGTTCTGGCCGAATTTTCTTTTCCTCTCCACAGCATTTACCTTGGAGTTATACAAAACAGAATTATCACGTGTACGTGATTCTTCCTTAATACGAAGATGTTTCTGTATTTGCTCCAAGGTGAAGTCCTCCGACTTTTGCATCGGCCTTTTTCTATAGTCTTTCCAACTTGGAGGCAATTTCGCAATAATTGCTCCGACTTGAAAGGCTTCTGGAATTTCAATTTTAAGCGCACGAATTTTGTTGACAAGCACTTGTAATTCGTGGACTTGTTCCAACAAGGGCTTAGTATCAATAAACTTGAAATTGAAATACTTTGCGATTAAATACTTATTTGTACCTTGCTCCTCTGCTTTGTACTTGAATTCCAGTGCGTTCCAAATTTCTCTGGCCGACTTCATCTCAGTGAATAAGTCATACAATCTATCAGACAGTGTATTCAGAATGTGTCCACGACACAGCAATTCGTCCTCCTCACGTTTCCTCTTTCCTTGTTAACCCTTTCGATAGCTTCCGCGCTTAGTTGTTCTCCCTCAACAGTAGGTTTCGGATCTTCAATAGGCGCCAATTTTGGATCCAAAATATAGGATATCTTCAGGGCAGTGAGTAGGAACATCATCTTGTCCCTCCAGCGAGCGTAGTTGTTCCCATCGAAATGATCCAGTTTGACCATGTCTTGGTTCATGATTTTGATTGTCTCCGACTCCATTGTTAAACAAAAATAAATCCTTAAGATTGTTGTAAAATTTGAATGACTTCGAATCAAAAGAGCAATCGAGTCGGACTTTGAGGCGTGATATCACTTTTTTTAAGGATTTATTTGCCCCACAATGTTGCTAATGGTTACCGGCAAAAATCTTTTAGGATACAGCAAAGTCTCAAAATGAGAATACTAGATAGCAATTCTAGGATTTCTCTAGGGTTTCTCTGGGAAACAATTGAAAATGATGATTGTAGTTTTTCTTGAAAATACTTAAAATGATATCGTTCTTCTTCTTGCCAAAAAGCTGACATATATAGAAATCGGTCTTAAAGAACACAGGCAACTTTTCACGAAAGGTTGCAAAGTTAACAAAGATATTTCTTCGAAAGAAGTTGCAAACTGAACAAACGCAATTCTTCGGGAAAGATTAAAAACTGAACAAGTATAATCTTTAAAAATTGTCTTGAAAATACACATGAAAAATTCGGAATAAAATAAAAAATATATAAAAATAAAATTCCGAATTTTCATAATTTCAAAATTATTTAATAAACAAAAACAACCTTTCAACTAATGGGATAACCTTACGAAATAAAAAAAATAAAATAAATAAGAGGATTAGTGCTAATTAAATTGCGGCCGCACAAGCGTGCAAATTGCTAAGTGCGCCTAATAATCGCGCCAAAATCGCGCAATTATTCGCACACCCGCACGTGGGTATTGTGTGGATTAGCACACACCCCATTGTCTTCGCTCTAAGGAGCAAGAAGATATTTACAATTATAAAGCGGCACACTTTCTCAAAACTTTCCTATATGGGACAAAGGAAAGAGCATTATTTTGTTTGTTTTACAAACAAACATCCAACATATGTCACGTCTAACAATCTCCATCCTACGTTTTGAATTTAGGCCTTAAAAAAATTTCCTAATGGTTGCTGAAAGTTGGCCCTGTAATAGGAGGGAAAACTGCCAAAAAAGTCCTAAACTTTTTGCATTAGTGTCAATTTAATCCTAAACCTTTTTTGGTGTCAATTCAGTCCTAAACCTTTTGCATTTGTGCCAATTTAATCCTAAACCTTTTTTTGGTGCTAATTAAGTCTTAAACCTTTTAAATTGGAGCCAATTCAGTCATAAACCTTTTGTTTTTGTGCCAATTTAGTTCTTCTGGCCAATTTTAACCGGAATTTGCTGACGTGGACGCTGGCCGACCGGCGACCAGTCACTGGCGTCGACGTTGTGCTGACGTGAACAAATTAAATAATATATTAATATTTTTTTGAATTTTTTTTCTTTTTTTTCCAATTTTTTTTTATCCTCCTTCCTATGGCTGGTCGCCGGACCGGCGACCGACCAGAGGCCAAATGCCGGCGAGGGCCACTGGCGAGGGCGCCCTCGCCTTGGTCGAGCAAGGCCCAACCTCACTGGATCTGGTGAGGTCGGGCCTCACGGGCGGTTGGGCGAGGCTCGACCTCGCTAGATTTGGTGAGATCGGGCCTTGCCCGACCATGGGTGCACGATCAATAGTTGCTTATTAAAAAAGAATATGGCATTTTAATACTCAAAACAAAGTATGCTAAATCATTTTACGAATGATTTGTGAACCCATAATCTTTTCATAATTGTGAGTGGAACATGCGCCATCCATATCCCAAGTGAGATCGGGGCATTGCCTAGAGGGGCTTCGAACTCGTACCGGGCATGCGGTCAAAGCAGCACCCAACCACTGAGGTAATGTATGTGTAGCATTATACAAGCATCAGATTTTTCTTGTGAATGTTCCGAGGTCCCTTTGTTGTTTCCCTTTGACAGGTTTCGGGCTCAAGAATACGCAAATTAGCAGTAAGAGTTAGTCTATGGGCAAGACTTATCCCAGAAGCAGACAGATGTTCCAGGACGACCGTTGTTGCCACGATTGACTCGCCATTATCTCTTGAGCTCACGAGAGAGAATTGACCGGCGACTTTCACCTTCCTGAAGTGACCATTGAGGTAGCTATGCAAATTCTTAGAAGCAGTCAAAGAGAATGACCATGTGTTGTGGTTATTAAACCTTAGAAAAGTTGTTAAGCTCAACTACAGTCCTTGACACAAACGAATCAGTGATACTTGATGTCACTGATTTCGTCCGCTGTCATCGTGGAGTATTTATTGTGTTTATTTAGTTTTCAAACTAGCGGAGTCGCGGCAAAGAATGGACGAAATTTGCACCTTCTCAAAGTAATGTGCGTCGTTGAGATCGAAAGATGACTATACATATGTGAAAAGATCAAAGCAATGATTTGAAATACGTCACGTGTTTTGGAGGAAAAATTGTTCAAAAAATCCTAAATTTATCATACGGCGGGCAACATAGTCTTACATTTTTTAATATGGCAAATTTAATCCTTACAGTCAAATTTGGCCGGAAATCCTTGACATGATTGTCTAGTTTACATTGACTGTCCTACATAATACAACTAATGTTGGCTTAGACGATACTTTGCAATTTTTTATTTCTTTTTAATTTTTCTCTTTTTTCTTTACATTTTTTTTTCTTTTCGTGTTCGACCTTAAACCCAGATTTGGGTTTTAGCGCCTCCTCTCCTCTGCCATCAACTCCTATTCTCTTGTGGCCGATAACCTCTCTTGTGGCCGGCTAGGGCGTGCCCTCGCCCAACTTTACTAGCACTCAATGCCTTCTTTATCATAAAGCTCCTCATCTTCTCACCTCCACCGCGACCCTTATCTCGGTTGTCCTTTTCGTAAATCCTCACCGGCTCTCTGTCGAGCTTCAATGGTGTATCCTTCTCTACATTTCTGTAGTCTCTTTTTTTCCATTCTTTTTCCCCTCCTGGAAGTGAAATTAGCCGTGAAATAAGATAGTACTTCTTAAAATAGCGATAATGTGATGAATTGTCCTCCAAATATTAATTCCTAAAAGTTTTGGGGCACTCACAATGAAATAAAATTCAAGTCAAACAGAATTCCTCCTCATGAAAATAAAAGTCCATCAGTTGAACCGTTCAAAATAGAAAGTTCAAGTCAAAGTAAAAGTCACGCCAATTATTAAAACGAATGCGATTGAAACACCCAAATTAGCAAAAGCAGAAAAAAAGCGAAAGCATTCCGATCAAGCAAGTAATAGTTTCTGACCAAAAAAAAAGCAAGTAATGGGGCTTGGGCTTATCGTTCAGTTGTCATTGAGAAAGAATGTGCCAATGGAGCCCAATTCAAAACCAAACGCAGCACATTTAGGAAGTTCTCGGCCCTGTTTTTAAGTTAGGTTTAATACAACCAAAATCTCAAACTGGTATACTCATGCCACATTTAATTCAAACTAATTTTTATGTCACAAAAAATATCAAATAAATACATTGTACCACTTTTATCCCAAACTAATTTTTGTATGACAAAAATCCTAAAATTGATACACATGTACATATATGCCACATTTACCTCAAATTTCATATGGGACTTTGATCCTACAAGAACATCCATTAAGAAAAAGTTATATTAAATCATGCGACAATGACCAGTAAATAGATGAAACTGTAAAAGGCATGACTATTTAAAATATAATTGCAAAGTTGGTGAGAATCATGCAACACGAATATGATGATTAACTCGTTATAGAGCATCAGTTTTGAATGTGATGAGCAAGCATCCATTGAGTGCAACATATATGCTCGATTAAATTCCGATCATCCAGTCTGATAGGCCCTATGTGGGTTCCACGTGAATGCATTAGATCGGACGATCAGGATTGGGTTTAGTATATCTAATACACACACTAAATAACTTCTCCTTCCTGATACCTAAAATACTTTGTGCCCTTGGTTCAGTACTCGATTTGTCGATAGCAACATCCTCTAGGTTCAAAACTTCCAGATTATTGTGTAAGAAAAAGATCACAAGCCCGCCCATTTCGCAACACCTGTCATGCTTAAAAAAGGCCTCGGCTACAAGAAAAGATTCGTTAAAGCTCTATTTTCTTTCTCTTTATGATGGATAACCAACCTCCCCTCAAGTGGGGTAGTTCCGAAACCAAATATATATTGCCCTTACATCATAGTTTTTGCCGAGATAAGAGAAAACTCAGGGTAAATAGCCTAAATATATAGGAAAAATACCACAAAAAATCCCAAACTATGTCACTCGTAACAAATTTATCCTGAATTTTTTTTTGTGACACGGAAAATTTCAAACTATGCCACTTATGATACATTTATCTCATAATACTTTGGCCATGGCCATTTTCGTCTTTTTCATTTTTCTATTTTTTTTCCTTTCGTTTTTCTTTTCTTCTCTCTGCCGGCGAGGGCTACCTCGCCGAATCTGACTCGGGCGAACCTCGCCGGCGTCGGGCGAAGGCTTCCTTCGCCAGCGTCGGGCAAGGGCTTTTCTCCCCAGATCCGGTGAGGGCAACTAGGCGAGAGCAGCCTTCGCCTAATGCTAGTGAAGACAACCCTTGCCCTACGCTAGTGAGGATAACCCTAGCCAGATTTGGCAAGGGCAGCCCTCACCTGAGTCGGGCAAAGTCGCCCTCGCCAGATCCGGTGTCACGCCCCTAACCCTACTGAGCCTGCAACATCCCTCCGTGGTCGTATTTCAAATGCGACATCCCTAGACTCGTCACCGACCCAAACAAAACTTCAAGCATAGAACACACACGGAATTAATTATAACACCTAGACAAGATTAAAGACCAATGGTAGTAGGAAAACACTTTAACAAATCAACCACATGCTTCATTCAATGGCACGTACTTCCAAAAGCCAACCTTACATACAAAAGGCCACTAGAGTTAAAATCACTATAATAAAAAAGGGACAAGTGGTTGGGTAAGCTAACCTAGTCATACAAAAGGGTCTACCAACTCCATGGGCTCCTTTTCAGGGTCTTGCTCCATCGGCTTTTCCTCGGGATCCCAAAACGCTATGACGGACCATTCATGGTCGGGGTCGAGGGTTTGAAACGGTTATATAATAACCATGAAAATGAGTCTCAATAAGCAATACCCTAACCTAGGCTAACACGTACCTCTAGACAAAAATAAACACCACACATACTCAATCACATGCAATAACATTTAAAGGCACTTAGCCTTACCTCAGCATATGTATTCAATCCTGCACGTTAGTCGAATCACGACAACTTAACCAACTTCTCAATGCACATGCACTTCAATATACAATCAATTTCCTACACATACATCCATAATAACATTCCAACCTATTCCAATATCAATCTTTACATATGCTCAAATCTTTCAACTTCCAACACACACGTGTCCACCTCGATCAATACCGACCCGCGTAACACACCTCAAGCCCACCTCATTGTACGATTTGCGTAACACGCATCAAATTTACGGCACAACTGGCGTAAAGATGCATCAAGTCGACGGTCCTCCAATTTATCCGGGCATTGTCTCACGTAACACACCTCAAAACAAATTCAATTCCTCAAGTAAACACGCCTTAAGGATTATAGGATCAAACGTACATCGTCATTCAATTTCATGCATTTCCTCGTGTCAACACGCCTCAGGGCCTATCAATCATACGAGATACATATCTCATTCCCCTCACACAACATCCACATGTCCTAATCACACACAAACATGCTCAATTCCAAATCAACAACTCAACCTAACTAATCCATTCATAAGGGTAGTAATATAGCTCAACCATATCACCCAATCATTCCAACACCTTTCAATCCACAATTCATGCTATGCACTCAATGGCATAAATGTACACATCACAACATTCAACTCAGTCACCAAGCACCACAACTCAGCTACAAGAGTCAAAGAAAACTAAATACACAGATTCGAAGCAAATCAAGGTTCGTGCACAGTTCTGGAATTTCTTTTAAAATAAATAGTAATTCAACTCCAAAAATTATGAATTTCGGAGATGTCCTAGAAATATCCTAATGAACATTTTTCATGAGAATACAAAACCTAGTTCTATCTATAACCACCTCTTTTTGTCATCCAAAATCAAACATAAAATATTTCATTCGAACTGACCATTCGGCTTTTAAAATGCATTTCAAGCAGTAACCAAATCTCCTTAGAAAGTTTTGAAATTTTCATATGTCATAGCCACAAATGTTCCCAACAAGTTTTTTGAAGAAAGTATTTAAAAATAGGTCTGGAAAAATTTATAAAAATTTGAATAGACCCGAAGGTTGAAGGAAAAGTATTTTCAGCAGACTAATTTCGGTCCAAAGATGGACTTCCAAACGACCTCAAATGACTTCCAAAAATTTTCAAATTAAATTATGTTATGCCTCAAGATGTTTTGAATAACTTTCATGAAGGACACTACCCCATATTCGGCCCACACTGTGTAACATCCTGAATTTTTGACCCGTTATCGGGACCAATAAAGTGTGCATTAATTCTCGTTTGATTTTAGTAAGTCTCGCCTGGACCTGATCAATCACGGGATACTAACCAATTCGGAAAGATTAAATAGGAAGAGGTACGTGGACCGAGGACCCGATCGCGATTGAGCGTCGAGTTCGAGAAACGCCGAGGAAATATTTTGAACAAATATAGGCTGATCTTAAGAAAATGACGGGTTGATATCGTCAGTAACGTACGATCGGATCGCGGGTGATTTCGCACGACCGAAAGTACGCTTGACAAATGAATCCCGATTCTAATCCGAACGATCGCGACCTCAGTGCTAGTGATAATTCCTCTCGTTTTCTCGAAATTCAAGGCCATAATGACTCGGACAATCCTAGGTCGATACGCGTAACACCTAAACAGCCACTCGTTAATGAGATGCCCTAATACTTTAAAACGAGTTATTTTGATCGCGATATTGAGCCCGAATTTCAATATTAAAATTTTAAGGGTAATTACAACTATTTTACAAGACGGACGTCATTTTATAGTGACCACACACGTTTGGGAGTAATGCGGCTGAAAATAGAAATATCGACAAAAATTGGGGAAAATTACAATTTTGCCCATGGGGACCTCGATGTCCGTTTTCGAGACTAAACGAAATTATTTTTCAGAATCGATGCCATTTTGGGGTGGCCACGCACGTCTGGAGTGCATTCGGTAAAAAATTGGAATTTCGACCCCGGAACGAAAAATTACGATTTTGCCCCTCCAAACTTTCGGACTGGTTTTCGAGGACTTAAGGGATGAATTTTAAGGATCCGACACCGTATTATATCTACCATGAATATATAGGACCAGTATGGACAAAAATTGGAATTTCGGTTCGGGATCGGAAAATTACGAAAATGCCCCTAGGGCTAATTTGGCTAATTCCGAATTTTGGTCAAAATTTTGGGGTTAACCAAGGTTGGTTAGAGCTAAACCAGGTCTGGTCAGCTTGGGTTAAGGACAAATGACCATTTTACCCCTAAATTGTTGGATATGGATTAATCTTGGCCATTGGATCAAGTGCAAAATTGTCCAAATGGCCAAGATTTTGACACATGAAATCCACTCACACTTGTTGACCCATATTTGACCAGATTGTCTTCTCTCTCTTACTCATTTCTCTGTTTTGCCGAGAGCTTCCCCATTTTCCCCAAAAATTTTCTCTCTTTTCCCGTTTCCATTTTTGCAGTTCACGTTTTTGCTCGAACCGGTATTGTTCACATCGGAACAGTACCAGCCAAAGCTGCTGGCCACCATCCAGCACCACCAGCAGCCACTCTCGCCTCTGTACAGCCACCATCAGCCTCGATTCCAGCTTCAAACAGTGAAGAACAGCCACTAATTGCCGTTTCCGTCGTCGCCGTGACCGCCGGCTTGCACCCGGAACGCCGCCATCGATCCTTACCGCGCGTCGGTGATCGACCGCCCGTTCCCGTCGTCCCGAGTCATTAATAGGCGAGTATAAACCCCTAAACCCTTAATTAGTTTAATTGTGCATTTTTAGGGGTTAATTAGGCCTAATTGGGGTTAATTAGGCCTAATTATGTGTGGGGTGTTTTGTATAGATCATTAGGATCTAATGAGATAGTTTAATGGTGGATTAAGGCCTAAATAGCCCCATGTTCTGGTATTGTTCATTGAGTACCGAAATTGTGCATTTTTGTTAAGTCTTGTACTAATTAAGTTCAAGTGCAAATGATTTGGAGTTGGACATTTTAGGGGCTAATTAGGCTTAATTGAAGCTTAATTAAGTGTATTTGATGATTAGGGTAAGTGATTAGGCCCTAATGAGATGGTTTAAAGGTGGTTTAGTACCTAAATGTTAATCTGTCCTTGTATTGTTCATGGGTCACCGAATTTGTGCATTTTTGTCTAAGTGTGACACTAATTGGGTTCAATTATTAGTGACCTTGGATTGGTCATTATAGGGATTAATTAAGCTTATTTGAGGCTTAATTATGTATATTTGATGGTTGGGTGATTATAGTATTTGATTAAAGCTTAATAGAATTGTTTAAGGGGGGTTTAGTGCATATTGGAAATTCGGTTCTGGTACTGTTCTCCAGAACTGAATTGCACTTTTTGGCTCAAATTGAGATTTAATTGGTTCTTCGACTATGGGTTTGAGTTTGGACATTCTTGGGGGTTGGTTGGGACTTGAATAAACCCTATTGAATGACCCCATGATTGCAAGATCAATTAGCCCAAGGCGGGCCTTAGGCGCATTAGATTGATTTGTGTAATGAATGCGCGGAATGAACTTGGAATTGATTGGATTAGGATGGAAATGCTTGGGTACGCCAAGAATGAGAGGAATATGTCTAATTTGAGCATGGTTATGCTTGATGTTTTGGCATCGATAATTAACTTTAAATTCCCGGGCATGTGGTTTACAAAAGTACGTTGTGGTATGACCGAAATTGAGTGCTTAATGTATATGTCCGAATTTTATCAAACTGTTAGCCTTCGGGTCGGGCCTACGGGTCGATTTATCAAACTGTTGACCTTCGAGTCAGGCCTACGGGTCGATTTATCAAACTGTTGACCTTCGGGTTGGGCCTACGGGTCGATTTATCAAATTGTTGGCCTTCGGGTCAGGCCTACGGGTCGATTTATCAAACTATTGGCCTTCGGGTCGGGCCTACGGGTCGTTTTATCAATTGTGACCTTTGGGTCGGGCCTACGGGTCATTATATTCAATTGTGAGCCTTCGGATCAGTATAATTGCACATGAGTTATAGTGATGTCAAATGCCTAACCTGCAGGGTTGAGATAGTAATTTGGGCTATGAGCCGGGAATGTATTAATGTTATACTGGTTCTTCGCTTGATGTGTTTTATTTACCCTTCTGGAGGTGCACATTAGCCTAGTTTAGGATTAGTGGTTTGTACTTGTTGAGATTACTCACGGTTGTGGTAAAACCGACATTTCAGATCCCCGGTCATGAATGTTGAGGTCGAGGAGCAAGACCCCGAGCCCGAGACAGAGTTTGAGACTATGAGTTCAGAGGAGGAGCCGGAGCAGCCTGAGAGTCCCTCTGAGTCATCGAGCTCCGATCCAGACTGGGAGCCTTAGATTAGATATCAATGTTAGCAGTAGAGGCCAGCTCTTTTTTTACTATAGCCTCTAGTAATCAGTCCGATCTCCTTAGGCCACCGATCCCTTTTTGTTTTAGTGGCCCCTTTGTTGTATTTTGTTTATAATGGACATTATATATAAGTGTTTTTAATGAATGTATTTGTTGTTTTTAATCGTTTGAAATTTGTTGGCTTGTGTTGCTCATGGTTGCTTTTAAATTGTCCGGGTGTATATATATATTTATTTTATATATACGTCATTTTCGCATGTGGCGTGTTTTCTCTGATTTGGGTTTTCGAGTCGGTGACGTAATCTGGGAGCGTCGCACCTCATTTCGACCTATACACGGATGTTCATGCTTCGTGGGGTACGGGGCGTGACACACTGGTCTTGGAAAAAATAGCAAAACTCGACGACATAGTAGTAACGAAATCTGGGAACACAACCAACAAACAAATCTATTTGTCTAGCCCTTAAACCAACTAACCACAGCCACTAATCAACCCCATATATGCCCATTGGTAACCCCTTAGCTTATACAATGTTTAGAATGCCACTTACTAGGGAAAAACCTAAGCAAATCCAAGCTAAGCAAGCAACAACGGCTTTAACGGATCAGCAACAAGGGCAGACAACTGTTTTCATTTTTATCAAATGGCAAAGAGAGAAAGAGAGAAACAAGTCTTCTAACCCAACTATAAACCCCAACACCAACCCACTATCTCATCTAATGGCTCACATTGCATGTTATTGGGCAAGACAAGATCCTAGGGCTCACAAATTTCCTCCCAACCAATTACCCAAAATAATAAATGGCAAGAAAATGAAATATGCAAGGAGGGAGGGGCACAATGGTCCTCTAGCTTTGGCCATTGGAGGGAAAATGCCAATTTCCAATTTGCCCTTCAACCCTTTAAAGGAATTCAAATATCCCAAGGGTAAAATGGTCTTTTTTCTAATTCCTGGTCCAAATTTCACTTTCCGATAAATCCAATAAACCTTAAGGTTGGCCACGCTTATGTGACGTCATCCAAATAAACTAGTCATGACACTTCGAGAAATTCAACAACCAAGTTCGGATTCAAATGATGGCCAATTTCACTCAAACGCGATTTTAGTGTATCTCTGACTAACGGGCGGCTTTTTGGGGTTTACGCGTATCGATCTGCGGTTACTCAAGTCATGACGACCTCGATCATCACCGAAGGTCGACTCATGATCGAATTCTTAGGTCCACGTATATTTCCCTAGGTAGTCATTCCCTAAAGGTTAGTATCCCCGAAAATGATCAGTTTCGGGTGAGATTTAACTACAAATGCACTGAAAAATATACACATTTCATTTATCCCAAAAGTGGCTCGAAATTCAGAATGTCACATCTGGCATCGGGCAGCCCTCGCCTACCCAGGTGAGAG